>OU015502.1:27272052-27714552 GCA_907164885.2 Dolomedes plantarius | reverse complement strand
TTAGTAAATTTGATGTATAAAACACTGTTTTACCAGAAACTTTCTCTATAATTTTTTTCTGCGTTTTACGGAGGACGTTTAAAAGTAAAAGCTATTTAGGAGTTTCATGTCAAAATTCCATAATTAAAATATTTTACTTAAAATTAAGAAGTTTTTTTTAGCTCATATACTTAAATTTGTAAGTATGTTATGCCATGATTTTGTAACTTAGATTCTAAGTCAGGAAGTAAAATGTTACTCTTACCGAGAAAAGTAATTGTCAAGGCAATTTTTGGCGCAGTAAGACTTGACAGAATAAGACAATTCTCAGCGACGAATATTTCACTGAAAATGAAATCAGCACGTAGACTGCAACGGGAAGAACTTAAACGCGTAGAAGTTTTCAGGTTGTTTTTTTATTACATTTAAACGTAAAAGCTATTTAGGAGTTTCCTGTCAAAATTTCATAAATTAAATATTTTACTTTAAATTGAGGAGTTTTTTTTAATCTTATACTTAAAGTTGTAAGTATGAAAAACCATGTTTTTTAATTTGAATTCCACTCCAGGCAGTGAAATGTTACTCTTGCCGAAAAAAGTAACTGTCAAGGCGATTTTTGGCGCAGTAAGACTTGACAGAATAAAACAATTCTCAGCGACGAATATTTCGCTGGAAAAGAAATCAGCACGTAAACTGCAACGGGAAGAATCTAAAAACGTAGAAATTTTCAGGGTTCTTTTTATTACATTTAAAAGTAAAAGCTATTTAGGAGTTTCATGTCAAAATTTCATAATTAAAATATTATACTTCAAATTAAGGAGTTTTTTTAACTCATATACTTAAATTTGTAAGTATGTTATGCCATGTTTTTGTAACTTAGATTCTAATTCAGGAGGTAAAATGTTACTCTTACCGAAAAAAGTAACTGTCAAGGCGATTTTTGGCGCAGTAAGACTTGACAGAATAAAACAATTCTCAGCGACGAATATTTCGCTGGAAAAGAAATCAGCACGTAAACTGCAACGGGAAGAATCTAAAAACGTAGAAATTTTCAGGGTTCTTTTTATTACATTTAAAAGTAAAAGCTATTTAGGAGTTTCATGTCAAAATTTCATAATTAAAATATTATACTTCAAATTAAGGAGTTTTTTTAACTCATATACTTAAATTTGTAAGTATGTTATGCCATGTTTTTGTAACTTAGATTCTAATTCAGGAGGTAAAATGTTACTCTTACCGAAAAAAGTAACTGTCAAGGCGATTTTTGGCGCAGTAAGACTTGACAGAATAAAACAATTCTCAGCGACGAATATTTCGCTGGAAAAGAAATCAGCACGTAAACTGCAACGGGAAGAATCTAAAAACGTAGAAATTTTCAGGGTTCTTTTTATTACATTTAAAAGTAAAAGCTATTTAGGAGTTTCATGTCAAAATTTCATAATTAAAATATTTTACTTCAAATTAAGGAGTTTTTTTAACTCATATACTTAAATTTGTAAGTATGTTATGCCATGTTTTTGTAACTTAGATTCTAATTCAGGAGGTAAAATGTTACTCTTACCGAGAAAAGTAATTGTCAAGGCGATTTTTGGCGCAGTAAGACTTGACAGAATAAGACAATTCTCAGCGACGAATATTTCACCGAAAAAGAAATCAGCACGTAGACTTCAACGGGAAGAACTTAAACGCACAGAAGTTTTCAGGTTTTTTTAAAATTACATTTAAAAGTAAAAGCTGTTTAGGAGTTTCCTGTCAAAATTTCATAAATTAAATATTTTACTTTAAATTGAGGATTTTTTTTTAATCATATACTTAAAGTTGTAAGTATGATAAACCATGTCTTTTAATTTAAATTCCACTCCAGGTAGTGAAATGTTACTCTTGCCGAAAAAAGTAACTGTCAAGGCGATTTTTGGCGCAGTAAGACTTGACAGAATAAAACAATTCTCAGCGACGAATATTTCGCTGGAAAAGAAATCAGCACGTAAACTGCAACGGGAAGAATCTAAAAACGTAGAAATTTTCAGGGTTCTTTTTATTACATTTAAAAGTAAAAGCTATTTAGGAGTTTGATGTCAAAATTTCATAATTAAAAGGAGTTTTTTCTTACTCACATACTTAAAGTTGTAAGTATGATAAACCATGTTTTTTTAATTTAAATTCCAATCCAGGCAGTGAAATGTTACTCTTGCCGAGAAAAGTAATTGTCAAGGCGATTATTGGCGCAGTAAGACTTGACAGAATAAGACAAGTTCCAGCGACGAATATTTCACTGAAAAAGAAATCTGCACGTAAACTGCAACGGGGAGAACTTGAACGCGTAGAAGTTTTCAGGTTTTTTTTATATAGAGAAACAATGTAATTACCGTGTGAATCCACCCAGCGTAAAAAACAAAAGTGTATGAAAAGCGGGGATTCTGTCATTGTTTTTTGACTGCTCGCTTTCATTGGGTATTTATTTTAAGAACTTGGTGACAAATGATTACTTCCTCTTTGGCCAACGTACACGTGGGAACGTAATACTAACTCACAGAGAGGAAAGCGAACAGATACCGAAATACTAGGCCAAGGATCCTAAGATATTTTATATGGAAAATAATGGAATTTTTGGTAGATTGTTATAGCACGCTGCCTAATATTGTTAAGTATTCACGTTACAGCATATTGTTATAATTGAAAAAAAAATTTTTTTTTCATTGGTGTGTGTGTGTTTTGTTATTGTTTTCATTTTCCTTTTTGTGTGGTGCCAACGTGAATTGCTGTCCTTAAAAACAAAGCGTGTATCTAAATATTTATGCACTTCCGTAAACAAACTGCAAGGAAACACGTGGAATTATAGCAGAAATTTTTTTACCTCAAAATAAAAGTTTGTTCTAGGTATGTGTTGTCATGTTTATCAGCAATGCATTTTTTTTTTAAATTAAAGTTTGCGTCTACAAACTAAAGAACAGGATCTATTAAATATCCTTCTGAATTGATGTCCTTAAAACTTAAGTGTATATCTAAATATTTATACACTTTCGTAAACAACTGCAAGAAAACTAGAGGAATGATTGCAGAAATTTTTTACCCCTTAAGGTTGCTGTGTACTAACCCTATTCAATTCGCTCACCTCCTTGTTAACCTATGGAGAAAATGTGTCCAAGGATTGCCGACTTGGATTAAAAGATTATTTTTTAATTGTACTCCGTAACAGAGAAAGAGATTTTATACTTTGGGGCATTTTTCGTTTTAAAAAATGAAAATAACATTTTAAAATTTAAATTATTCGGGTGAAAAATCTAGTATAATGTGTTTTAAACGCTCATAAATTCCTTTGGTTGACGCAATTTATAAAACGAATCCTGTTGCAAGGTGCAGAAAAGTTCAGGCTATCTGGAAAAACCATTTTTATTGGATTATCAGCATTTATGTAGCTGTAAATAGTACACAGATTTTCTCCATAGGTTAACATTGAGGAACTCAATGTTAACCTATTCAACAGGGTTGCGAATTCAACAGGGTTGGTACATATCAACCTTAATCAAAGTTTGTTTTAGGATTGTGCAGACAGTATCATCATATTTATCAGCAATCCATTAAAAAAATAAAGTTTGCTTGTTATAACCTAAAGAACAGTATTTAAAAAATGTCTTTAATTAAAGTTCATGTTTACAAATCTTTACCCTTGAAAGTTAGAATTATATTTGACCATTATACAGGGTGTAACGAAACTCTTTGTCAAAACTTTAAGGGGTGATAGTACACATCAAGACAAACAATTTTATATAAGAAACTTAGGGTCCCAAACGTCTTCCAAAGGAGATAGACGCCATTCAAGTTTAGGGTCCGAAATTTCAAATGATTATAAAAAACGGAAAAATGGGTCAATTCGTTAGCGGTTTTAGCTAAAATTATTCTTTTTGTCAGTTTTTTCTTGAAAAATAAATGTAAAGATAAAGTTAAAAAAAATGTCGATAGAGGGCGCTTTAGACTTTGGAGTAACGAACAACTATTTTTTACCGTTATTTTTTTTTATCACATTAAATGCTTTCAAAAGCTTAGCCTTAAACTTAAATTTTGAGCTCAAAATCTGATTCGTTGGGGGTGGTTAAGTAGCACAAACGGAATTGTGTTGAGGAGTTGAAATTTGAAACTCCCTCCCTCCTGAACAGAGTTCTGTTACTCCCGATCTTGGTGTCGTAGGACTTTGTGTCGTAGATCAGGCAGCAACTACTACCTCCTAGAAGTAAAATAAACTAGAGAGGGATGAAAAAATTAAAAAATTTATTCATAATACTAGACATGAGCAATTTCTCCTCTCGAAATAAAAAAAACAATTTGATGTACGCACGTCGTGCGCATGAATGAAGGTTGAATGAATGATGACACGTAGAAAATGGTACACGCATGATTTTCTTGTGGAATCACAAAAACTGCTCGAAAGAGCGCCCACCAGCAAGGATTCAGGCCTCACACCGCCGGCGGAGGAACTTTCGAACATTAGCAAATACCCCGGGCATCTCCCGGATATCGCCTGCTACGACGGCAATTCTCGCAACCAGTTCCTCGTTGGAGTCGACAGGGCTTGCGTAAACAAGACTCTTCATATGGCCCCAGAGGAAGAAGTCTAGACAGGAGAGGTCAGGCGAGCGTGCCGGCCAATTTACTGGACCACCCCGTCCAATCCATCGCCCTGGATATGCTGTATCCAATGCACTTCTCACATTAGCGCTGAAATGTGCAGGCACTCCATCATGTTGGAACCACATACGAGCCTTTAAGTTGGCTGGAACACTTTGCAGCAAAACTGGAAGCACCTCTTGTAGGAATACGAGATACGTTCCGCCGTCCAGGCGCCTGGCAGAAGATATGGCCAGATCAAATGATCGTGGATAATTCCGGCCCACACATTTTTGTCATCCCTCTCTCGTTTATTTTACGTTTAGTGGGTAAAAGTTGCTGCCTGGTCTACGACCGAGCATCCAAAATCGTGAATAACTGAACTGCGTACAAGGGAGGAGGGGGGTTCAAATTTCACCTCCTGAACACTGTTGAGTTTTCGCGACATAACCACCCCCAACGATTCAGATTTTGAGCTCAAAATTTAAGTTTAAGTCTAAGCTTTTGAAAGCATTTAATCTGATACAAAAAATAACAGTAAAAAATAGTTGTTTGTTACTCCAAAGTCTAAAGCGCCCTCTATCGGCATTTTTTTAACTTTACCTTTAAAATTTATTTTCCAGAAAATCTTGACATAAAGAATAATTTAAGCGAAAACAGCAAACGAATCGACAAATTTTCCCGTTTTTTTTATCATTTGAAATTTCGGACCCTAAACTTTATTGGCGTCTATCTCCTTTGGAAGACGTTTGGGACCCTAAGTTTCCTATATAATATTGTTTGTCTTGATGTGTACTATCACCCCTTAAAGTTTTGCCCAAGAGTTTCGTTACACCCTGTATATTAACCAATAATGCGTAAAATGATTCTTTCTCGTAGCAATAAGAGAAAAAAATTAAAGCCATCTATATAATTAATAAATTCATTTATATATGTATAATTAAGGACCTCAGTAATAAATTTATACTAAAAAACAAAAAAAAATTACTATCCATAAATTAAAGTGTGGATATAAATACTCACTCGCGTATACAAACTGCAAGGAATCGTGTTAAATTAAGCCCTAAGGTATAGTAAAAAATGTTTATTCATGGCTAGTGTTGAAAGTGACATTATGTTTAACAACAATGCTTTTTTTTAAATGAGAGTTTACATACTTTGATTCCAAGGATTGTTGTTCTGTTATACCTCTCCAATAAAACGTCCGTGTTTACAAATATTGAAAGTCATAAATAAATTTATCGGTATAAAAATAAATATTTCTGTATGTAATTAAAGATGTTCTGAATTTATCATTATTAATATGATTATTAGTATCTGATTTATGATTATGAATTTATGATATTAATTAAGGATTTCTCATCTATGAATTTATCCTAAAGTGAAAAAAAAAGAAATTATCGACCTCAAACACAAAGCTAATGATATTTCGGTTTAAGAGTTTTTAATCTATAATGTACTCGTAGAACAAAAGTTTTGATATTTTTTCCCTTTTGATTTACGTTGGAAACATGTTTATCAGCAATGCGTTTTTAAAATTAAAGGTTACGTGTTATAATTCAACGTGCTGTAGTTTTGAAATATACCTCAAATCAAATCAAATCAAATTTCTCTGAATATCTACCTTCACTCTTGGAAGGAAGCAGTGCATTAATCAGTTAAGCATAATTAATCAGTAATACGTAAAATGTTTTTCTCGTAAAAATAAAAAATAAAATAAAAATAATTGATGCAATTATACATAACATTTCTGTTTGCAATTAAGAACCTCATCAATGAATTTATCCTAAAAATAAAACATAAAATGTATCAGTGTTACCTAAGTTTTGATGACTTTAATTTTCATAGATAAAACTAAATAATAATTTAGGTATCTTAAAAAAATTAATCACATTTCTGTTTGCAATTAAGAACCTCATCAGTGAATTTACCCTAAAAATAAAAAATAAAATGTATTGTAGTGTTACTTAAGTTTTGACGACTTTAATTCTCATAGATAAAACTAAATAATAATTTAGGTATCTTAAAAAAATTAATCACATTTCTGTTTGCAATTAAGAACCTCATCAGTGAATTTACCCTAAAAATAAAAAATAAAATGTATTGTAGTGTTACTTAAGTTTTGACGACTTTAATTCTCATAGATAAAACTAAATAATAATTTAGGTATCTTATAAAAATTATACTCCCCATTAGCTTTTCATACCATTCTTTATTGTACATCAAATTCAATTCTTACTATTATAATTTAGGCATCATTTTTGCAGGGCAATTTTAGAAGCTGCTGGAACATTCGACCCTCTTTGGCTTTTCTACAATTCATAGGATGCGTTGTATTCAAGCTTATTTCAATATGGGAGGAAATGATTTGAGATACTTTAGTTAAAATTTTCATTCATTCATTCGTATTATTCGTAACTGAAGAACTGGTTTGTTTGTTACTCATTATTTCACTTTCCCTTACTATTATACTATTGTCATGCTATGACATACAGTCACTAAAAAACCTCCACGGTCTTTATACATTTCACCGAGCTTTGAGCCAGGATTGCATGACATTTTTCATTTCAATGAGTAAGCTTTCCATCAAATCACATGCTAAAGGATTAACATGCTAAAGGATTAGGCACGATTTTTCTTTTTTTCCCAGTGCCTTAAAAGACAAAAGAAAATTGTGAAATACGTTGAAACGACAGCTTGTATTACAATCACCCCACATTCATGAGTTGTTAAATCTGGCGCATAAAACATCATTGCTTTTCTTGAAACTTCATATATAATTTTTTTTTCTACGTTTTACAGAGGACGTTGAAAAGTAAAATCTATTTGATGTCAAAATTTCATAATTAAAATATTTTACATAAAATTAAGGAGTTGTTTTTCTCATATACAATAGAACCTCGTTTTCTCGGACTAACTGGGGCTATAGACAATCCGGAAAATCGAAAATCCGGGTAATATGGTAATAAGCAAAACAAAATCCGTAACTAAGCAGATCGTATATTAGGATAAAAAAAACTGTTTTGTAACAAAATTACACAGTATTGTTTAGAAGTCATTAAAAAATATAAAAATAACTTTTCACATCATTTCTTAACAAAGAATTAGTAAGTCTAGCAAAGCTTTCTTAAACTCAACAAAAAGCATTTTATTACCATAATTTATTGTACAATCTACGCAGGAACTGTACATTAGGGTAGAACGAAAAAAACTTTTTTTTTAATTTCAATATGCTCTAGTTTTCAAAAGTTGCCTTTTAACAAAATAAAGACGGAAATTAAATATTAGCGTAACTGGTGCATGTTTTCAATTCGCGCAAGAAGGGCAAACTTTTGGTTTTTATGAAATTTTTGACAAATTTCGCAATTATTTTGAAATTGAATACACTTGTAGTACAAAAAAGTAGCAAAATATGTAATTTAAACATTCCTTTTAGTCAGGAGACCTGCTAAACTGATTATATAATACGTTTTACTTCATAAAAATTGTACACATAAAGGCACTTAAGGACGAGACACTTAAAAGACACTCGAACATCACGGTGGAACGAAAAAACTTTTTTTCAGAGTTTCAATATGCTCTAGTTTTCAAAAGTATTCTTTTAAAATTAAAATTAAGAATATAAAATATTTTTGCTCTACTAAAATATTTTCAAGTGCCGCAAAGGGCTTCAAAATGGATATTTTTATGAAAAAGTGATTATATTTGTATTTTTTGTTAATTTCTTTTATAGTATATTAAAATAATGTATATTTTCTGTAAATAAAATATTCAAAATATGATATTTTGACAAAAAACTTGCATATTCAAAGTATTTCTAATTTTTAGATGCCATAATAGAACAACTGATTTTGTGGAATTTCGCGACTTTCATCATATTAATTTTACAGTAGCATATTCTTAAAATACACATTGGAATGAAAGCAAAACAATTTTTAATTGACTGACCTTAGTTAAAATAAACAAATCACACTTATTTAGAAAAATATTAATGTAATGTCTATAAAGGCAAAACGTTATTTTAAAAAAATATTCATGCTTTTCAAAAGTCCATAGTAATCACACATGGTTTCCATTAATTATTTCACTGACACATTGAATTGTTTTATTGTTTCAAATTTTGGCATTATCTTTTGAGAATGTATTTTTGTTTTTATCAATGCATCTCTTGCAGAAGTACCACGAACGGACAAGGATGACCCGGTAATTAATTTAACAATCCTTTCTACTACTTGTGTGTGACATGGAATGTTGTTGAAGTCAATAATTTGTTTCTCATGATCAGATTCTTTTGCTTCCTTTATAAACTGTTTTAGTTTGTCATCAGAAACATGCCTCGTCATAAGAGGTTCTGTTACTTTAACATCATTCCATTCAATAATATCAATATAATCCTTGGCATCAAAGTTTATACGTGGAACTAAATTCTTTCTGATGCCGCCTTCATTTTCCGCCCTTGCTTTTAGAATCCGGCGTAATCTAAGCTCTCTTACATGACTGCGATCGTCTAATATCATACAAAGGAGGAGATTTTCAGAAGCGGCAAAGTATGCATATCTTTGAATGACAGGGTCAATTACATTTTTAGAGTCTGATTGAGGTAACGTGAATAGCTTAAAAGTTTCCACAAGTGCTTCGATCCACGGATACAAGATGGTTTCAGCTTAAACCAAATTGGTGCATAAACTTTCAAAATGTACTCAGTCAGTATTCGGAGATTTTTTGCAGGACATTCTGTTCCCACATATAAGCGAAGTATTCGGTTTGCTAATGTAAGACATCGTGAATGAAAAATTTTTTCTGGTTTTCTCATGGACAAATCAGAAGAGCACTTTCCAACAGAGATTGCATTATACATTTCTAACAAATATTTTGGGTCCATGCTTAAATCATCCTTAATTTCTAGTAGTGGAATGTTATTTTCAATAGGTGAAATTTCAATCACTGGAAGTTCATAGCAGTTTTCTAGTTGTTTACCTATTTCTCCTCCAAATTCATTTGGACCTTTAGTTTTTCCATCTAGGAAACAAAATAGGTGACGTAGGGGCAGTTCATTTAAATTATTGACTTCAACAACATTCCATGTTACACACAAGTAGTAGAAAGGATTGTTAAATTAGTTACCTGGTCATCATTGTTCGTTCGTGGTACTTCTGCAAGAGATGCATTGATAAAAACAAAATACATTCTCAAAAGATAATGCAAAAATTTGAAATAAAAAAGCAATTCAATGTGTCAGTGAAATTAGTAATGGAAACCATGTGTGATTAATTTGGACTTTGAAAAACATGAATATTTTTTTCAAAATAACGTTTTGCCTTAATAGACATTACATTAATATTTTTCTAAATAAGTGTGATTTGTTTATTTTAACTAAGGTCAGTCAATTAAAAATTGTTTTGCTTTCATTCCAATGTGTATTTTAAGAATATGCTACTGTAAAATTAATATGATGAAAGTCGCGAAATTCCACAAAATCAGTTGTTCTATTATGGCATCTAAAAATTAGAAATACTTAGAATATGCAAGTTTTTTGTCAAAATATCATATTTTGAATATTTTATTTACAGAAAATATACATTATTTTAATATACTATAAAAGAAATTAACAAAAAATACAAATATAATCACTTTTTCATAAAAATATCCATTTTGAAGCCCTTTGCGGCACTTGAAAATATTTTAGTAGAGCAAAAATATTTTAAGTTCTTAATTTTAATTTTAAAAGACAACTTTTGAAAACTAGAGCATATTGAAATTCCGAAAAAACAATTCTCGTTCCACCGTGATGTCCGAGTGTCTTTTAAGTGCCTTGTCCTTAAGTACCTTTATGTGTACTATTTTTATGAATTAAAACGTATTATATAATCAGTTTAGCAGCTCTCCTGACTAAAAGAATGTTTAAATTACATATTTTGCTACTTTTTTGTACTACAAGTGTATTCAATTTCAAAATAATTGCGAAATTTGTCAAAAATTTCACAAAAAACCAAAAGTTTGCCCTTTTTGCGCGAACTGAAAACATGCATCAATTACGGTAATATTTAATTTCCGTCTTTATTTTGTTAAAAGGCAACTTTTGAAAACTAGAGCATATTGAAATTAAAAAAAAGTTTTTTTCGTTCCACCCTACTGTACATTGAATCAAATTAAAAAGCGAATATTTGGCGTACTTGTAGTTACGTTCTTAGTTAAAAATTATTATCTAATGTGAACATTAAATAAAAATAATGTCTACTAATCTGATACGGATTATCCAGAGATCCGGATCAACGAGGGTCGGATAAGCGATGTTTTACTGTACTTAAATTTGTGAGTATGATAAGCCATGTTTTTTTCCCCTCTGTTATCCATAAACCACAGCTACAGACGGGTTTACCAATTATGGCGCTTGAGGTAAGTTTTACAAACGGCACCTTTTCAAATTTTTGGAGAGACTCTTAAGCAATTAAGTCTTCTTCTCCAATGCGGAAGACGATTACTTGGACATTACCGTGATATGACACCGCGGTTTTGCTGGCCACTTTTCTGGGAGCACCGTGTAGGTGGACCAGCACTTAAAGAATTTATATATAGCTACTTTATAATCCGTAGTAGCAAAAACTAAGGCCTTAACTACTTCCAGAGTTTGGCGTTGCGTTCCTCCATTGGATTGTTTTGACATGACCTGCGATTGGTTTGACATATCACGTGATCATCGCATTGAACTCAGAGATTTGTTATAATATTTATCGCTGAAGATCCCCTCAGGCAATGTGAACAAGGTCTAACAGGATCTATAAAAGGTAATTCTTATGGGAAATGAAAATTTTTCAGGTAGTCTCTTCTAACGAAACTACCGCGGGTTATTAACGTAGGATTACTTATCGTTGCTTACCTGTATGTATATATGTATGTTGTATGTATATATGTATCTATATATATGTACGTATATATATATATATATATATATATATATATATATATATATATATATATATATATATGTGTCAATGACATATATATATGACATATGACATACATATATATGTCATATATATGTATGTCATATACATGTATATGACATGTATGTCATATACATGTGTATACATGTATGTCATATACATGTATGTCATATACATGTATGTCATATACATGTGTGTCATATACATGTCATATACATGTGTGTGATATACATGTATGTCATATACATGTGTCATATACATGTATGTCATATACATGTATATATATATATATATATATATATATATATATATATGTGTGTGACATATATATATAAGTCAAAATTTTGACGCATCTTGGTACTTTTCTGTTTAACTTGTCCAAGAGATATAATTTTGGAAACGTACCAAACCCAGTCTAACTCGCGAGGACTAACGGACGGACAGACTTAGCGTCTGAAATTTTTCTTTCCGCTGGACAGTTATGGAGGAACGTAATCCTACGTTAAAATATATAAAAAGCAAATGAATCAAATAACTTATCCAAAGCCACCCTTCATTTAAAAAGAAAGCCGATAAAATCAAAGTATCAACAGGCTTCTAATAACAAATGATTCCGATAGATTTAAACCGATTCATGCATTTAAACGTATATTATACGCGCGCGCTAAATACTCTCCCGGCATCGCTAACCCGTGCAGTATACGCGCAGGTGGCAATAAATGACCATAAAAATCAGTAAGCCATATCTCGTTCGCTATTTTGTTTAATACATTTCTAAAAATAGCTTACAGGATCAGTTGACTCCAAGCTTGTGTCAAACGCATGCTATGTTAGTGCGTGTTGTTATTATATTAGAAATACTCAGGAGAATTCTTGTCAAGCCAGGCAACTGTTAATTCGTTGTTATGCGAGTAAGTTTGATTTCAGTTAACATTTTGTAACAGTACCTGTGTCTGTCTATCAATGAAGTTTATTGGATGATGTAGCGTCATGCAAGTATGGGATAATTTTCATAAGACCCCACATGGTGCACGAACACAGCTGTGCATTTATCGAAATATCTATTTCAATTTCCCAGCGATTTCGGAACACGTGTGAAAATTCCTCGCCTGAAAGTTAACCCACCGGCATATCGGTTACTGAAAGAATACGGTTAAAAACCGGACGAAAGACTCGTTATCGTACAACACCACTTGTAAATCTGTCTTTTTGGAACAATATTTTAGGAACAATATTTTAGGGAGTTTGACACTATAGTGATCGTAAAGTTTGCCTAAATATTCGACGATAAGAAGAACTGTTACCAGCTAATCCGCCGGCCCCCGCTCTGGAAAACGGAAGCATTTCTGTAAATTCGGATGGACGCCGACAAAAGAAAGGACCACGAGATATAGTCAGAGGCTTGGAGATTTTTGGGGAGAGCCTCGTTGAAACATCTAGCTAGCGGCCGTACTTTGAGAGCTCCCGCTCAGGCGAGGAGACCAGGCTTCGGAGCGCCGCTGATAAATCGCTGACGCACTGTCTTACTGTAACTGCTAAAATGTCAAGCTGACCTACTGTACCTTTTAAATTTAATTTGTTAAGCTTTTGTTAGCCTCGGGCCTCATCATTTACAACTGGTTTTGGGCCCGAGGTAACCTTGTGGTAGCGCGTTGGCCTTGGGACTAGGGGGGGGGGGCTCAGTTCCAATCCCGACGTACGCCATAAAAAAATTCGTGTCTAGGCAGGATAGGGCGCGTTAAATCTGTAGACCGGAAAGAGGGCGGGAGAAAGCCTGAGCCCGCCCCCCTCCACAAATCTCGTCCCTAGGGTTCTCAGTCAAAATGGAGGTGACACCAGGGGGGTTCTCCCCATAAGGTGCCTTCATTGAAAGTAATTAACGTTTCTCACAGTTAAATTATCGATTACCTTTATAAACAAGTGCCCCGCATTGGCAAACAATATACTAGTAGTTTTATGTGGACAAATATACATAATTTTATAACAAGATAATTACAAGATAAAAAGAACTTTTTATATACCATGTTTTTAAATGTTCTGTTGAATCATATAAACTTGACAATTCTATGTATTAATGAATACTATTTTAAAATTTTTTTTAGGAATTATCCCATCAACTTGAAAGAAAATGAAGTTAATTGGAAGTTAACTTGCGTTTAACTCTTCGTTTCGTTCCCTTCCCGGTCGATAGATGGCTGCACCAGTCTACAAAACAAAATTAACTGAAAATGAATTCAAATCTGCTTAAAGATGGCTAAAAGTATCAAAAGAATGCATTGTCATCGTGTTCTGAAGTATTCTAAAATTTTAAAATGTCTAGCTAGTCGGGAAGTTAGTTAAATATCGATTGCAAGGTTTGTACTGGACAAACACACACACAAACAAACAAGAAAGCGAGTTAAAAAAAAACATGGTAAAAATGCAATTCAATATATCTAGCTATAGCGAATGCGAGTAAACCACACATGAAAATTAGGAAAATAATTAAAAATGATAGGCAAAAGCATTTTATTCTACTAAGTTTTATAAAAAAACTGACAATACATGCTTCGAATGCATACATGTATGACAATAGATGCTTCGAAAAACTTAAATTTAAAAAAATGTTTATTTAAGGTACACAAAGAAAAAAAATCCCAAAGGTAAGGTGGTTAAAAATATTAGATGATAAACACTTTTAACATTACAAATAAACTCTAATTATTTCTTATACTTAGTTATTAATAACATTAACTATTAATCACTTTTAAATTTTAAATAAATTTTAATGTAGTTATGAATTATCAAATTTTTTATTATTTATGAATTATTAATAATTAATTCTTAGTAATTACTTATTTAATTATAAATTATTAATTATCAATTTTTAACTTAACTGTTATTACTTTAATTATTAATTTTTTGTTAATCCTTAAATTTCTAATTTGATTATGTGGTCTAAGATGTCAGAGGCCCCAGATTTTAGAGCGCTACGAAATCATTCTTTATTTGCATTTAATCACCATAAAAAATTAAATATTCATTAAAAGCTGTTCATATGAGCAAAGTTACTAAAATCGTAAATTTACTAAAAAGTGCACTTACGTTATACCCCCCACCCCCAAACTGAAAGTTGGGAAAAACTCTGCAGAAATAGTTTTAAGTTCCAACTAACAGGAAATCCTTTGCAGGAATAGAGTTACATAAGAATTAAGCGAAACATTTTTGATTGACTTCATGTATGTATTTCATATTTTAATGCGATTTTTTGATGGGGAACTTAAAAGGTTCTTAGTGGCTTCCGATAAGAAATTAAAATTGGGTTCGAAAAAAAAAATGAAAGCTAAATAGACCGAAACAAGCAATGGTTCACCAATTCACTTTGATTCCATTCATCAATTCCATAAAACACGTTTTATCAATTAGAAAATATTCTTGGGAAATATTTGCGTAACCAGGTTTTAGACCAAAAATGTTGTATCCCGGAATGTAATCATCGCGGAAACATGCGGTTTGTGCTGTTTATTTCTAAAGGCTCTGTAATATTTTTTGAAACAAGATAATAGTAAAATGCAGCTTTGTTCTTTAGAATTATATGCAATTTAACTGGGTGATCGAAACAGTAGAAACCGAGGGATTTATGAACTGATTCGTTTTGGTTTGGTTTGGAGCACTACGGTCAACATTTTGTTACACTCGGGCTAATTACACTCGAGCCTACAGTTTAAAGCCGATTCCGAACGGCTACAAATATCCATGCCAACAGTGGCACTCGAACCCACAGGATCTGAACCAAATGTCAGCGCCCTAGCCAGACCCTAATTTTCCCTTAGGCCCGATAGGTCCGGGCCTAGGGGCCCCCCAAAAATTTTATTTTAAAAGAAAAAAAAAGAAGAAATTCCCAATTCCAATTTTCTTTTATTTTACCTTTTTTAATAGCAATTTTTTTATATATCCTTTCAAATTTGATTGATTGATTGGTTCATCATATGTATAGTTAAATGCATAGTTCATCATATGTATGTTATGTGTGTATAAGGGATTAATAAGTTTTTCTGGTTGCATTATATTGGTGCTTTAATGACGAAGTTAATATGTTGTATTGCTTTTCGCTATTTGATAATGTTCTAGGCTTCTACGCTTCAAATTTAATTGCCAATTCTTGGTAAAATGGTGATTTCACGATGATTCATGATTATTTTTTTTGTGTGTCAATTTCGGAAATTTTACACCCACATCAGTGTTAGGGGGCCCCCATCCCAAGTTGTGCCTATAGTCAAGAATTCTCTAAATCTGGCCCTAGCCCTAGCCATTCGGCCATCTCCTGGCACCGGTTTACCGATTTAACGTGCCGATATCCGGCGTAGATACGAAGGTATTTAATGGTGCTAGTCGGGATTCGATCCGAGGATCCCCAGTACCGAAAGCAAACGCGCTACCACTAGACTACCTCTGGCCCTGAAATTGAATTGTGGTTATACTCAGGGTATAAACACAATTCTTTGGGTATCAACAAGTCAGTAGTCAGATTAAAGATAGTCTCAGCACATTTATTATATGTGTCGTTTATCGCTCTGCATGTTGCTTCAACAAGAACTATACAGCGAACCATATCAGGTTGAAAAAAAAAAAACTGCAAGATAACCTTGCAATAGCTTTTGAGTGACCTGCCCGCATACTTGAACAATGAACGGACATTCATTGATAGTTAGATTAGTTTAAATGTTGTATTTTCAACCTACTTCTCGCTGAACGACGAGTGGTCCAGAAATAACTCATTTATGAATAAAGCACATATGTCGCGTTTAAGCACATTTATAATAATGTATTCACGCATTCCATGTTGCTAACTGTATTAAAAGCCCATAAAATCTCACGCGATCGGGACACATCCGTAAATATTTGCTGTGGAAAACCATCTGTCTTACATGCAGTTCCCCCAACACACTCTCTTGCCATTGACACACGAGAGGCTTTTAAATTTTCATATTATTTCAATATCCTCTGTTATCTATTAACACACAGCAGTTTCCTGTAACCTAGTAGTTCATTTCAAAAGAAGGTGGGGGGTTTTATATCCTCAATAACATCTTTTTTATTCTCCGCATAAATAAAAGTTTCGAAATAATTCATTCAAAAGAACAATATTATTTTTTTTTCGGAGAGTTTTGTCCGAAAACCGAAAGAGGGCGTAACGTGCGACTGACGCATCGCTGTTGCCAGACTCCTTTTGTCTAATACTGCCATTTCGTGCGGCATTATATGGAGTGGAATGTCCTAGAACTAGGGATCGGTTACAATGGGTTTGTCTGTCATTTGTTTGTGTAAAAAGTGTTTAGATAACAGGGGAAGTGGTCCCATCAGTTCGACAAATGTTTGCTGTTTTCCTTTCGAGATAGGTAGTTACGGTTACGGTGTAAATTTCGAATATCGTTTTACTTTCAAAATATTTTTCGTTTCATGCTTTACGATGGGGATGAGACATCGATGTTCTAAACATCGATTTATTGAAGTAGATTTTTTTTAAACATCGATGTTTTGTGCTCGATGTTTTACGTTGTCTTAATGGGCTTTTTTTTAATGAAAAAGTACCACAATAAAAAAACCCAACCACGTAGCATAATTTTCACACTCAGTAAATATAAGTCTGAATTCTGAAAAGGACGAATACAAAAGGGGGAACGATACCCTAGCAACGAGACAAATGGCAATTAACAACCAATGAACCAATCAGAGCGCTTGGAATGTTCTCGACACTCCAGAACCTTCCATGGGGTTTTATTTTATAAATTGTATAAACACTATTTAAGTTTTTGTGTTGTTCTGGTTTTATATAAGTTAATGTTAATTAATATTAAGATGCCACCCTAAAGTACCGTTACTAAACTAGTTTTAAGGAATGGATGTTTAAAAACATCTATGTTTTTTGGGCGATGTTTTATTAGCATCGATGTTTTAATATTGAAGGTCGATGTTTCAAAACATCGATGTTTTGTTGTCGATGTGCATCGGACTGATGGAAGGAAAATGCTCGTGCGCACACTGGGGCTGATGTGTTTGCTCAATGGAGCTGGGAAATGTTCTACCATCCCCTATATTCACTGGACTGGAGTCCCCGTGACTTTGATCTTATCCCCAAGATGAAGGAACCGCTCCGTGGATTCCACCAGAGATTCTGCAAGCTGTAGACCATTCTATTCGAAGGATCAACAGATCAGGTACTGCCAACGGCATCCTGAAGGTTCAAGACGTTAGCGACGGGTGCTAAACAATGATGGTTACTACTTTGAAGGGCTATAAAAGTTTAACCCCTGTATGTCTTCTGTATACTTTGTACTTTCCTATTTGCCACAATTAAAGCTCCATCCTATGTAGTTTACTTATGCAGAAAATGAAACCCCTTTTTGACTCAAAAAGGGATGGTTTGGAGACGGTCCCCGACGAATTTATTTTATTTGACAACTAGTCCCTTAACAAAAGGTTGAGAATCATTGCGCTACATGTATTCGATAGTCGTATCATCGTCGCATTACACAACAGACTGTAGAAAAAGGCAATCAAGATAGCGTAGTTAAAAAATATAATAATTTTATACCTTTTAGACACAGTCGAAAAGTATACCACAAATTCTAAACGATCTGTTTACGAAGGATATACTTCCATTGCACTGTAATTACATCATTAGTTGTAGCTAGGAATCAAACACGCTTTCGCAATATTTCACCACACAATATCAAAAGGGAATTCTACCTAATATACAGCTTTCGAATAACATTATGATACAATGCTAGAGATCAATACCCACTTTTCTTTTCGACAGACTCGTACATAAATAAGTGTCGAAGTTAAAGTGGCAAGTAAAAGTGACAAAGAGGGCGAGTTTTAGTGAAGAGTTAGTGCCTATTGAATTAAGCAGTAAAGAATTTATAAAACTGTCTAGGAAACAGAAAGTTATAACAAGCCTTGAATAGTATTTAATATAAAAGTATACCGCAAATTATTAGATGGTGAATTCCTGATTTGTTTCAAAGCATACACTTCCATTACACTGTTATTACACCATTAGTTATTGCTTGGGATTTAACCACGCATTCGTAATATTTAACCACTCGATATCACTGAAGAATTATACGCGATATACAGTTTTTAGATATAATGCTAAAATTTCAGATATCAACAGCCACTTTTCTTTTAAGTTCGACAGTCTTCTCTCGCACATAAATAAGTGGTGTTGTTTAAGCAAAATAGTGAAGGTTTTAGTGAAGAGTTAGTGCCTATTGACTCTGTTAGGAAGTTATTAAACTGGCTAGGAAACAAAGTTATAACAGGCCTTCAGTGCTATTTATTATAAAAGTATATCCTATATTCTTAGATGGTACAATTTTCCTGATTTGTTTTAAAGCATAGACTTCTTTTACATTGTACTGTACCATTAGTTACAGCTTGGGATTTGAACATGCATTCGTAATATTTCACAACTCAATTTTAATGGAGTATTTAACTGGATATACAGCTTTCAGATATCATAATGCTGAAATTTCAGATAGCAACAGCCACGTTTCTTTAGGTTAGAAAGTCTTCTCTCGCGCATACATAAGTTGGGAAGTTTAAGCAAAGGAGTGCATGCTTTACTGAAGTGTTAGTACCTATTGAATTATGTAGTTAAAGAAGTTATAAAACTGGCTAGGAAACAAAAAATTATAACATACCTTCAGTGGTATTTAATATAAAATTATAACACAAATTCTTAGATGGTGAGCATTAGGCGGCGTTGACTCTAAGGATAATTCCCAAACGCGAAGATCATTAAACTGTGTGATATAAATAGGGAAAGCAAAAAAATTATTAATTAGAATAAGCACACGTATGCCGACTGATACAAAATAATATAACAGGTTAAGGTGAAGAGAAGGAGTAAAATATATGTTCTCAAGCCCGTAGCAAAAGGATATACCAGAAAACGACAATAATACAATATAAGGCAGGAGAAACCCCTCGTGAATGGGGAAATTATTAAGTGGAATTTGAGACTGAAAAGTATCATTAAATATTATGAACGGAGCCACAGAGAGGCATTTATGAGCAAATATTTTTCCAGGTAACTGATAAAAGAAGACAAGTCGAACTTCGTGTTTGAATCGAAGTTTCCAGAAAACTTTGATCGTTATACTACCTTAGTTTTACTCAATGATCTATCTGTAAGAGATAAAATTTTAAAAATTAATAAATAAAATTTGAAAAATGTAACCAAAAACAATTATCTCCTATTTTAATTAAATTATTTTATCATGGAAAAGAATCAAGAAGATTTCTCCGCTAACACATCAAAAGCGTAGAATCCAAAGGTATTGTATAATAGTCAGTATATTTGTAACGTAGAAATATAACGATGGAAAACAACAAACACATGCGACTGACTGTCGACTTTCTAGTTAGTCGTGAAACAAGAAAAACTACAGTGGTGAAATCACGTGAATATATCGCAGTACAGTGGTTGGCACAGTGAGGACTATCATCCCCGGATCATCATTAAAGGAGAAAACCTCATAGAAAATAAATATTCTTGGTAAAGTTAATATTTTTTATCCCAAACATTCATATGCCAAAATACAACTGCAGATACTTAAAAAACATAAAACAACTTCTAAGTGCCCTCTACAGTTCGATCTAGCTTCAAAATGCTAAAATATTTTTATGCTTTTGGGCGCTCTTAATAACAACAATTCTCTGTACAACAATATTCGTCCAAAAACCCTATAAAATTGTTTTTTATTATCCAATGCAACAGACACATTATCTTTCGACATTCAATCCGATGTAACCGTGAGACTTGTTGGTTGCCTGTAATGAGAGCACCGTATAGGTGTAACGGTTTTACGTCATCGGCTCTATGTAAATGTCAAGAGGGAGCATTAGCCAGCTCACATACTTAAGGAAATCTGGGAAACCTGAAATTTTCTATGCCAATTAGATATTGCTGTAATTGCAATCAATGTATGTCGTCCTCCTACATACTTAAGGGAAACTGGGAAACCAGAAATTTTCTATGTCGATTAGGTGTAGCTGTAATTGCAATCAATGTGTGTCGTCATATGCATGCTTAAGGAAATTTGGAAAACCTGAAACTTTCTATGTCAATTATATATAGTTGTAATTACATTCATTGTGTGTCGTCCTAGTACATTCTTAAGGAAAACTGGGAAACCTGAAATTTTCTAGGTCAATTCAATATAGCTGTAATTGAAATCAATGTATGTCGTCCTTCTACATAGGTAAACCCGAAATTTTCTATGTCAATTCGATATAGCTGTAATTGCAATCAATGTATGTCATTCTCCTACATACTTAAGGTAAATTGAGAAACCTGAAATATTCTGTGTCAATTCGATATAGCTGTAATTGCAATCAATGTATGTCATTCTCCTACATACTTAAGGTAAATTGAGAAACCTGAAATTTTCTGTGTCAATTCGATACAGCTGTACTTGCAATAAATGTATGTTGTCCTCCTACATACTTAAGGTAAACTGAGAAACCTCAAATTTTCTATGTCAGTTCGATATAGCTGTACTTGCAATCAATGTATGCCATCCTCCTACATACTTAAGGTAAATTGAGAAACCTGAAATTTTCTGTGTCAATTCGGTACAGTTGTACTTGCAATCAATGTATGCCATCCTCCTACATACTTAAGGTAAATTGAGAGACCTGAAATTTTCTGTGTCAATTCGATACAGCTGTACTTGCAATCAATGTATGTTGTCCTCCTACCTACTTAAGGTAAACTGAGAAACCTGAAATTATCTATCTGAATTTGATATAGCCGTACTTGCAATCAATGCATGTCGTCCTCCTATATACTTAAAAAAAACTAAAAAACTTGAAATTTTCTGTGTCGATTAGACTTGCATGTAATTGCAATCAATTTATGTCGTCCTCCAACCTGAGATACAAACTTTGGTGGTAAAGCGCTAGGTAACGTTTTATATCTTATTTTACGACATATTTACAGCAGTAAGTGTCTGCATGAGTGGAGATATATACTGGCTTCATAAGCATACAAACAAGTAAACGTTATGCTGGATTTGAATTATCACTAAACGTAAAGCGTCATAAATCTGACTACAGTACTCAATATTGTCTGACCTTTATTCACCATTATTCACTGGAGTTTAAAAGGACATTCGGAAGTTTCCTGTCCGCATTAAACTGAATATTTTACTAACAAATATCTGAAACATAATAAAATAATTTTATTTATTTCCTGAATATTTGGTGTTATATACTGATCGTTTAAATTCTTTTTTTTTCTTTCAATTCTGTGAAAATAAAATAATAAAAATAAAATTGATGCTAGGTCCAGTCCGAAAGTTTTTTTTTAAGAGTAATGTCTTCTAAGTAAAATAAAACTCGTTGACCATTCGTTGTTTTCACTCTCTGATATTTTGGTAATTTATGAACCAAAGATCATTGGGATGAAATATATTATAGAAACTATTTAATCTGACAAAATGTATGGAATCCGCCTTGGTAGCCGGTCCTTAAGGCTGCTGTGTACTAACCCCATTGGATTCACTCACCTCACTGTTAACCTATGGAAAAAATGT
Organism: Dolomedes plantarius; assembly: GCA_907164885.2. Taxonomy (NCBI): domain Eukaryota; kingdom Metazoa; phylum Arthropoda; class Arachnida; order Araneae; family Dolomedidae; genus Dolomedes; species Dolomedes plantarius. The sequence continues at coordinate 27,692,441 of OU015502.1, read as the reverse complement.
GTCCAAGGATTGGCGACTTGGATTCAAAGATTTTGTTTAAAAAATTGTACTCTGTATTAGAGAAAGAAATTTTACACCTTGGGACACTTTTCATTTAAAAAAAAATGCAAATAATATTTTTTAATTTAAATTATTGGGGGGGGGGTAATCGGGTACAGTAATAAAATCCACCAAAGGAATTGAGGAGTTTTAAACACTCCTCAATTCCTTTGGTGGACGAAATTTATAAAATGAATCCTGTTGCAATATGCAGAAAAGTTCAAGATGTCAGAAAATACCATTTTTATTGGATTTTATCAGCATTTATGTAGCTGTCAATAGTAGACAAATTTTCTCCATAGGTTAACAGTGAGGTGAACGTATCTAATAGGGTTAGTACACAACAGCATTAAGCCAAAGTATACATTTCCACCTTACAGGTAGACTTGGACCTTGGCTAGATACATTGGAAAGGTATAACCGATGTGTACAGTGGAGGAAAAGGAATCCCAAATGCGGAATTTCACTACATTTTTAGTGGTAACTGACAAAGTGCAGTCATGCAACCCACTTCGGAAAGGACCATCATCTGCCATGAATTTTGGTACAAATTTTAGAGTGTAATAAGCTGCCTTTCCGAGGAGCACATAAGAAGTGCGGAATCTCATCAAAGTTTAACTGCACGCAGTAAAATTTACCCGATAACAAGTTGATTAATGTTTGGATACATCTTGATGAGTTGGTTAAAACCCATTTTCAAGCAATTCCAAGGGCAGATACTTGTTATGGACTCCTCCACAAGGCATAATCGATGGGTTTGCTGGAGGGAAAAGAATTCCTAATACAGGCATTTCTTTAAATTTTCCTTGGTGACTGACAAAGTGCTGTCATCAAGCCCTTTTTAGAAAGAACCTTCGTTCATCAGGAATTACATTACATTTTGTGACACAATGACTGGATGACTACACTTTGTCAGTCGCCGGGGAAAATTTAGAAAAATTCCGTTTTAAGAACCTCTTTCCTATCTCCACCGGGGGTGTTCATCGGTTATGCCTTGAGGAGGAGCCCATAAGAAGCTTGCATTTCTCTACAATGACTCGATGACTACACTTTGTCAGTCGCCGGGGAAAATTTAGAAAAATTACGCTTTAAGAACCTCTTTCCTATCCCCACCGTGGTGTTCATCAGTTATGCCTTGCTGAGGAGCCCATAAGAAGGTTGAATCTTAGGAACAAGGTTACCTCTGTACTGGAAATGTATATTGTAGAATCGTCGTGTGTGGATCTAATTTTTTTTTATTATATGTGTGGTACCTAAGTGTTATTTCAAATTAGAGCTCAAGGTGGGCTAATTTCCGACAGGAAGTTCCATGAGGCTACTAAGTGAGACGCTCCATGGATGAGAAACGCAGAACAGCGGCTGACCAAAACGGAGGCAAAGAGAGAAATTGCCTCCTCTGTGGTCAAGCGCCTGATTGAATTTTCCTTCACCGATCGTGCGTGGTCGGAATGCGGAGCCAAGGACTCCGAGACCCCTTGATGGAAGTGGGGTATAAAAGAGGCGGACTCCGTAGCTGAGGGTGAGATGATGATCTGTTGAGCTGATATGACCAGCGGCTAGACGAGATACTGCTAGTGACACTGAGATGTTTTGGTGAATGACGGGCAACGTTAATACGATTCTTGTACATAATCCTGTCCACTGTACATATTCATGAAACTATGTTAGGAGTTCTAATAAAGAACTTAAGTCTCAGAATGTCTGATTTTCAACGTTATCATCTACACTGGTTTTAGCTATGAGGGCCATGATATCACAATATTTTTGCTTTAAGCAGCGCCCATTTGAATGATTTTATACATTTTCTCTTGTAAGATGTTTCAACTTTTCTGTTTAGTTCGGGAGTAAACGTCCAAAGTGCTTCCATTATCTCTAGAATGAGTTCATGGCTAAAAGACTGTCATTCCATGCTACTGATATGACATATAAACATCAGTGTCATTTATATATTTACATGCAAACACACCCTAACATTCTCTCCTATTTGTAATAAATAAACTTAAAAATCCTTTCAGCTTTTCTCACGCTGTCTGCACCTTTAATTAATCCTTGACATCTACAACAAAAGGCTATAGAAAATCTCGCCGATAAATCCCCGTCGACAAGATCACAGTCCCACAATGGACAAACACACACTTTCCCCCCCGGGTCCATTCTCGATTTCACTACCAACACCCGCAGCTAAATCACCCAATCTGGAACAACTTGCCCAAAACGGTGTTATGGTTTCAATGAAACGCTGACATGGAAACGAAAGCATTCAAATCGCGTTTGTCACTTACAAATCCCCCCCTCCCAAAAGACACCATAAACGCTGACATGAGCCATTTTAAATCGGCAGATTCACCGGATAAAACGCCGGAAGAGGGGAATCGCATCTCGGTGTATCCGCCTGAGATCAGTGTATTCCAGTGAATGGGAAAACTTTGATAATCGAAGTAATAGAAGCGTAAAGACCGCGTGTGAGGTGGGCAGGCAGAGAGAGGGGGGAGAGACTGCGGTAGGAAGTCACGTGTGACTCATCGCAGTGTTGTTTGCGGACAAAGAAGCTGTCATTGACCGATGGACGGTGACGTCCATGCTTTTTAGCTAGCCAGATGGACTGGAAAAATGGACGGTATGTGATATTAATCGCGTGTCAAAATCAGATAATTCTGTAAAACATCTCGCTTATTGAAATGAGGTGCTTTTTAATAATCAAGATCTAGCACGTAATCAACACTTCTTCAATCCAACAATAAATTAAAAAGGAGGACTACACGTTTCGATCTTCTTAATAATTCATCGAACTATTAAGTAGTTACCTATTAATTTATTGTGGAATTGAGGCTGTGTTGATTACGTGGGAGTTTTCCACAAGCTTCCTGTAAGTCATAATCAAGATCTAAGGTTATTAAGTTTCAATGTAATACCTGTTTATTTTTAAAGTAATTCTAAACAACCTTATACATGTGGCAGACACTTAGATAGCCCGTAACTCCGTTCTCCAACTCAGGTTGCATTCATGGATATGGACTCAGTCAACTTCGTTCGCCAGGTGTTAGCTTTTAGGACATATTCTGGGCTCGTGCCTCATATGCAGGGTTTTCTTAAACTGCGTCAACAAAATAATAGGAGTGATAGTACTCTTCAAAACGAACAGTATTTACAATGCAACATAGGGCCGTATTCAACTCAGTCAGAAAACGCAAACCTCAATGTCCAAGTTGAACTTCCGAAAAATGTGAATTATAACGAAATCATAAGTTGCGCAATCCCCACGCTACTGCCCCTGATAAACACCAGCAGATATTTTCAGTGAACATCTAGGCAGGTATCTTTGGTAACTGGCTGGTGGGACGGTATTTCTTGCCATAACATCTGACCGGGGCAGCGTGTCGTGTCTTCCTGGAGCAAGTGCTTCCTGGTTTCTTGCACGCTCTTCCGCTCACCACACAGAGGGATATGGGGTGTATGCATGATGTAGCCCCACCGCACTTTAGCACCACCGCCCGCCACTTCCTGAATGTCACATATCCTGGACGGTGGATTGGACCTGTGGCTTGGTCTCACGCTCACCGGACCTAAATCCATTAGGCTTCTCCTTTTTGGGGATACAGGAAATCATTGGCGTGCGAGACAACTAGGGACTCCGTGGAAGATCTCGTCGTGAGAATCGTTGTTGCGGCGGACAAGAATAACCAGAAGTGTACGAGAGGGTTCACGAGTCTTTCATTCGTCGGTGTCAATTGTGCAACGACACCTTTGGACGACATTTCGAGCGTCTACTTTGAGTCTTACTCTGATTTAAATGGGATTGTGCAACCTATGATTTGGTTAATTCTCATCTTTTCCAGCGATGAAAGTTGAACTTGGACACTGAACTTTACGGTATTCTGACACACTGACTGAGTGGAATGCAGCCCTAGGTTGCATTGTAAATATTGTTCGTCTTGATGGGTACTATCACCTTTCTTATTTTGCCGACACAGTTTACTACAACCTTGCATTCTTGCATAGTTTAAGTTATGGAAAGAAAAAAAGAGACCGGTCGAGTCGAAAGTCAGGTCTAAAACCAAAAGTCAGGTTGAAACTCTTCCGCAGTCTTGCCGAACACTCAACACTGCGGAAGACCTGACACGTGACGCTAATCAAGGGATCATGATGTTAAGGGAATGGAGGTTAAGACATTGAAAGTGATGTCCTTCCGGGGGGGGGATGGTAGAAATTTCAGCGAAAAGGGTAGATCATACGGGGCGAATAGTACTTACGATACATTGTAGAGGTTAAAAAATATATAATCCTAAGGCACCAAACTGATTCGAAAAGACTAGCATCTAAAAATTATGAATTGATTTAAACTGTACACTTTGTAAATCTACCTCCGGGGCGGAGTTACCGTTAGCTTAAAATTGAAAATTTACCCAATTACTGACTTTGTAAATCTGATGAAGAGCTACCACGTGATTGCTCTAAATGAGCATTTAAAACAGAAGGGATTCTCTGAATTTGAACAGTATTTAGATATATTTATTTAAAACTATATTAAAATATAGTCAGTATTGGTATATAATGACCTTCTGGGCATTTTCCCTTTGGACTATCTGGACATTCCAAAGATTTTTTTTAAAAAGTAGAAACAAATTAAATGCGATACATGGACTAAGCATCAACTTCTCTGAAAATGAATGATCGGTGCTGTACCACATAAATTTAATTTGAGTTATCATATGATCACTTGTATAATAAAAATGAAATAGAAACTAATTAGACGAGAAACATGGCCTAAGCATCAGCCTTTCTAAAAAATGAATGATCGGTGGTGTATCACATAAATTTAATGAAGAGCCATCATATCATCGCTTTTATGATAAAAAAAAGAAATTAGAAACTAATTAGGGAAGAAACGTGGCCTAAGTATTTACTTGTCTAAAAATGAAAGATTGGTAGTATACCACATAAATTTAATGAAAAGCTGTCATACACTGCTGGTCATTAAAATTGCAACACCAGGAACGAAAGCAAATAACAAAACTTTACTTTTTGTACGTATACAGCATAGTAGGAAGAAAACATGATTAAATTTGTAGGCAATTTGTGAATATACAGGGTCCGAAATTAAAACACACAGCTGCCGCCTCTGGCAGCTAAAACGGCTCTAATACGGTTAGGCATCGAGTCTAACTCGGCTTGGATGACAGATACGGGCAAGTCATTCCATGCTGCTTCAAGTCTATGCCACACTTCATCAATCGTAGTGGCTGGACAGCTGTGGCGGTCCAGCCTCTCAGAAACCCATGACCAGATGTTATAAATGGTTGAAAGATTTGGAGAACGTGTTGGTCAGGCCAAAAGTCGAACACCCTCTGTGTCGAGGTAAGTCAGGACACGGCGGGCAACATGCGGTTTTGCGTTATCTTGTTGAAAGATGACGCCTCGAAGATAGGGCACAGCCAACGGCCTTAAGATCTGAGAAATGTAACTCTGGATATTCAGATTACCGACGACGCGAACAAGAGGTGTTCATGACGTGTACGCGATGGCTTCCCACACCATCGCACCAGGTTCAGGGCCCGTATGACGATATCGAATGCAAGCAGGCCATGGGCGTTCTCTACGGTGACTCCAGACACGGATACGTCCATCACGATGCTACACGCAGAACCGGGCCTTGCCTGAAAAGACGACGTGGTGCCCCTCCTGTATCCAGTTTTGTCGGTCGGCGCACCACTGTCGCCGCGCGTCTCTGTGGTGCAATGTCAAGGGAAGCCACAATAATGGTCACCGTGCAGACAGTCCATGCTGTTCCAGACGTCGTCGCACTGTCCGTACGGATACTTGTCGTGCTGCAAACAAGCCCATTTCCTGACTCAAGGTTCGTGATGTTGATGCGCGTTTATGCGCAGGTCTGAGAGGAATGCAAACGGCTGATCGTCTGGCCTACAGACCAGCATGACTGAGTATCCTGTAAGCAGTTTGCCTCGAAACTCGTACTCCTGTGGCGTATGTGAGCGCTGAACTGAGTTGTCTGGAACAACTGACCCTCTATTGCCAAATATCGGTCTTGACGAACGGTTGTTACTCTTGGTCGACCTTGTACTGGTCGTCAGGTAACATCTTCCGTACTTTGAAACCTATGCCACAGTCTTGAGATCACACACTGAACCACATTCAGAATTTGAGACACTTCGGTTTTAGATCGTCCACATTCCAGCTTTCCAATAATTCTTCCTTTCAAAAACATGTCCATTTAGCATCTTTGTGCCATCCTTCGGCCTTTTTGATCGTTAACTCGTTCGTCAGCACAGCAATTGCATGTAACCTGCCTGATATCCGTATGGCACGTGAACCGGTTTTATACTCGTTCTGACATGCGCACATGTTTTGCGTATGCCGACGTTGACTGAAATGTTTTGAATATGCACACTGTTTCACTTTCAAACAGTTATTCTCCACAAGTGATTTTGAACAATTTAACAATGAAGAGGGGGCTGGGGGTGCCTTGGGTGGATTGCAGATCTGTACTGTATATCCGGCAGCCTTCAGCCCCACAGCAATTGAAAATGCATCCGAACTTGGGAAATTAATCCTCTACTGCGTATTCAGGTTCTTGCTACGTAGTGACTAGTCTTCAGGCGTTTCATGGCCGATACTCGAAAAAGGAGGGGGCCGAGGTGGATTATATAGATTAACAATGAAGAACAAGAGTGGGAATATAATATTGGCGTACCACAGGGTTCGTCCATTGGGCCAATCCTGTGGTTGCTAATTATTAATGAGTTGCTATTAGAGGATGTGGGAGATGGCAACAAAATACAGGCATTTGCGGATGATATAGTAATACTGCTTAGGAGTAAAGTTATATATAGATTTACCGAGATAGCAAAAGCAATAATGGAAAAATGTTCGAACTGGGCCGATAAAAACCAACTACAATTTAGTGTCGAAAAATCCAACTACATAATAATACCACACAAAGGAGAAGTTACAAGGAGACCAACGATTAAGTTTAAAGGGGAGAACATCAAATACAATGAGCATATTAAATACTTAGGAATTTACTTAGACGAGAAGTTAAATTTTAACTTTCATATGAATAATATTAGAGATAAGGCATTAAAATTTCAACACAGTATCAATAGAGTCAGTAAGAGTACGTGGGGTTTGAAACCTGAGAGTGTCAAAAAGTTATATTTAACTGTAATATAAAAGATACTAATGCATGGAGTGCAGTCATGGTATAATGGTAAACATACAATGGATTTAAAATTTAGACAGATACAACGACCATTCTTAATAATGTTAACTAAATGTTACAGAACAGTTTCGACTGATGCACTCCACGTTCTATCACGAAGCATACCATTAGACTTACCAGCTAAAATTGAAAAGAATATCTATAAAATCTACAATAAAGGATCAGAAATAAAATTTGGAGACATCGTACTGAACGCGCAGAATTGCAAAACAAAAAGCCGACCTCTAAAGAAAGTACGTGAAATGAGGAAATATGAATGGACATATAACATGGAATCAAAATCGAACATTAAATAATACACTGTTGGCTCAAAAACCAACGAAGGGGTTGGTGTGGCGTGTACACGTTACAACCTTAATGTTTTAGAACAAAGAATACTTAAACGTCTACCTAATAATGCATCATCCTATAGCGCCGAAGTTGAAGCCATTGACATGGCCATCACTGATGCTATAAGTAAAGGAATACAGGAAATCGACTTATACAGTGATTCTAGAAGTACATTGCAAGCTATATGTGCATATTATTTTAAGGGAGATAGGACTGAAAATATAAAAAAACCTAATAGAAAGTCATGAGATAGCAGTAAACTTACACTGGGTTAAAGCCCACTGTGGGATTAATGAAAATGAGATGGTAGACGCTGCAGCTAAACAGGCAACAACACTGAATGAAATCACAGGAAATTATAAATTAACTAAAGAACAGATTAAGAATAAAATTAAGAATTATTACATAAATATATGGTAAGAAAATTGGGAGAGAAGCAGTTTAGGAAGGAAAGTGTTTGAGGTATTCCCTAGAGTTTCTACGAAAAGACTGTCGGTAGATTTCCTCGTTAATCAAGCAATAACTAAACTTGACTGTATAAGAGTCTATCAAAACAGATTTTTTGATAAAACAGATCTTTGTGAGTGTGGCAATATACAAACTATAAAGCACTGTATATACAATTGTAGCAAATGGGCTGAAGCACGAAAAAACTTACCTTTGGGCTTTGAAGATTGGGCCCCTAGAAAATTATTTACGGATTATTATTGTAGAAGGTATATCAAAAATATTGTGCAGGAACTTATGAATATACACTTTCCCCTACAAGGGGAAGGTGGATTGCCCCTCAGATTGAAAAAAAAAAGACACGTAAACGAATTGCAAGGAGAAAAACTTCGGGACCCAGCTGGGCTGGATTGCCGTCGGGATGATTAGTTTTATTATTGAAGGGCCGTATAACCTTCGGGTGTGGACGGTAGCGATATTACTTAAAAAATATTTACTCACGTTCTTCCACATTTTACGAATTATGCTTAACTTTTGGACACCAGCGTAATTCGAGAAGAATCATGGCCTAAGCATCAATATGTCGAATAGGGAATGCTCGGCAACGTATTACACAAATTTAATGAAGAAATATATGAATGCTTCTAAAAAGTAATTTCATTGGATTATTAATTAATTGGACACATACACATGCGCGCGTGCGCACGCACGCACACAATCATTTAACTAATGACAATTTTGTTTGTGAAACTGCCTTACTGACATTACATAGAATATAAGTTCTATTAAAAAATAAAGCAATTTTCAAGATAAATAAAGAACTACAGGGAAGCAAATATATGGATAATCGCATTTTAGGTTTAATAATTCATTAACACAAATGCTATACCTGGCAGGTGTTTCATAAAATGATACTCCATTGGCATATTATATAAGTCGGCATCGGACATCGTTTGGTTACGCCCAAACACACATTATATATATATATATATATATATATATATATATATATATATATATATATATATATATATATATATATATATATATATATATATATCGGAATAGTGATTAGCGTCTCGGGCTTCCCCGCTGTGAGCTCAGGCTCGAATCTCGAGTAGGGCTCTCCCATGCTATCCTAACTACAGAGGCTGTTCGCACAATTTTTAGACGATTTTGGTAATCTGTAATAAAAAATCGTTTACTGCAAAAGAAATAATTGTAATTGTACTATGTTTTTAAAAGTCAAAATTATCGTCTGTGGCTTGAAAGTTTTGTTTTTATTCAAAATGGCGCTTTTAACAAAGCAGTGGTTCGAAGGCTACATTTATGCTCTTTCCGAAGAGAAATATTCATACTCCGTTAGACAAAAACGATGTGAGAGTCATGATTTTGTGATATCTAAAGCGTCGATAGGTAATATCGTCAACAAGAAAGGAAAAAAACGTCAAATTGGAGCCTCAAGTGGGACAAAAATTCCAAACAAGTATCCAAAGAAAAAACGGACATCTTTGACTATTGCAAAGGTACGTTGTTTAATGTTAAAAGAAAACCCCCTAGTCAAAGGACAGTTGCAAAATCATTAAAATGCTCGTTGTCCACTGTAAACAAAATGATAAACGTTGATTTAAATCTTAAGAAAGCGAAAAAACGCAATGTGCATCGTCTTCTTCCAAATCATATCGCTGAACGCAGGACACGCTGCAGAAATCTATATGAGAAACACTTATTCAAAGAAAAATGGAAAACAATTGTCACAATTGAAGAATCATGGGTGTATTTAAATGATTGCAACAAAAAAAGAGCCGTTTATTATCATAAAAGAGGAGAAAAAAATTTAAGTACATGGTTCAAAGAATCGAAAGAAAGTTTTTCTAAGGGATTCATGATTGCTGAAGAGGGCAAGTTAAAAATAAAGAGAGTGGAAAAAAATGCCAAGATTAACTCCAAATACTATCAGGAACATATTTTATCGCCAATTTTTCTGAATGAAATACCATCGCTTTACCCACAGTGCCATCAATCTGTGAGACTCCATCAGGACAAAGCTAGCAGTCACACATCAAAATCCACTGTAAATTTCCTAAAAGAAATGGAACAAAAAACTGGTATCAAGGCCATACCCTTCACTGATATCCCTACTAAATTTCCCGATGTATCACCTATGAATTTTTGTGCTTTCGGACTATTAAAATCTGCATTATCCAAACGTCGTCCCAAAACCCTTACAGGACTCTGGAAAGCTGTTCAGGAGGAATGGGATAGAATACCTCTTCTGACACTTCAAAAGGCATTATTATCCTGGAAATTGCGGTGTCGAAAGATAGTTCAGAATAAGGGATGTCAAATAGAACATTTAAAACACAAGAATTTTATGTAATTTAGTTTTGTGAATACAATATACATCGTCTAAAAAATGTGTGAACAGCCTCTGTAATAGGGAGAAATTGTGGTTCACCTATATGGTGCCTCTGTAATAAAGTAGCTAAAGAATTCGTGGTGCGAATGGGCCAATGTCCTCATATCCCAGTCAAAATAGACCCGATTTTGACGAATGGCTAAAAAAAAGTTTTGAAAATTGCCCATCATAACTATAGATATAGTGGTTCCCGATTCAGTTTTAAGCAAAGTGTTTTGCAACTGTAAGACTGACTGGGGACAAAGATACGTGTGTAGGCAAGCAGGCATCAACTGCACAACAGCCTGCAATAACTGCAAAGGGGTATGTCACAACGACATAGCCCATTGCAGTTAAGAATTGAAGTTATTATTGCCCTGTAGATCATGACTATCCAATAAAAGGAATTGATGAATGAGGTGATGCTAGCTGACCCATAGACGATCTTTTCAAGACTGACGACGCGAACAATCCCGTACCGAAAAAAGCACGTCAACTATAAAGTAGGTAAGCTTAAAAAATTATACACGATGAAAATACCGTAATGAATACATCCAAGTTTATTACATTCGTTTATAAAATTAATAATGATCAATTATCTGCATACATTAAAGTCTATTAAAACACATTAAAGTCTATTAAAGCACATTAAAGTCTATTTTCTTGTGTCTAAAGAAGGCCACAATGAGGGAATGGAGATAATTCAAAGGAAAGCGCCTGCAACGAGACTTGGACGCTACTTCCATAATCAACGCGCATTTAATAGTCAATATTTTGGTACGTGTTAGGGTTACGACAAAATGTATTTAATATTTCTTTTACACAATTTAATTTTCTTTAATTTTTGTATTAACTTTTTTTTACACAAAGTTAATATTTCCCAAGTTATTTGCAAAAACACAAAAAAGCCTTCAAAATCTCTAAACAACTCATGGAGGTTATAGCTTTTGAAATCGGATATGTCCATGGCGTCAAAAATTATTTTTGCTAAAGATGTTTGGGTAAATAAATGAGCTTGGATTTTTCTAGTGTATGCATGGCCAGGTAACATTTTTTCTACTGCCGTAGCTACATACATCAAAGTTAGTATTTATTTTAGCCCACCTCCAGCCATTATGCACCCAATGCAGCCTAAGTAAGACGTAAAAATATAGAATCCACCAAGTCTCAAAATACAACCTGATAACAATGGATTGGATGTTGTTGCAACTTTCTCTTGAGTTTTGATATGCAAAGGTTTGACAAACGTGAGTATGCAAGACTTTTGGCGCACATGCGCGGGTCATTCCCCCATCGCGATGGGGATGACTCGCGCATCCGCGTCCCAGGTGTGTTGGTTAGCTCCTTTCAAAGTCAATTATCTTTGTTCGTGTTTGACTGATAAAAAAAAAATTTAAATAATGCTTTTGTTTACAATTTAATGCTCTTCAATTTTTGTATTCAAATTTTTTACATAAAATCAATATTTCTCAAGTTACTTGCAAAAAACCAAAAAAGTGTACACATTTTACAAGATGGCGGCGAAAGCTCAAGTCTGATCGGTAGGGACTTTTAGTATGTTCAACAGTATGTCCAAACAAACATCTCCACCAATTTTCAAAACTGTCATATTTTTTTAGCCATAAAACCTATTTTGACTGGGCTATCAGGGCAAAGTCTCACTTTCCGTTCCACAGTTCACTGTATATTAGTATTATTTCAGGTTTTATGTGTGATTAGGTATGACGTGGTGGTTGATTAAGGCTCTGGGAAAGCCCAACACATCATTTAAATCTAAATTAATGACAACTGCTTTTTTTAGTTATTGTTCTATGCCATTTCGACGTAGGAAAGGTTTCATAAAACCGCTCTACCGACAGTGGAGAACACCTGTTCCTAAAAACAGAATGTGCACTCAAATATTCTTTTGGCTAAGGATCAGAAGATTATGTATCTTTTATCAGACAGAATGTATCATGACTTGGATTAAGGACATATGTTTCAAAGGTATTTTTAAATATTATCAGTTTCCATTCTGGATACTTTTGTAGAGCTACCACTTAAAGAACCCTAAACAATTTTCTAAAATGAACAGTCCCCTCGATTTTGAGCTATTTCAGACACGGTAAACCAGACTTACGGGAAAAGGCTCGATACTTTATTCTACTTGTTCCAAGGATCAAACCTTGTTCTCCCAACTTCAAACTGACGTTCTACCACTAGGCAAAGAAACATAATTTTTCAATGCTATTTTCTCATAAATTATTCTCGAAAATATTTTACCCTTTGAGGAATAAAATATTTTATGCACTTAAAAAATTGATTAACTGATTTTTGTGCTCACTTATTACTTTTTAAGGAAAACAAATTTTGAATTCTATACAGTTCTATATGGGATTAACTGATTGCTAAGCTAATATATTAACTGTCTAATTGCATGTAGACTTGCATTTAAGAGTTCCATTAAAAAAAGTTTCTTCACCTGTAGAAGAAATGATATTTAGTAACAATGAAATTATTTTCATGTGAATTCACTACAAGATAACGGTTAGAAGGTTATAAAAATTGCTCGAAAGATCGCAAAGGTACCGTAATAAACAAATAGTCTGCATATATAAAACAGTCCCCTAACTGACTGACTGACTGACAGATAATGCACAGACCAAAACACTGGACCTAAAGGGCTGAAATTTTGCATGGCGATTCTTCTTATAGTGTAGGGGTGAACTAAGAGAGATTTTTGAAAAATTCTTAGATTTTTTTATAATTAAATTTTTAAGCTTTTTTGTAACATTCTTTAAAGCTTTCATTTAAAATAATAATTTGGGGGTTATAAAATTTATACCACAAGAAAGATCATAAAAATTCCTTTAAAATGAAATCTTTTTTCGAATCTTTACCTCCATTTTATGATTTTTGGTAAATTTTTAAAGATTAATTTTTCGAATTAAATTTATTAAATGCCAATCACATGGTTTCTTTTCTTTTTGTGATACTTTAAATTAATTTTGCGTCATGTGCATAACAACGAAACAAATTGACAAAAAAATTAAAATACGGTAAAATATTAAATTTAACCACTAGACTCATTAAGATGGAAGTTTAAGAATTTAATTCAGATTAGTATGTTTTATGGATATTAAACATACAAATTAATTGCATACATTGACCGTCGTATTTAATTTGAACATTTTCTTCTACTTTATTTTGTCTATAAAAATATCTGTTACGATTTTTTTAGAAATATATTTTTTGTTTTATTTTGCATTAATTGCATACATTGACAGTTGGATTTGTTATAAATATTTTTTTTAGAATTGCATACATTGACCGTTGTATTTAATTTGAATGTACTCCGTAGCAAAGCACGGGTATTCAGTTAGTATAACATATAGTATTTTCTAGGAGAAAAACTTAATTTCTATACAGTTTTATTTTTGGTGAAATTAAACTCTATTTTAATCATTATGTAGATCTTTAAAACCTCTGTAGAGACAAATTTTTTATGGTAAAGAGGACCAATAAGGCATTCTTGGTGTTTTCTGGTTTTTCCAGCACTAAATAGCATATATAGCAGGGAGTTAAGTATTTTCATTATTAAAATGTTTACAATTGTTTTGAAATAAAAAAAAAATTAATAACTAATAGTGTCGTTTATTCATTATTAACTCAAGACTGGATTCTAAATAAGGGGTCAGCCAAAATATTGTTTTTTCTAAAAGAATGTCCATGTTTTTAAAGTTTCTTTAAGCACGGAGCACAAAAAGGGATTGTTAATGCTGACCAATCTTGTTTTGCTTATATTTTGTTTATGTTATGATAGATTATATAATTTTTCGCTGTGTTTGGTTGTATTTCGTTTATTGAGTATGAGAAGTTTCTAAAGTTTTGAATTGTTTGAGTTACTTAAAATTTTAAGTTAATACTACCAGATAATATAATTGCTCAGTTATGAAAATTCTCATTTGCAGCCAAAAAAGGTTTCAAAGCTTTTAATTTATACCTTTTAAATATTTATATTTCAATTCAAGTTCTATCATCCGCCTATAACCCCATTTTCCTACCACCACATTTTTTTCTTTTAAATATTTTTTGAAGTTGTCTTCACTTCTTTTTCCAAGAATTTCGCTTATTAAGAATTAAAATCTATAAAGCATGTCATGAAAATAACGAATTATTTCAGGATAAATTTTGATCCAAAATGAAGTACATGCAATCTTCTCTATGGTGGCCACTATTAGTTCCGAAACTGGGTGGCCGTTTTGAGAGGTGGAAAAGAGGAAAAGAGGAAAAGAGGTTTCTGCCGTATCTATGGAGTCTTGAATCGGTTCTGAATAAAGTAGGCCGTTTAGGGGGTTGGCCGACTTGATAAATTTCCATGTAGTAGTCAACTTAGAACAGCCATATTGGACATTGGATTCCCGATTCAAATTTTTGCGTTTTAGAATAATATAGATCACAGCAATTTACAGATGACCTTTTAAAAGATAATACGCTGAAAATCTATGTAAGTTTTATTATTTATTATTCATCAGTTTTATTTTATTTTGTTACTTTTTTATCACAAATACAAAGTACAGTAAAACCTCATTTATCCGGCCTTCGTTTATCCGGATCATATCTGTAGACATTATTTTTATTTAATGTTCACTTTAGATAATAATTTTTAACTATGGTAGCGAGAACGTGACTACAAGTACGCCAAATATTCGCTTTTCAGTTTGATTCAATGTACAGTTCCCGCATAGATTGTACAATAAATTATGGTAATAAAATGCCTTTTGTTGAGTTTAAGAAAGCTTTACTAGACTTACTATTTCTTTGTTAAGAAATGATGTGAAAAGTTATTTTTATATTTTTCAATGTCTTGTAAACAATACTATGTAATTTTGTTGCAAAATATAGTTTTTTATCGTAATAAACAGTAAGTCTGCTTAGTTAAGGAATTTGTTTTGCTTATTATCCATATTACCAGGATTACCCGGATTTTCGATTGTCCGGATTGCATCCCAGTAAGTCCTGATAAACGAGGTTTTAGTGTATGTAATTCATTTAAAACCATCGTAGCACTCATTTTCACTGCATAAACGGCCACTGCAAAGCCATTCGTGTTTTCTCGGCACGAAATTATCAGACAATGTCAGACTTAATTTATAACGGTCAATATCAGGCTAAATTTACGTCAGACAATACCATATTAATTTAATATCAGACGGTATCAGATTACATTTATATCACACAATATCTGACTATATTTATATTTCACAATTAGACGTTTTAGAAATTTTTGGTTTCATGGAGATTGTCTAGCCTTGCTAGACAATCGGGGATAAGTATGAAAAAAGGAACTCACAATATCACGCTGAATAAACAATATCAGACAAGTATAATTTTAAGTATAATTTTCCGCGATTAGAGTCACTGAATACCTCAGATTGTCTAGCCTTGCTAGACAATCTGGGATTAGTAAAAAAAAGAGAAACTCTCCCAATATCATGCTGAATAAACAATATCAGACAAGTATAATTTTAAGTATAATTTTACGTGATTAGGGTCACTGAATACATTAGTAAAAAAAAGAAAATCTCACAGTATCACGCTGAATAAACAATATCAGACAAGTATAATTTTAAGTATAATTTTCTGCGATTAGAGTCACTGAATACCTCAGATTGTCTAGCCTTGCTAGACAATCTGGGATTAGTAAAAAAAAAGAAAAACTCTCCCAATATCATGCTGAATAAACAATATCAGACAAGTATAATTTTAAGTATAATTTTACGTGATTAGGGTCACTGAATACATTAGTAAAAAAAAGAAAATCTCACAGTATCACGCTGAATAAACAATATCAGACAAGTATAATTTTAAGTATAATTTTCCGCGATTAGAGTCACTGAATACCTCAGATTGTCTAGCCTTGCTAGACAATCTGGGATTAGTAAAAAAAAAGAAAAACTCTCCCAATATCATGCTGAATAAACAATATCAGACAAGTATAATTTTAAGTATAATTTTACGTGATTAGGGTCACTGAATACATTAGTAAAAAAAAGAAAATCTCACAGTATCACGCTGAATAAACAATATCAGACAAGTATAATTTTAAGTATAATTTTACATGATTGGGATCGCTGAATACCTCATTTTTTATTTAAAAACTTTATTTTGAATTATTTTTTTGGAAGCTAAAAAAAAAAAAAAAATTAGGCGATAACAGAAGTAATTTGTTAGCTAGTCATAACTAAATGTTTAGCTTTCTATCAATAAATATAAATGAAATGAGGCGGCATGGTCCCGGCATAAATCTACGAAGTGCCATCTTGCTGAATACAGCCCACGATTGATAGGAAATTCCAGATACTATAATCTGTCCCATATCTCACTCCACTGGAATTTTATTTTTGAAAAAAAAAATGTGGGTGGAAACAGCACTAAAAGTAAACCCAAAAGTTAGGCTATTAAAAAACCTTTTTCCACCAAATTCATGCAGGGCCTATTCAGCCTCCAGCGAACCGTGAAATTTCGGAAATCAGATGCCCATCTCTGTGACTGACCACTAGGTGGCAGTTTATTACCCCCACCCCGTTCGGGAATTGGACAAAACAGTTCACCCTCCGCTGGCACATAAGTGTTGCATGCTGACTAAAGAGGAACACGTCGCTACTGGTGTTAAATAGAGGGCGAAATCTGGTGAAAAGTGAATTGAGTCCGGTTTGGGTTTTTTTTACATCGACGAGAGATCAAAGAACAGTTTTGCGAGGTGAAATTGAAGAGCAATGGGCAAAAGGACTATCAGCCGTGTTATGTGAATACGCCACCCGCGGTTACTGGACAAAACTCTTTCTGTAAAAGTTTTGACTAAAGTGTTCCGTTTGCGTTGGATATACCAAGGAAAAATTGAAGTTCTTTTTTCTCAGGAAGCGAGCTTGCAAATATCACATCACGGAATACAAGGTAAGAGATTAAATGTTTCATAGCTAATGACTCCATATAACGAACCACCATTTAACAAAATCTTCTGTTTATTGTAATTTTTTGCAAAACCTTGAAGTTAAACATTAACTCGCTAATTAACCCCTTTATTTTTAAAAACGGTTGCTATTTAACAAATTTCGTTCTGACGGATAAATATCTAAATATTTTATAACACCATTTTTGTGTTTCCAAAGTTTTGATTTGCAGTCTTTTTTTAGCTCACTGATAGGTCCTGTTTGTGTATGTGTAAGGGATTCATAAATTTTGTCTGTAATAATCTTTACAGCATGAACAAAATGCCCTATTGTAAGAATCCAGTGCAGAGCAGAATACGGATATTTTATTGCAGTTTAGGAATGTGTATCTTTGCAATTAATCCAGTTTGAAATCTAAATATTTCTTCTTATCCCACCAACGCGCGGAACCCTCCATGAAGTTTATTGCCCTGCAAATTTCTGCCCAGACGCTTAAGCCTGCTTGAGGGTAGTATCAATATTGTATTCGCTAACTTCATTATTAACTTATACAGAAATTTTTTCAATGATTGTCGATTTGGATCTAGCGATTTATGTTTAAACTAGCTGAAAACCCGCACTTCGCTACGGAGTACATTCAAATTAAATACAACGGTCAATATATGCAATTAAAGCCAAAAATATGTATATATATATATATATATATATACATTTATAATAAATACAACGATCAATGTATGCAGTTTATGTAAAAAAAACGAAAAAATATATTTATAAAAAATCGTAACAGATATTTTTATAGACAAAATAATGTAGAAGAAAATATTCAAATTAAATCTAATAGAACATACTAAAGAACATAGTACAGTTTGAGGAACATTTCTTTTACTGTATTTTAATATTTTTTTGGATAATGTCCAATCGTCTGCCGCATTACCAAGAAAAATGTTTTCTTTTGTCTATTTCGTTGTTATGCACATGACGCAAAATTAAAAGAAAAGAAACCACGTGATCAGCATTTAATAAATTAAATTCTAAAAATTAATCTTTAAAAATTCACCAAAAATGAGAAAATGGGTGTAAAGATTTGAAAAAGATTTCATTTTAAAGGAATTTTTATAATCTTTCTTTTGATATAAATTTTATAACCCTCGGATAATTATTTTAAATATAAACTTTAAAGAATGTTAAAAAACAGCTTAAAATTTAATTTTAAAAAATCTAAGAAGAATTTTTCAAAAATCTATCTTAGTGCACCTTTGCACTATAAGAAGAATCACCATGCAAAATTTCAGCCCTTTATGTCCAGCGGTTTGGTCTGTGCGTTATATGTCAGTCAGTCAGTCACGGAACTGTTTTATATATATAGCTTGTACACCGTAATAGAAAAATATATTTTTTGACTCGGGCATCTTTAGCATTCTTTAACACTAGAAAGACGGGATTTTTTTTTCTTGCTAAAATGACTGAACGCCGTCATTTTGACGGTTAAAATAAAATCAAGAATTTAAAACATTTAATGTTTTTAAATGGTTAAATACTTTAAATTTTGAACCATTTCATACCAATATATAATAAATTAGTATGTATTTAGATATATTTTCATGCAGGTATGTCGAGCTGACAACCTGGTAGGGTTTATCCGTAAATGTATATGCATGGTTTGTGCAGTCCTTATTTTTCAACACCAATATTTCCGAAGAGCCATTATTTCTGTTAGTTATAAAAGGGGGAAGAGACGAAAAGTAACTAACATTTTTCTGGTATTATTTTAAAGATTTCTGCCTGTTTTCTATATTTCCATCAAATAACGGCTTTCAGTCTTAGCAGGTATTCAACACATTTTCTCCCCCTCTTTACTATCGAATATAATTTTGTAAATGTATAGAGTATCTATGCTCACTTCTACCCAGACTTGGGTGTATATAATTTGAAGTAGCACTCTATTTGAATTATATACAAACACAGTTTATACATGAAATAATGTTTATTGAATTCGCTGCACATATCATTGGCTTTTACAGCAATAAGCATGCGTACTACTTGTACGGAATGTAAATACAGCTTTTTAAGAACAATATATTTTTATACTCACGAACAGTAAGTCAAACCAGCAGTACTGCCATGTAAAACTCCTGGCCCGCTAAGGACTAGAGCAGGATAACACCTTTTCAACCTTAACAACAACTCCCTTTTTTTATTAATGACGCTGCGTGGTATTTATACTAAGCGCGTATGCCAAAATTAGCATATCTGAAGCAGCTTCTTTAATTCACTCAAAAGTTCGATTCTTGTGAATCGAATCTTGTGTATACCTTACAAATGTGTGTGCATATTTCGCGTAAAAATATTTCGCATATTTCGCGTTTCTATGTGAAAAAATATTTCATCCTATTGGGAGAGAAGAAATACTTTTGATTTCAACATTCGATTATCTAAGTCCTATGTCAAAATAACTAGACAAATTATTATTAGACAAAATAATTAGACAAATTATTGATTAATTAGACAAATTATATTAAATATTTGTCTAATTATTTAATTAGACAAATTATTATATTTGTAATAATTTGTCTAATTAAATAATTAGACAAATTATTATAAATAAATATTAACTCTTATCATCCTGTGAGCTTTCATTTTATAATTTCCCGTCACAAAATATTTTACCAGAATGGGAAGAAATATTTCTGTTCATTTCTACACCACACTGTTTGAGTCTTATGGTTACCTATTAACTCTTTATTGTCTCAGATCGTTGTTAAGAATTTCTCCAAAATTATTTTTCTCAACCTTAAAAGAAGAAGTCTTTACATTTCTATAACTTTTATTTTGGTCATTAAAAAATAATTACTTTCCCTCGAAAAACAATATGCTAATTTTGATCTACAGTAATTAAAATTTTGAAGAATTAATTGATTTGTTTAAAAGGATAAATGGAGCAGTGAAAGGAATTTCTACGCAGTCTGTATTAGAGCATCTAACCCTTACTCGGTTTATATTTTCAAAAATTGTATAGTGCAACCAAAAAAAAATAATTTTCAGATAAAACATTTTATTGATTGAATAGTTTTATTAGTGCTACATATCACCTTTTGCAACCACGAGCTAAAGAAACCAGGACCTAAAACATATTCAAACGGTTACAAATGCTCAAGCAAACTTCGGGGCTTGATTACCAAATCCATTACTGGTTTCCTGTGATAAAAAAGCGGTAGCCCCCAACATGTTTGGCTTACAACCAAAAGATATATAAACTATTGTAAGTTAAAATTTGAATAAATCAGGACAAATTGTTAGCGCGAAGAGGAAAGAGTCACTGCGTGCACTAAGTTCGCACGAAGTTCAAAAGCAACGTTCCCTTGCTTTTGATTTACGGAAAAATGTGCAGCGAAAATGCTATGATGATAAAAATGTGATTAAAAAATGTAAACTAGTGAATATAGTGTATGCAAGGAATATAAATTTCAGTTTATAAAAGATTTTAGCCCACTCATCTTCTGGAGATGAAAACAAAATCACCAAATGTATAAAAATTACACCTTTAGAATAAGCCCGTCTGCACACGGAGCAACTCAAAAGAAACTGATAACTGACTCAAATCACAAACCAGTCCGTGATGAGTCGCAACCTATGTAATTGAATGGAGCCACGCACACGGCGCAACTGGTTACAAACCCGTCGGACGGGTTTGTAACCAGTTGCGCCGTGTGCGTGGCTCCATTCAATTACATAGGTTGCGACTCATCACGGACTGGTTTGTGATTTGAGTCAGTTATCAGTTTCTTTTGAGTTGCCCCGTGTGCAGACGGCCTAATTACCAATAGTTGCCTTTAAATATACATTTATATCAAAATGCATAGATCCTACACTGGTGGGCAGCTCTTTTTTCCAATGTGGCAGACGGTTTATTGAACATTATCCTTTCCGCCATATGACAATGCGGTTTTGCTGGCCACTTTTCTGGGAGCACCGTATAGGTGGTCCAGCATTACCCCCTATGGGCCGGTCCCGTAATTTTGAACCGAGTCAAGTGACGAGAAAACCGGAAAACGTGACACCGCACCTCCAGAGGTAAATTTGAGAACTTGGAGGACATCGCAACCACGACCTATTTTACGTGTCCCGGCTACTATTAGTGAACACCGTGGTGGATAATTTTTGGCATTTAATATTTGGCAGTCCTAATATTATGCATTTTATCCTTTAAATTTTGTACCACAATTCGTGATAGACAGCGTTCTTATCGAAGTGGGGTGGATGACTGCACCTGTCAGTCACCAGTAAAAAATTTACAGAAATTCCGCATTCGGAATTCCTTTTCCTACAACCAACTCATCGGTTATGGCTTGCTGAGGAGCCCATTGCAGCAGCGAAACTTGGGTATAAGGCTACTTGAACGCTAGAGATGTATATTTATAGCTTTTTATGTAAAAAGGTTGAGCGTTTTCATGAAATGAAAGAAAAAAGATAAAAAAAAATAGATCCCCGTTGCTCATCATAGTCAAGTTTACGACATTTGGCTTGAGAGCTTGACTTAAGGTTGCACTAACCTTATTGGATTCGCCCACCTCAATGTCAACCTATGGAGAAAATTTGTCTACTATTTACAGCTACATAAATGTTGATAATCAAATAAAAATGATATTTTCAGTTATCCTGAACTCTTTTGCAACAGGATTCATTTTATAAATTTCGTCTACCAAAGAAATTGATGACCTTTTAAAACACACTAGACCAGATTGTGTCCCAGTTTAATCTAAATTTTAAAATATTTGCATTTTAAAAAAACGAAAAATGCCCCAAGGTGTAAAATTTCTTTCCCTATTACGGAGTACAATTAAAAAATCTTTAAATCCAAGTCGGCAATCCTTCGAGAAATGTTTTCTATAGGTTAACATTGAGGTAAAAAAAATCTTTAAATCCAAGTATGCAATCCTTGGAGAAATTGTCTCTATAGGTTAACACTGAGGTAAAAAAATCTTTAAATCCAAGTAGGCAATCCTTGGAGAAATTTTCTCTATAGGTTAACAATGAGGTAAAAAAATCTTTAAATCCAAGTCGGCAATCCTTGGAGAAATTTTCTTTATAGGTTAACACTGAGGTGCGAATCCAACAGGGTTAATACATAGCAGCCTTAGTAGCCACAAAATTTCTCTGACTATAAATACTGACAAATAAAACTAATGTCAGAGAAAACGGAAGTCATTACCTCTACACACAGAATTTACGTTTAATAAAGTAAAGATAATGAGAAAAATGTATCAGAATAAAAAAAATTTATTAAATTGTTTGCAGCTGTTATGTATAAAGCAATAAGTATCTTTCTTCTATGTATGTTTAAATAAATATTTTTAAGCACAAGTAAACTTTTTTTTCTAATTGAAATTAATTTTTTTCAAATATAAAACATACGCAATCGATTCTCATTTACTTAAAAAATCGATCATTTAATTGCATATTTGAAAAAAAATTAATAATCTATAAATGTTGTGAATAAAATTGTCTTCAGTGATTGATACTGAAAAAAAATATCACACCCATTAATTAAAAATTATCTGAAAAATTTATTTATTATAATGCGTGTGTATAACTATGAAACCTCAGACAAAATATTCTTACATATTGAAATAAAAACGTCTGAATTAGTTTTAAACTTGAAACTTTGTTTTCTTTAAACGTTAACGTATATTGCTGTGAAAACCACAATAAAATCTTATTAATTAAAAAAAATTGAGATCGCCATTAGCTTTATTTATTTAATCTTCAGTAAATAAATGAGGCCGTTTAGTGCAGTGAAGAATAACGCCACAAAATCTTAATTAAAAATATTTGAAATTGCTTTTACTTTGAAATGCTGCTTTAAAAACGTCAACGTATATTTCCATAGAAATCTCTATCATATCTTAATAGTTTTAGACTTTTTGAACCTTTTTGCCTTGAAATCTTATTCTTAAATAATTGTGTTACCTTAAAAAAAGAAACGTTGCAAAAATTTTTGAATAATAATCGAATATATTTGAAATTACCCGTGCCTTGAAATGTTGTTTCTTTGAATATAAACATATATTGCAGGGAAAACCGCCACGAAATCTTATCGACAGTCTTAATAGTTATGGACTTTTTTAACCTTTTTGCCTTGAAATCTTTTATTTTTAAATAATTGTGTTACCTTAAGAAAAAAATTTGAATAATAATCGAATATATTTGAAATTACCCTTGCCTTGAAATGTTGTTTCTTTGAATATAATCATATATTGCAGGGAAAACCGCCACGAAATCTTCTCGATAGTTTAAATCAGCATAAAAGCAATATGTATAAAAATATTTTTTGAACATGCCTATTACATACAGCAATAGAAATTTAATGTACATTTTTCTTATGCGTTTGGTTTTTCATAAATAATTTAGTGATAAACATATTACGATTTTTGAAACGAGTAATTGCCGCTGTTCATGCCTCCTAGTGGGAATATTTTGAAAGTGTTAATAACGGTTATGTCTAGAGAGTCTCTGTCGAAGACATTTTAAAGACATACGATGTCAATGTTAACTTCAAAGAAATTTAATATTTGCCGATATTTGCAGGTGTTTGTAACATCGCAATACGTCATAGGATATATCTGTAAGAGATATGCTTCCATGATGGACTTCCCAAAGAAAAATCTTGTATGCGCGTGACCATAAAGCCGCAACAATATTCAGGTAGGAAACATTTAGACTATTGAAATGTGACAAAAATTATAGAGAGGAATATAAAGTGCATAACTATATGGTTCTGCGTAGGAGAGTATTTCAGGGGTCTGGTACCTTTTAAAGACCAAGACACTCGACAAACATATCCCTATTATTCAGAAATATGAAAATTTTACTGTGAATTAAATACTCTTTTCTTTATAAATATGGCTCTCATTTTTTTCTAGCTTGAAGAGAAATTTTTTAAATTCTTTAAAATTTCAACAATTGCTTTTTTTTATTGTTATGCCATTGCGCGCATGATATCACCAGAACAGTTGGCTAAAATTCCATGAAATTTTACACACGGGCAACATAAACATGTATTATTAGAATGACCTACTAGTATGTCGTTCCTACCATACAAATTTTAATTACAGTATAATTTATGAATTTTTTTTATTTTAAAAAATTTTAAAAAAATTTCCTATGAAGAACTAAGAATTTTGATTTCAAAATTGGTCAATTTAAAGATATATTATATAACTTAATTTTAAAACTAAAAAATAGGTATATTATTTAATATACGGACGCAAGTCTGCGCGCAATTGCATAAGATTGAAAAAAACAATGGTTGAAATTTTAAACAGTTAAAAAATTCATTTTCAAGCTAGAAAAATTTGAGAGCCATATTTATACAGAATAAAGTGTATTTAACTCACAGTAGAGTTTTCATATTCTTAAATAAATTATTTTCATATCTACTGATGATTGAAAATAGGGATATCATTCAATCATCAGTAAATATGAGAAAAATATGTCTTCTTAAGAATGACATGACTGAAAATAGGGATATTTTTCAATCATCAGTAGATATGAAAAAGATATGTCTTCTTGAGAATTACATGATTGAAAATAGGGATATCTTTCAATCATTAGTAGATGCAAAAAAGATATGTCTTCTTGAGTCTCCTAGCTTTTAAAATGTACCTGACACCCTTCAGTGAAAGCACAATCAGTGTACCATATTTTTCGGACCATAAAACGCACCGGACGATAATAAGCACCTGAAATTTATGGAAGGATTTTTAGAAAAAATATTTTGTATTTTCTTCGGTATATAAAGATTTTCCAATTTCTTACTTAATAAAGATAAAAATATTTATAATAAGTATACATAATATATATGTAATAAATACAATAAATATACATATTATATAATAAAATATTCATTTTATTTTAATGTTACCTTCGGACCATATGACGCACTCCAATTTTAAGTCGATTTCTTTATGTAAAAAATCGACTTAAAATTGACTCAACTTTTAGACTCACCTTTTAGGTGAGTCTAAAAGTTGAGTCTCATGGTCCGAAAAATACGGTATTTACTAATCTCAATCACATAATACCGAACCAAAAGTTGAGTTGAGATGAGTTAAGTTGGTTGAGAGCGCTACGGTCCTCTTTTGCTACACGAGGGTTAATTGCAAAGCATAAGTTACCAAAATAATTAATAATTACTTGGCATCTTAGAAATTTTAGTATTTTTTACATTGTATATACAACATGCAAAATAAGAAGATAGTTGGCTGTTATGAACATTCGCAAAACATTTTTGACTTGTTTACAGTAGGAGAGTTTATATGGGGTGCGGTGGTTCAGTTGACAAAGGCAGCGAGCCAGTGATCTGAATGTGTCTTGTTCGATGCCGGTCTCTGACAAATCCACAGCCGTGTACGCTAGTGGCGGCTGGCGCAGGAAAAATCTGTCGTGGCTCCAATGTCCTCCAAGTTCTCAAAATTTACCTCTGGAGGTGCGGGGTCAAGTGTACCAGTCTCGTCACTTGACTCGGTTCAAAATTATGGCACCGGACCTTTAGCCAAGTTGGACTCCAATCCTTGTGGTGCTATTCAAAACAGGAGTCGCACCCTTCTGCCCAATAGCCTTTATGGACATCATCTGATATACTGTCGATCAAGGGGCATAAGCAACAACAACAACAAAAGGAGATAGTTGGCTGTTATGAACATTCGCAGAACATTTTTGACGTGTGTACATTAGGAGAGTTTATAGTGCGAACCTATATTGGACATTGCATAGTGGTAAGCGTCACGAGTTTCCACAGAGTGGGCCCAAGGTTCTAATCCTAACTAACGCATGGACGTTCTTGTGCTGTCAGGGGAGTGACGTAGGTTCAGCTATAACGTGCTCCCATAATTAAAGAAGCCAACGAAATCTGCAATGGGGAATGCGCGAATGTTGAAAAGGCAACTGCTTGCCGTGTTTGGAAAAATATATATTAGACCTTTTTTACGTAGAAATAGCTGCGCACTTGCCAAATTGGAAAGAATGGCCCCATCAGCAACTATATACTTTCCTACACTCTTCATCTAATAATTTTCTAAAAAAACAATGTACCTCATTGTGAGAGAAGTTATTCGGTACCTTTCTGGGCTAGATTATTTCAGAGCAATACACACTATCAGAGGGCTTTTACTGCAGAATTGCCTCAAGTAATTATACAGACTTCTGAATTGTATTAGCTGAGTGTGAATCAACTTATTAACTTCCTCTCAGAGAGTGATTTTTTAAACGTCCTCAAAAATTATTTTATCAGTTGTAGAGAAAGAAATTCTGTATATTTGTTCATTTGTGTATTTCCATGCTGACACATACACTTTTTAATTATTGTTTAAGGAATTGGAATTATAAAATTCAGAATGCAAAAAAAAAACCCGATACTGAAGGAAAAATGCTCTAAAATTCTATGCTTGATTAGACAGGTTCCATGCTAACCTGTTAAATAAGCTTTATTGTATGCAAGCTTACATTTTAGAAATAAAAAAAAAATTACAAGATAAAAAGAACTTTTTATATACCATGTTTTTAAATTTTCTGTTGAATCATATAAACTTTACAATTCTATGTATTAATAAATACTTTTTAAAATTTGTTTGATGAATTATCCCATCAACTTGAAAGAAAATGAAGTAAATTGGAAGTTAACTTGCGTTTAACTTTTCATTCCCGTCCCGGCCGATATATGGCTGCACCAGTCTACAAAACAAAATTAACTGAAAATGAATTCAATGCTGCTTAAAGATTGCTAAAAGTATCAAAAGAATGCATTGTTTTATTATCCTCATTGAAATTAGTATTATTTTTTGCTTGAAAACTATTATACTAGCTTTGTTCCAAAATAATTTATATTAATTGTTAATAATTTAAATAATTTATATTAATTTACAAAATTGTTAGAAAAACATGGAAAATGAGTAGAATATCTTTCTTTCGCTCACATATAGTTTAGTGTGACTTCCTGGTGGATAATTTCAAATGCAAGATGTCCAAACTTTTAGGTTCAGTTGAATTTACTTAATTCAATATGTCGTCTATCTAAGAGCCTTGATGCATAAAATCGGGAAAGACCAAAATTCTACGCATTCAAGAAGCAAACGCAATACTTTGTTAATATAACTTTGTGTTAAATAAATAATCCCTTTCCTGTGGCAGTTTTATTCTTATTACTTAATTAATTAGTTGAAACATTGTGTATATCTGTATGGCACATTTGACATTTTAACACTGGAAAGACAGGCTGCGGTCATTTTGACGGTTTCTGACATACTATTGAGCGCTATGTCTGTATTTATGGCGTCAGGCTTCTGAAATGTTATGATTTTTTCTATTTTCATGCGAAATATGCACACACATTTACAAAATTATATTCGATAGTAAAGAGGGGGATAAAATATGTTGTATACCTAATATAACTGAAAATAAATAATCCAACAAGATAATTATAGGAAGAACACATATTATAGGGTAGGTTTTAAGTTAATTTGTTTGGCAGTCTATGCCCGCTTATTAATTTTTTTATTCATGTTGAACTGTTTATATTATTTTACTGTTGTACACCTACTAAGACTTAAAGCCGTCATTTTGACTGCAACACAGCAAACGGGCAGAAATCTTTAAAATAATACTGGAAAAATGTTATTTACTTTTCGTCTCTTCCCCCTTTTGCAAATAACAGGAATATTGGCTCTTCGGAAATATTGGTGTTGAAAAATAATAACTGCTCAAACCATGCATATATTTTTACGGATAAACCATACCAAGTTGTCAGCTCGGCATACCTACATAAAAATATATCTAAATATATGCTAATTTATTATACATTGGTTATGAAATAGTTCAAAATTTAAAGTATTTAACCATTTAAAAAAACATTAAACATTTTAAAATTCTTGATTTTATTTTTAACCGTCAAAAAAATGGCATGCAGTCCTTTTAGTAAGAAAAAAAATTCCCGTCTTTCTAGTGTTAAAGCTTCTATATTGATATGTTAAAATGAAAAACTTCAACTCTAAAAACACGAGCATTGCTTAGTCACCAAAACGGAAATTAAAATACATTTTTCTTATCGCCAGTCTGATTTGCTATAGACTTCAGAAAGAGGGACGGTTAAAAAATGTCCTTGGGGTACAATCATTGCATAACCATGTCAAAATTTCAATTTTTAATGCATACATTAAAACACTGTCTACTTTGAAAGGACTGTGGCCTAATTTTTTAGTGACATTTATTTTTGGTTCATTATACCGTTAGTTACTGAATTTTTTAAATTATACTATGATGATATGCTGAGTTAAAGAGCACGAAATTTAAGACAATGGCTATGTTTAGAAAGAATATAAATGTGTACAAATAATTTGAACATCACTATTGGTATTTCTATTCTTATTTTATGTAAGCTACCACATTAATCGTACACGCAGATTGTAACTTCAGAATTATTCGCACATGCTGTGTGAAGTTCTTTGACTAGGAGTTAACTACTATAAATATATAAATTAATGTAAACCTCTATTGCTTCAATTACTAGTAAATCATGAAAAGTCGCTTAAGCATGAAAGAATATTATCATTCTGTGAATTCATTGATTAGTTTCTTTATTGGCAACATCCGCGTAGGTGTACATTATTCTTTTTGCATGAAATAAACAATTTGTTTGGACTAGAATCTATTTTCTTTCCCCTGAAGAACACTTTATGAGTGATATTTTTCTTTGGTATGCTTTTTTAGAATTTAATTTGATTTATTAAATTCTATGTATACAATTGAATTGCATATGACAAAATTCTACCAAGCTATCAAGGGAATGCTTCTAATTTGTCTCATAATTAATGGATAATCAAAATAAGTCTTACCATGTAGATATGCAAGTCGAAGAAAAAAATGAGAGGGGAACAATGGTTGGTGCGTGGCGGAATGGCAAATTTCTTTTGTAAACTCTATGGAAAATGTGCGCGAGAAATGTAAAGATTTGCTTTATTACTAGATGGCAAACACGCGCTCCCTTATTTATTTATTTTTATCTCTTGAACACTAACCTTTAAATTAAAAAAATTATCATAATCATATATATTTTATTTCTAGAAGGTGATTTTTAGTGACGATCCTTTCTCTCCCTTCATACTTAACCAAAATCGATAAATGGGGTACCATTTCAAAGATTAAGTTCTCCGCTTCTGACGAATTATTAATTTAGAATGACACATTGTAATGTTTGTTTTAAAATCGAAGTTAAAAACTGACTTTTGGACCTGGAGTTCTATCCCTGGAGTCTTCGATACGGCACGGTCAAATAATGTGTACAAAGAGGTTTTGTAACGTAAATATGACATTTTCAACGAGTTTCTGTTAATCTTGTGGTAGAAAATTGTATTTTAATTTGCGTTTTGGTGACTAAGCAATGCTCGTGTTTTTAGAGTTGAAGTTTTTCATTTTAACATATCAATATAGAAACTTTAACACTAGTAAGACGATAATTTTTTTCTTACTAAAAAGATTGAACGCCGTTATTTTGACGGTTAAAAATAAATTCAAGAATTTTAAAATTTAATATTTTTTTAAATGGTTAAATAATTTAAATTTTGACCTTTTTCATACCAGTATATAATAAATTAGCATATATTTAGATATATTTTTATGCAGGTATGCTGAGCTGACAACCTGGCAGGGTTTATCCGTAAATGTATATGCAGGGTTTGTGCAGTCCTTATTTTTCAACACCAATATTTCCGAAGAGCCAATATTTCCGTTAGTTACTGACTTATTAAAATTATATTATCATGATATGCTGAGTTAAAGAGCACGAAATTTAAGACAATGGCTATGTTTAGAAAGTATATATAAAAATGTACAAATAATTTGAACATCACTATTGGAAAGTTATAAGTTTTAACATGTACATATCTCACGTTCCCCTGTCTTGTGTTATGCTTCATCTCCAATAGTGTGTCCAAAGGTGTTTTGTTTTCGGTTTTGTATTATCCTGACGCACAATTGTTATTTGACAAATAAACAAGGGCTACAAATGAACCTGAACTCTTCTTTCATCCTACTACAAACCACCAACCTCGCTATAAAATTAATCGTATTTTATCCGCATGCTAAATTTTCGCACGGGCCACCTAGTATAAATATATTGAAATATTTTTACAAATGTAATTATCTAATCTATATATATATAAAACAGTTCCGTAACTGACTGACTGACAGACAACGCACAGACCAAACCGCTGGACCTAAAGGGCTCAAATTTTGCATGGCGATTCTTCTTAGAGTGTAGGGGTGCACTAACAAAGAAATTTGAAAAATTCCTCTTAGATTTTTTAAAATTGAATTTTTAAGCTGTTTTAGTAATTTTTTTAAGTTTGCATTTAAAATAATAATTTGAGGGTTATAAATTTTATATCACAAGAAAGATCATAAAAATTCCTTTTTCGAATCTTTACCTGCATTTTCTCATTTTTGGTGAATTTTTAAAGATTAATTTTTAGAATTTAATTTATTAAATGCTGAGCACATGATTTCCTTTTCTGGTACTTTAAATAAATTTATCGCCACGTGCATAACAACTAAATAGACAAAAAAAATATTTTTTTTCTTGCTAATGCGGCAGACGATTGGACATTATCCAAAAAAATATTAAAATGCAATAAAAAATATTATGTTCCTCAAATGGTACTGTATTAACTGTACTATATTCTTTTGTATATCCTATTACATTTAATTTGAATATTTTCATCTACATTATTTTGTCTATAAAAATATCCCTTACCATTTTTTTATAAATATATATATTTTTTTATATCAATTGTATACATTGATAGTCGTATTTATTATATATATATATATATATATATATATTTGGCATTAATTGCATACATTGACCGTTGTATTTAATTTGAATGTACTCCGCAGCGAAGTGCAGGTTTTCAGCTAGTCTATATATATAAAACAGTTCCGTAACTGACTGACTCACTGACAGACAACGCACAGATCAAACCGCTAGACATAAAGGGCTGAAATGTTGTATGGCAATTTTTCTTATAGTGTAGGGGTGCCCCAAGAGAGATTTTTGAAGAATTCTTCTTAGATTTCTTAAGATTAAATTTTTAAGCTGTTTTTGTAACTTTTTTTAAGTTTGAATTTAAAATAACAATCTGAGGGTTATAAAATTTATATTACAAGAAAGACCATAAAAAGTCCTTTAAAATGAAATCTTTTTCGAATCTTTATCCCCATTCTCTAATTTTTGGTGAATTTTTAAAGATAAATTTTTAGAATTTAATTTATGAAACTCTGATCACGTAGTTTTTCTTTTCTTTTCATGAAACTTTAAATTAATTTATCGTCACGTACATAACATCGAAATAAATTGACAAAAAATATTTTTTTTCATGTGAATGTGGCAGACAATTGGACACTATTCAAAAAATATTAAAATACACTAACAGAAATGTTCCTCTAACTGTACTATATTCTTTAGTATGTTCTATTAGATTTAATTTGAATATTTTCTTCTACATTATTTTGTCTATAAAAATATCCGTTACGATTTCTTTATACATCTATGTTTTTCTTTTTTTTTACATTAATTGCATACATTGACAGTTGTATTTATTTTGAATGTACTCCGTAGCGAAGTATGGGTTTTCAGCTAGTGATCTCATAATGGAAGATGAACTTGCGTCTGTGCGAGTGTTGAGTAATCTGCATCCCTCGAAATACTTTCAAAATTGTAATGGCTATCCAGATCATCATCTGTGATCGGCTTTGTTATGTTACCAGCATGAAAAGATAAACTAACCGTAACTCTGAGAGCTGTGGCAGTTTTCCTAATTGAAATATGGTTACATGCTATTAAACTTGTTTGATAAAGCCTGTATTAACTCTCTTTCAATGCAACTGGGTCACATCCTGTCTTTTGTCTATGGAAAAGGTTGAAAAGACCTGAACGCATGTCTCCTTTGAAAGGGTGGAAGGTTCTAATCCCCCCATTGGAACAACTCCCCAAAAAGAATAACATGCGAAGTAACTATCTGGATCTTTAAAAGTTTACGATTAAATATCTAATATAATGAGGTAGAAAATAGTTTGTCTTTAATCTCTATAGCAAATATTTTGTCTCTAAGGGCTTGTGGCGGCCAAGTGGTACAGTCCGCTGGTTTACGGTGAGGAGGGTGCTCGGATCGAATCCCGGCGTCGCGCCACGAAAAATGCCTCCGTTTGTGTCGTCCCTTCATAGGGGGTAATGCTGTCCGCCTATATTGTACCCCAATAATAAAATGGACAGTAAACTGTGGCCTAGTATAGGCGAATGTTTGACGACAAGTGCCTCCGCATTGGTTTAAAAAAAAATGTCCCTAACCGTTTGGGATAGAAAATAATTGATCTCAAAACTTTCCGAGAAAAACCAGTTACCTAAAATTTTATTTGTGTGAAAATGAAGAAAACTTTTTCAAATATGAATTAATAATTAAATATTTTTAAAAAATAAATAAAATTAAAAAATGAATACAACTACTGAATGGCTATGATTTATATGTATAGGAACAGTAATCTAAATCAACTAGCTCATAAATACGTGTCAAACTTGAGGGTTCTATCAATTTTTGGAAATTTTAAAATCCAAAATTCTGTTTGTCCGATAATATCGAACAATGTATTCCGAACATATATCTACTGTAAGACTATGATTTGTATATGATTCGAAAAATTGAAATCGGCTGGATCAGAGTAACAATTGTTCGATTTCTTTTCTTTTATATATGGACGGTCTTCTTCCCTATCCTATATTGTACATCTTCGAAACACTCCGGATTAAAAGAAATATCTTAATAAAGCAAGTATGATTCAAAATTTTTTTAAACATTTCCATACCTTCGAATGTCGACAAGCGCAACCAAATGCTCCGCGTTTAAGGCGGGCATGGGAACGTAAAATCTGTAGGCCGGGAAGACCTTCCGTGAGGTTAGTAAGGATGGGAGGAGGGTACGAGCCCACTTAGGGTGCTCGGCCAAAACTGCGGTGGCACCGGGCAAATGTCTGTTTCTGACCCTAAGTGTACACAATAGCCGTGAGCAAAACAAGAGCGGCATCTCTTCTCTCTGGTGGTTACGCCCTTTATAATATACTAGTTGGTACCCGTCAAAACATGACGGCTAGATAGTAAATAAATGTATTAATACAAAAATTATACTCAACACATCATATCCAAATGTAGAAAATCATAAAAATGTCCAGAAAAAAAATTAATGTGTTTAAGCAGCCTCGTGCTTAGTATCTAAAGCCAGATTTGACTATGTCACTAAGCATGCGCAGAAAGCAATTTTTTTAAATTGTAAATTATTGCTCATTGAACAATTTCCACCAGGTTTAATCTTATATTTCACAAATATAATTATCATAAAAATGGCAGAGAGAGAGATCTGGGAGACTCCTCGAAAAAAACGTGTTTAACATTAAAACATGTCACTGAGCATGCGCAGAAACAGTGAGTTTCTAAAGACAGATTTAAACATGCCACTGAGCATGCGCAGAAATCAATTTTTAATTGTAAATTATCGCTTGTTAATAGAAATTGCGGCTACAAAAACCAAATTTGACAAATCTACAGATTACAGTCTTTCGTTTAAGACCAAAATGAAGTAAATTGATGCATTAGTTGTATCTCACGGACTGCCCAAAAAGTCGGCTTAGCAACTTAAATATATAGATGGGTGATCTTCCACAAAGCATGTTTCCATTCAGTCATATTTTTTGCCTGGCTTCTTTAAATTAGAAACTTTGATCAATTTGAATACAGCCAGCCCATGACAATCACGCTTACTCTAGTACTTGGACACGTACCCACTCTAGTAGTGGGTACGTGTAAAAAGTTTATAAATTATGCAATCAGGTTCCATCCTACAAAAATGCCCAGTAAACTTTTTCGGCTTGATTTTTGCTAAATTAAGGCGACAATGGACCTTCAGATTGACAAAAATATGTCCCCAAAACGATTTTTTTTCTTTCAGAAAATGATTCTACAACTCATCAGCTTTAAATTAAAAAAAAGTATGTTGATCCGATCATTATTAACCGAGTTATAAGTATTTTTTTCAAACGTAAACAATGGAAATGTTAGTCAAATTAAAACTTTAAATGCAATTTTCACAAAACAAGTTTTCATGTCGTTTCGGTAAGTTCAAAATGTTCCAAGCGTCATAATTTTTCTTGAATTTTCATAAAATTTCATAAAATGATTATTTATATATGTTAGAATAAAACTTAGTAATCAATTCATTATACTATTTTAAAACAGTTTAAAATTTTTACAATAAAAAAAATTTTTAGATAAAATTTTGCATAAAATGACTTATTTTTATCGATCTCTTTTCTAGTTTTTATAAATATGACCGTAAATCAAATATTGCTACTAACTTTTATTATAACTATATAGAGCTAGCTTAAGAGAGAAAATTAGATATCTCAGACAAAAATTAATGCGCATGGAGCATTTTTAAATAGAGTAATTAACAAACTGATTTTAATTAATATCTTAATTAATTACATTCTGATTTTTTTTAAAATTTAGAATTTTCATCTCTAAACAACACTGTATAAGTATACAAAATTTCATAGCAATTGGTTAATAAATTTAAAAAAAGTTTCTCATGGTCCATTGTCGCCTTAATCATACCAATGTTATAGTACAATTAATTATGCATGCTATTAAAAATATTTTATTTTTAATAGTATTCATAACATTGCTTCAGTATCTTTAGAACTGTTATTTGCATTTACCATTTTTTTATGGTATAGTATTTTTAATTGCATACATACCCAAAATACTAACAACAAAAAAGAATCATTTGGAAAGATACTGAAACAATTGACTATCAAATACGAGGAAATTGGCTGTAAAGGAGCTATAACGCTAAAACTATGGGTTAGCATAGAACCGAGTACAGCAAAAGCAGTGCCCGATAAAGTGAAGCTTATCACAATACGGCAATACTGGAAGCCCAGGAGTTACTGAATTATTTTAAAGAGTCCCGGAACTTCCCAGTAGTTAGCGCATCGGGATTCAGTATTCAGTGTGCTCAGTCCGAGTGCCGAAAATTGTCACTGAATGCTCTCATATCTACTCCGGTGCGGACAGGTTATATCTGTAGGCCAGAAAGTCGCTCCGTGAGGTCTGTAAGGATGGGGGAAGGGTACAAGCCCCCTCCCCCCAGATGTTGCCCCTAAGGGTGCTTGGTGTAAATTGTGGTGGCAGCATACCCACCACAATTTACACCAAGCCGGATTCAACTCCGGAAGGCCTTAGTTGCTATGTCGAGCCGTGTCTAGTACATGGGACGCATCGGAAGTCTTTTTAAGACAGTAGTTCCTATTAGAACAATTTAGTTATTTGGGTTTACGCTAATAGTTAGTGGATGTCCGATGAATAGATCTCACTGAGTCATCGTCCTTAAAACAAAATTCAAAGGTTCTAAGATTTGGCGAGAAGTGTCCCCGAAAAAAATTGATAAAAATACGAACGGCAACTTATCAGAACCACATTTTTTTTATCATATTTCATATGATAAAAAAAGAGTATTTTTGTCATTAAGTTAAGACGAAAGATTGTTTCATTTCAAATTTCATTGATGCCATGTGTCGACAGATCGAAGAGCCTTTTGTGTACGGAAAAGTTTTCAATTTTCAGAAAAATAGCACTAGAGATTGGTAATGGACCCTAAGCTCTGGAAAAAAAAGTGAAAACATTCGAGTATTTTAGAAAGATGACAAATCCACCAAAATTGTAAGCTTTCATAAAGAACTGAAGGAAAGCTTATGCCGATTGATTGCCGAATGGCTAGGGCGCTGGCATTTCGGTACCAGAGTCCGTGGGTTCGAGTTCCACTGTTGACATAGATGTTTGTAGCCGTTCGGAATCGGCTTTAAGGGGATTGTGGACATTACAATGGGATTTTTGAAACTTTAACCTCAGAGATATGAAATTTTGTATATATATATATATATATTCATTAAAGTATAACTATATCAAACACCTTATAAAATTTTATAAATATTTGAATTTTTTTTATATTTTAAAAATTGAAATTTTTATTATGCTTTTTAAAATGCTCCTTGAGATCCAATTTTTAACCTTCCCCCTAAATTTTGCATTTATATTGCTTACAAATACATTTTGAACAGAGTTATGTATTGCTTTGTGCTTTCGTTGAATAGTTAATTTTTAGTAAATATTTTTATGCTTTATTCTGAATTTAAGGGAAATTTTTGTACTTTTCTACACTAAGTTAAATTTTGATAAAATGAAGGATGTCGAAACCTGAAATGGATGTATTACTTTATTTTAATGTATTAGAGGAGTCTTTATTATAAATTTTATAAAATTTAGTCAAAAATTATGACACGAGGAGCATTTCAAAGACTAGGACATTGTAAACCTGGAAAATACGCATTTTGAGAAAATGTCATTTAAAAGATATTTTTTTCACCTACCTTTAATATTTACTTTTCTAAAGCCACCAAGTTTTCCTTTTAATTTTCATTATATATTTTAAATGAATTTTATTCCAATATTTACAAAATTTTAAAATATTAATACACCCAAAAAAAAATTCCAATTTTTGTTCGATTATTGGTAATTTGAAAGTCCACCATCCCCTTAAGCAGTAGGTTCCGGTCTAATCAGCCCTCGTGTAGCAAAAATTGACTGTAGTGCTCTAAATCAAACCAAGTAAGCTTATTATAAACTTACGAAATAGTTATTTTTATAGTTTAAAAGGGTTAATAAATTTAACTGTTGAATCCACGTAGTTAGTGTTAGGTGTATGAAAATATTTCATAACTTTAACATATTTTAATTTGATGCTCCTAATTTGGGGAGGGGAACGTAGAAATGGGGCACCGGTAAACATGCGAACATGAATGATTCCCCCGAAAGAGCTGATAGTATACAAACGGGTTTAAACTAGTGTCATTAGTTCAATACAGTTGTTTTCACCCTTACAAGCATAAAACACTTTGATGATCACACGTATATGTACACATGTACAAATCCCTAAAATAAACAATTTCTTGGGTACACAAAATATTTCCTCCGAAAAAGCTAAAAATATGCAAACGGGTATGAATTAGTTTGATTGGTACATTACTGTTAGTTTAACACTCAAAAGTATAGCACACATGTTAAAAGCTCTAAAGTAAACACGTCCCACAGCACACAAAATATTTCCTTCAAAAAATCTTAAAATGCGTAAATGGATTTAAACTACTCTGATTGGTATATAACAGTTATTTTAACACTCAAAAGTGTAGCACATATTAAAAGCTCTTAAAATAAACACGTCCCACATTACACAAAATATTTCCCCCTAAAAATCTTAAAATGCGCAAACGGGTTTAAACTACTCTGATTGGTACATTACAGTTATTTTAACACTCAATTTGTAGCACGTATTAAAAGCTCTTAAAATAAACACGTCCCACAGCCCACAAAATATTTTCTCCGAAAAATTTTAAAATGTACAAACGGGTTTAAACTACGCTGATTAGTACATAATAGTTATTTCAATTCTCAGGAGTGTGAAACACAAAGCTTTTATGCTCACACGTACATGTACACAGGCTGAAAGCCCTAAAATAAATACGTCGGTGCGCAGACTAAATATTTCTTCCGTAAAAGCTATAACTATTCAGTCGTGTTTTAACAAGTTTGATCGAAACATTACCATTATTTCAATGCTCAGGAATTTGAAAAAACAAGGCTTTCTTGTATACACAATACTAACTTAACTGACGTTTTCTAAAATTAATGTTGGACATTCTAGGGCAAACAAATTTTGTAAAAATTCTATTCCAAAGTTGGAAAAAAGAAAAAAAAAAGCTAAAATCTTTACGAATGGAATTGAATATTTGGATGATAAAATTTGTTTAAAGTTTTGTTTCTATATTCTATGTATACGTTCCCAACTGATATTTTCTAAAAATATTGATCGGCATTCAAGGACAAAGAGATTTTATAAAAATTTCATTTCAAAGTTACAGAAAATCCCCAAAATCTGTAAATTCTTATATTTAGATGATAAAATCTATATATTTAAGTTGCTAAGCCGAATTTTTGGGCTGTCCGTGAGAGAAAACTATTGCATCGATTTACTTCATTTTGGTCTTAAACGAAAGAATGTAATCTGTAGATTTGTCAAATTTGGTTTTTGCAACCGCAATTGCTATTAATGAGCGATAATTTAGAATTAAAAATTTATTTCTGCGCATGCTCAGTGACATGTTTTAATGATAAACACGTTTATTCCGATAAACACGTTTAATCCGAGGAGTGTCTCTAGCTCTCTCTGTGGCATTTTTAATTTTATGATAAGTATGTTATGATTTCCAACATTTGCGGATGATGCGTTATAATTTGTGTATTAGTACATTTATTTACTATCTAGCCGTCATGATTTGACGGGGGTACCAACTAGTTTGTTTTAATTTGCGTGTCTGTATTCAATAGATACTATCCTAACTGACGTTCTCTAAAAATATTGTTCGAAAAATTGGAGCAAACAGATTTTAAGAAATTCCATTACAAAGATGACCAAAAAGGCTAATAAAATGTTCTAAGTACAGGATCGGATATTTGTCGATGATAAAATTTGTTTAAATATATGTTTTTATACTCAATCAATAACTATAGAACTTATATTTTCTGTAAATATTGTTCAACATTTCAGGACAAAATAGATTTTAAAGTTGGCTTATTAAAACACGCAAGATGATCGAAAAAAAACTTTTGTTAACTTTATCAGAACTGATAAAAGTTCTGTCGTCCGTTTATTTATTTGAGGGTCTGTATATGCACACATGCTCAAAACGATATTTTTTAATAAAACTGTTTCCTAGAGGGATTTGCGTTTTATTCATAAACGAAGCATTACGTCAGTGATAACTTAAAGCAGACCTGCACAACTCGAAATGTGATGAGGGCCATATTGCATTATGGAAAGTTGCCGCAAGCCTCAAGAAAATAGGATTGATAGTAGAGCGAAAATATACTTATATAAATTACTTATTATTTTAAAAATTAAATAAATATTAATATTCATTATTTATATATATATATATTCCTTTCCTATTATTCTAAATATAAAAATAACATACCATATATTTTAGATTTGTGATATTATACGTCTTCACAAAAGGCTTCGCGGGCCACAGAGTGAGTGCTGGCAAGCCGTATGTTGTGCAGGCCTGACTTGAAAGTTCTAGGAAACTAATATTGTTGTCCAGTAACAGTGACCTCAAAGTATAGTAACTTAGACATTGTAAATAATTCAACACAAAATAAGAAAATAAAAACATAAAGAAGGCATATACAGCCAAACCAAATTAACTGAAAAACTGCACTAGAGTTGAATAACGTTTAAACTTTTCAGTAAAAGATTGCACAGTTGCAACAAATCCTCATACTGGAAAAAAACAGACAATTATAACTAGTTAAATTTAAATTGTTCAACAGATAAAGATAATAAATAACAGGAAGAATGTAAAGATAGGCAAACGAAATAAACAGAATAATCAGAAATCCTGCACTTAGAGCTAAACGCACTATAGATGCAAGGTTCTATAGCTGTATAAAAACTAAACCATATAACACTTGGGATGTCTTTTGGTTGGACCTGCATCCTATTCAGAAAGTTCCCTCTTGAGGTAAGCCCGTCTGCACACGGAGCAACTCAAAAGAAACTGATAACCGACTCAAATCACAGACCAGTCCGTGATGAGTCGCAACCAATGTAATTGAATGGAGGCGATTGAATTGGATGGACGGCGCAACTGGTTATAAACCCGTCGGACGGGTTTATAACCAGTTGCGCCGTGTGCGTGGCTCCATTCAATTACATTGGTTGCGACTTATCACGGACTGGTCTGTGATTTGAGTCGGTTATCAGTTTCTTTTGAGTTACTCCGTGTGCAGACGGCCTAACTGATTCGATTAGGCCGGTCGGTTGCCTCGTTATATGGTTTAGTTCCTTTACTGCTACAGAATCTTACATTTATGGTGCTTTTAGCTCTAAGTGCAGGATTTCTGTATATTCTGTTTATTTCGTTTGCCTGTCTTTACATTCTTCTTGTTATTTATTATCTTTTTTGTTGAATAATTTAAATTTAACTAGTTATAATTATAGTAACTTAGATAAGCTATAATTCTAAAAATATTCTAAACTACTCTAGAACTACTTTCCGGATGTCCCTCCTCGTATATCACTGTAAGGAGATTAAAAAAAAAAGATTTTTATTCACACACAGGAGTATGTCTCAACCTAGGATGTACACAAAGTATTATAGCTAATGACTTTGATCTCTACTATGTATGCGATTACATCCATCCCAAGCCATCATTATCCTGTCTGAAGTTTATTTTGAAAGTATTATACCCAATGGCTTTGATACATACAACTATGGATCAAAGCCATTTGGTATATTACTTTGAAAATAAACTTCAGACACGATAATGATGGCTTGGTCTTTGTAATCGCATGCATGTGTAAATAGTTCAGAACGATCTGGTTGTAACACGCCATCGGTGTCGGCACAATATCGCATGCTTGCAAGATTAAGTAACACAATGCAATTATTTCTCCCATTTACGCTTTCATACTTGTCGAACAGTCCCAAATCCTGCATGAGGATCGACATATATATAAAAAAAAATATTGCCGACTAAACTTTATATCACGAGCCCACCCACCCGATTCTCCGCGGCACAAAAAAGCAATCCATGTCCTGTTCCCGTCCATTTTGTTGCAAATGATGCGACCTTGGCACACGTAAAGCAATCCGGAAATGACCCGGGAGACATTTATATACGACAGGACCACAGATACGCCGAACCCAGAGAAAGGGTAGACCTTGTGGTCATTGTGGCTGTTGTCCGGTCGTCAAAGCGTGAGACAAAGACCACAGAATGGCGCACAAAAGGGGGTTTGGGCTCGAAATGTCAAGGTGCGCGATTTGCAGAGAGTGGGTAATAGTGATTTCGTTGCTCTGTTTATTTCCAAGATAGACCCGATTGCGGGAGAGATATGTATCAGATAGAGTCGAAAACTAGGCAGGCCCTGCCCGTCTATACCGCAAGCATATCAGATGCTTGCGGTATAGTTTCGACTATCGAGGAATATTCAGAATCTAAATGGCTTCGACCGAATAGTAGATTAACTATTCAGTCATTTGTAGCGGCGATATAGTATTGATACAATTTTTTTTCTTCGAATGTTAAGATACGTATATGTATGAGATTTTTTTCGCGTTTTTTTTAAAATTTAATTATGATTTAATAATCAGAGAGTTACAGTGGACCCAAATTTAAGAGTACAGGTCAGACGGATTTGAAAATCACACATTAAATGCTACCAGGGGTAAAAATTCCGTTGTTCGTTAATTTAAAACTAGTATTAGGTTGGTTTGGTTTGGAGTACTACGGTCAACTTCTGCTGTACGAGGGATAATAAGACCGGGACCTACTGCTTAAAGCCGATTCCGACCGTCTACAAACGTCCATGCAAAGAGTAGGATTCGAACCCACAGACTCTGCTACCTATTGCCATCGTCCAGCTAAACCAGCATTAAGAAAAGAAGAAACTTTTCAGAGATAATATATTTTGGCACCAAGTAAACTAACCATTTAGATCAGTTGTTCCCAACCCGTAGAAGTCTGTGGACTACTAATCCAGAAATTGAACCATGTGCGGACCACCACCATCCTCCACCGACTTGAGGGGGGGGCTTCCAGGGGGGGAGTATGGAGGGTTAAGAATATCCCTCAAGTAGAAGGGATACGGGATCAACGTATTCACATTCTAACGTATCATATTCTAATAACAAAATAATTATGTTAAACTTTTAAGAAATTTTAATTCAACACCTGATAGTCATCTGATATATTCGGCCCATTTAGTTCAGAAAACATTGGTTTCAGAATCCCCATTTATTTGGCAACTTTTTTATACATGGTGCCGGACCACCTCCGAGGCTCTCGCGGACCACCTGAGGTCCGCGGACCGCTGGTTGGGAACCACTGATTTAGATACATGCTTTGTTATTTCTGTTGTTCACATTGTAAAGAGTATGAGGGAAACTTTTAATTGTAGTTTCTTATTTTTTAATTAAAATAAACTGTATTGTGCTAGTATTTATATCTCTTAACTCAAACTTTAACTCTTAACATAAATCTCTTTTCATAAACTTAGTTCTAGGGTGAATCTGACAGCAAAATTTTAGAATCAGCGTTACCAGAAACATTTTTATGTTAGTCTTCTTAGATTGGACTATTTAAACGTCAAGGATTATCCTAATGGTTTGTGTCTTCATAAATGATTATTAACTATTTATTATGAATTGATGTGGACAAAAAAAATCAAAAAAAAAGACGTGATGCCACTTATAAATAAAATAACTTTTTAGTGGTATTTATTTTTATGTGTTTTTGGTAGACTTTTAGTTAATTTGCTAAACATAACTACACTGAAGAGCTAAAAAAACTGGAACATCTGTCTAATATCATGTAGGGCCCCCACGAGCACGCAGAAGTGCTGGAACACGACGTGGCATGCACTCGACTAATGTCTTAAGGTATCCTGGAGGAAATTCACACCATGAATCCTTCAGGGCAGTCCCCAAATCCATAGGAGTGCGAGGGGTTGGAGATCTCTTCTGAACAGCACGTTGCAAGGCATCAAAGATATGCTCAATAATGTTAATGTCTGGTAATTTAGGTGGACAATGGAAGTGTCTAAAGTCATAAGAGTGATCCTGGAGCCATTCGGTAGCAATTCTCGACGCGAGGGGGAGGGGTGTCGCATTGTCCTGTTGGAATTGTGCAAGTCCGTCGGAATGCACAATGGATATGAATGGGTGTAGATGATCGGACAGAATGATTTTGTGCCCGTCACCTGTCAGACTCGTCTCTAGACATATCAGGGGTTCCATATCACGCCAACTGCCCCATACCATCACAGAATCTCCACCAGCTTGAACAGTCCCTGGTTGACATGTACGGTCCATGGATTCGTGAGGTTGTCTCCATACCCGCACACGTCCATCCGCCCGATACAATTGGAAATGAGACTCGTCAGACAAGGCAACGTGTTTCCAGTCATCAACAGTCCAATTTTGTGACGTGCAATCAACAACGGTATACGAATGGGCCTGAAGCTCCGAAAGCCCATATCAATGACGGTTCCTTGAACAGTTCGCACGCTGACACTTGTTGATGCCCTAGCACTGAAATCCGCAACAATCTTAGAAAGTGTTGCACGTCTATTTCGTTTAAGGATTCTGAGCAGTCGTCGGCGGTCCAGTTCTTTCAAGGTCTTTTTCCGACCGCACCGCTGTAAGAGATTTGATGTTTTACCGGATACGTGATATTCAAGGTACACCCGTGAAATGGTCGTGTGGGAAAATCCAAATTGCATCGTTACTTCGGAAACGCTATATCCCATCTCTTGTGCGCCTACTATAACACCACGTTGAAAATCACATAAGTGATTAAAACCTGCCATTGTAGCAGCAGGAACCTATCTAACAGCTTCGCCAGAAACCTGTTGTCTTATTTAGGCGTTGCGACCGCATCTCGTTACGCCACTTAGTTGCATATCTCCGTTATTTGCATACCCACGCCTATACCAGTTTTTTTTTGGCTCTTCAGTGTGCATGGACCTAGTGTCAAAGAATATATCAGGAA
Source organism: Dolomedes plantarius (assembly GCA_907164885.2). Lineage (NCBI taxonomy): Eukaryota > Metazoa > Arthropoda > Arachnida > Araneae > Dolomedidae > Dolomedes > Dolomedes plantarius. The sequence goes on along the minus strand of OU015502.1, from coordinate 27,648,291 downwards.
GATAATAAAGTCAATGAATTATTCTGCTCACTGTAGTTGAAGTGAAAAATTTCTCCATTTAGAAATTCGTGATAGTTTTTTAATCATAGGTACATATAAGAATTTTCAGGTTAATCCTGACTAAATGCAAATCCGACGTTTTCCCACTAAAAGCAGATTAACTATTCAGTTATACATGTCGGTGATATCACGCTGACAGCAAAAAAAGTTAAGTAACTTTATTTTAGAGCATACCACTGAGCTATGACAGGTGTCTGGTTTTGTTCAGGTTATAGATTACATTTAACTTTAACCGGTTAACTGTAATGTGTTTTAAAAGTTCAACATAGCTTTTTTTTTTTTTTTTTTTTTTTTGGTAAAGTATGAGGGAAATTTTAGAACCAGCATTGCCTGAAAAATTCCAATGTCAACCGTCGAAGAATCATTTAAAATCCTTGGTAATTTTAAATGGCTTTCAACAAAAGATTTATTATTCATTTATATATTACAGTTATGACACATTTAAAAAGCATGATGTACATTCTTTAATATGCATGAACTTGTCATTAGAATATATTTTCATGTGTTGTTCTTCCACTTAATATAGTTAATAAGGTATAGATCTAATTCCAGAATAGATGTGGGCGACATTCTAGATTCAGCGATCACTTTTGCAGACTGCACTACTGCCAGGAAAGTTCTGTTCTCGTGATAGTTTCAGGTAGATTTGGAAAGTTGGGGAAATCACATTCCAATTGTCAACTAAAAGAACATCTCTTCTGTTACACATCTCAGGTATATTGCGTCGACAGAACAGAAAGTTGTTGTTGTTTGCAAATGAAGGGCCCTTGTTAAGGAAGACATTCGTATTTTATCTGTGAGAATCGTTAGCTGCTTTCAATAGGGCACCATATAGGTAAACCAGAAAATGGGATGACATTCACCTGGGTTGGCGTTTTAAAACTTGTATTTTACTTAGAAAGGTTTAGTTGGAATTTCTATTTATTTACTTGTTTCTGACAAAACTTAAAACAGCCAAATTAAAAAACGGTTATATCAGAATTAGTGTTACCAAAGAATTTTTAATGACATTAATCTAGGGCAGCTATTAAAAAATCTGAAATAAGTAGGATTACGTTTCTCCATAACGGTCCTCCGGAAAGCAAAATTTCAGATACTAAAACCGTCCATCGTCGCGAGTTATAATTTTGGCAGCTCGCCAAATCCAGTCTGTATCGCTTGGGCAAGTAAACAGTTAAACAGAAAAGTACCAAAATACGTCAAAATTTTGTATGTATATATAGATAGATATATATATATAGATATATAGATAAATATATAGATAGATAGAGATAGATAGATAGATAGATAGACAGACAGACAGACAGATAGATAACACATACAAAAGAGGTAAGCAACGATAAGTAATCCTACGTTAATAACCCGAGGTAGTTTCGTTAGAAGAGACTACCTAATTTTTTTTTAAATATTTAAAATGTTATTGAGTAAACAGAACATTATTTAACTAACTTGTTAGCACAATAAACTTCTAAATTAAACATGGATTACTAGTCATAAATTCTTCATGGGCTTTTTTTCCTTGTTGGAGGTGTTTTACTGTAAGATGACATAAAACCAGATTTAGAGTAAATATTATGTTAAAAAAGATACCACGTTCTAACATTTGTTAACTGTTGTGAATTTCTGGGCTTTGGAAATTTGTTATCACGATTTCATCGGGATTACGTGATGAAAAGATAATACGTATTCTTGTATTCTTTTGACACTAAGAAACGGAAAATAAGCTTTTTTGGTCTATTTCTAATTTTGGAGGAATTTAGTCTAACCTGTTAATCAGAACGATACAATTCTATGGCATGGACTACCTTCTCAAGAAGTATCTTAATTACATCTTACGACAAGTGGTGCTTTGAAACAGCTAATCTCATATTTCCGTAACCTCTGATCAAAATTTAGAAATTTTTATGTGTTTAAAGCCATCGAATATATTAGCCACAGACTTAATTATTATTGATGAATTTCAGGGAAAAACACTGAAACGATTTTAATTTTAAATCTTACAAATCATCTGAAAACATTTCGTTCTAAATGGCAAGGGAATATTTTTCAGTATAATACTCTCAAAATTATAACCATGCGGTTAAAACTTCTACCTTTCATGGCTTCTACCTAGACTTACTTAGCATTAAAAAAATGGACGAAAATTCGAAATAAAAGCCACACAAAACTACATTTTTAAAAGATTGACAACCTGAAAACCAAGAGTATAATTCATATCTATAAAAATTCTATCAAATATTATCTCATTTTTAAACTATGATTTATTAATAATGCACATCTACACTTACAATTTTGACACTAAATTTGATGATAACTAAGCACAAATGAGAGAAAAATGACAACCCATTAATGCCGTATTGCGTTATATCTTTCGTGATATATGTGAAGTTTGACTAGATGTACGTCCCCATTCCAGACAATATACGTTCCGTACGTTTCTGAAACTAATTTTATGCTAACGAAGATGCCTTAAAAATCCTCTTCTTACTTAATGAAACATTAAATAATTCACTGTGAAAGGCAAAGTGGTGTAAGTCAGTAAGTCAAGTGGTTAGTCAAGTCCAAAGCGTTTTACTGCAAAAACTTCAAAAAATTCCACTATAAATTGAACAAATTATTATTCATAATAATTATTATAATATTACAAATAAAAATTATTTGCGATTCCACTATAAATTGAACATGGAGATTTCATTTTTGTCCCCAAACAAAAAAAAAAGGTTGAAAATGTGACTTACACCACTTTGCTTTTCACCGCCTCATTTGTAAAACTTATCTAGTTCAGTTACAGGAGGAAAACCAAAACGGTCTTTTTCGTAACTCTTGGAAAACTCCTCCGGCTCCTGTTTGGTATCTTAGATCCCAACCTGCATCGGCTATTGACTTTAAAGGAGACAGAATTTCTTAAACGGCTCTGTCAAGATTGACCAGTCGTCCCACCAAAGATTTCACTTATTTCCAGGGTATGAAATGTTTTGCCACTTCTTCTCATTGCAATGTAGAATAGACATCTCCATATCATTTTTTAACCGGCAGTGGCATGTCTAGAGAGGGAATCAGCAAAAAACCTGTTCTTGTTGTCGAGAGGGTAAAGGCTCATGGACTTATGAACTTGGTTTAAATTATTTGGACCAGGACCTCACGTCATCTTTCATTGTACAATTAAAAGATCTGTTCTTGCTGTCAAGAGGTTAATGGCGCATGGACTTACGGATTTGGTTTAGTTAATTTTGACCAGGAGGAATAAGAATTGACAACAACAGAATTTTTCATCAAAGAGGAGTTTTGAACTCATAACTATGTACTATAGTACCGTATTTGGGGTTTATAGTTGAATAAAAATAATACCTTCACCAAAATTAACGTAATTACGCAAACAAGAATGTATTGCGCATTACAATTTACACTTATCTTTTAGTGTATGAATAAGAATTCAAAGTCTATATAAATAATTTATTTAGAAGAAATCCCTCTATACTTAGTGCTATAATGTTTACTTTCGAATAAATTCATAAACATCACGAACAGTAGTAATATAAGAATTAAGATCATGAATACAGAAATTTAATGAACAACATTTAATGAACCAGGGCTATTTCTTCCTAAATTAAATTATTTATCGTGCGAATCAACTTTATATCCAACTTCGTATCACACAAGAGGTTAGCCTGGTACAATATTTCTTAAATTTAAATTAACCAATCTACAAGATACCCCAACTCTTGTTAAAATTACTACAGTATCAATATGGAACACAACGTTTTCCAAAGTAAAAAGTCGTGCATACGTATTTCTCATCCTATTTTTGTATGAGAAAAACTTTACAGGAATAACAGCACACGCCAAATCTAGGAAGAGTAGACTCTACAAAGGTTAAATTACAGTGATTGTGTACTAACATCAATATTTTTTTGATTCATGGGCCAATCTCTCATTGAATTTCATTGACTACAGTCTTCAAAATTGTGTTAAAATTGCATGCTTTTAACCCAGATTAGGCATCATGTATATTCTTCACACAACCTTACTCATAGGTTATGGATTTTTCAGAAGCCCATAGCAAGGGGGCCTAGGGCTGCCTGTACTGTGGAGATATACATCTTTGCATTTTATCCTTCTAAATGTTGGCTCAAAAGCTTTAATGATTTCTCTCGATTTAATGCTTTCCCACTCAGGCTGTTTCTGCCCGCATTGCTTGCTGCTGATTGATTAAGAAACCGAAATGAACTATTCCAACAATATTCAACAACTTCGCATACTTAATTAATCGTGATCATGATGTGACATAGAAGTGTAATGGCCCTAATTTATGCCTGGAGAACAGAAGGTCCAGGGTTCGATTCACTCGCTAGACAGACGTATTTTCAGAAACCGAAAAATCAATAATTGGTCTGAAGTGGAATATGTTATTCATAACTTCAAGAAGGGAATTTTAATAATTTTATCAAAATAATTTTCTTTTTCAACATTTTTTATCTCTTAATTTATGAAAAATTTATTATCTTTGCAACAAAACGCAATCTAAGAGAACAACCGGAAGATTTTTGAATTTTAACTAAATGTAGGTTATAATTCAACGACACATTTTACCTTTTACATTATATTTATATATATATATATATATATATCATCCACAACAGCTTTTAAACGTCTGGGAATAGATTGCACTAGTTCTTTTGTAATTTCTGCATCAATGTTCATCCATTCTTCCATCATAATTGTTTTTAGTTCGCTTTTCGTGTGAATGTCGTGTTTTCGTACTCGAACCTCCAGTTCTCTCCAAATATGTTCTATTGGGTTTAAATCTGGCGATCGAGGTGGTGTTTTCAAAACTTGTGGACAATTATAGAGACACCAGAGGCAAACGTTGAGAGCCGTGTGCTTAGGATCGTTATCTTGATTAAAAACAAAGTTGTTTCCAATACCCAAATTTTGGGCTGATAATTTTAAATTGTCTCTTAAAATATTTATATAAATAGCATGATTCATTTTGCTATCAATAAATACCAAATTACCTAGTCTTGATGCTGACATGCACCCCCACACAAGGACACCTCCAACGCCATGCTTAACTGTTCCTACTAAGGTCTTGGGATTAAGTTCCTCATTTTTTCTTCTCCATAGAATTATACGCCTATCGGAACCAAAAATGTTAAACTGGCTTTTATCGGCAAATAAGACATTATTCCAATACGTTTGTGGCTTATTTATCATTGTTAGTGCGAAGGACAGCCTAAGCTTTCTGTTTTTTTCACTCAAAAAAAAATTTCGACGGGCAGAACGCCCATGTAATCCAGCTGCTCTGAGAACTCAGTGTACGATGACTTTTGTGAGATCAAGTTTTTGTTACTTTTTGATTACTGGTTTCTTAAAAATAAAGTTTTACTATGTTTTCAAAATATTTCATGTAGTTTAGTTAAGAGTAGATTATAGATCTTATTATTAAATACCCATTCTGAAATATTTATTTTAATTAATGGATAGACCCCTATTTCATTGAAAATCGTAAGTGTATGAACACTTTTGGGAGCCACTGTATATCTATATATACATAACAGTTCCGTAACTGACTGACTGACTGACATACAACGTACAGACCACACCGCTGGATCAAAAGGGCTGAAATTTTGCATGGTGATTCTTCTTATAGTGAAGGGGTGCACTAAGAAAGATTTTTGAAAAATTCTTCTTATATTTTTTAAAATTAAATTTTTAAGCTGTTTTAGTAACTTTTTTTTAAGTTTGCATTTAAAATAATAATTTGAGGGTTATAAAATTTATATCACGAAAAAGATCATAAAACTTTCTTTAAAATGAAATATTTTTCGAGTCTTTACCATCATTTTCTGATTTTTGGTGAATTTTTAAATATTAATTTATAGAATTTATTAAATGCCGAACACGTGATTTCTTTTTCTGGTACTTCAAATAAGTTTATCGTCACGTGCATAGTAACGAAATAGACAAAAAAAAAATTTTTTTTCTTGCTAATATCCCAGAAAATATGAAAATACAGTAAAAGATATGTTCCTCAAACTGTACTATATTCTTTAGTATGTCCTATTAGATTTAATTTGAATATTTTCTTCTACATTATTTTGTCTTTAAAAATATCCCTTGCGAGTTTTTTATAAATATATATATATATATATATATATATATATATATATTTTACATCATTTGTATATATTGATCGTCGTATTTATTATATATATATATATATATATATATATATATATATATATATATATATATATATATATATATATATATATATATAGGCATTAAATGCATACATTGACGTTGTATTTAATTTGAATCTACTCCGTAGCGAAGTGTGGGTTTTCAGCTAGTATATATATATATATATATATATATATCACTCCCTCCGTTACGGCTTAGTGTTGCTTTTCCTTTCAACACGACCTAATTTGCATATTTTGTCCTTCATGAGCGGCTCTTCGGTGCGTGATTTCACTTAAAAAAAACCTTTGTATGTCAACGTAATGCCCTAAAACGAGTACTCTCAGTTCCAAACTTATAAACACATGGAACAATCTAGGGGAAATAACACTTTAACGGGTCTTCATAAACCACAATGAGATGACGCCATCCGTTTTATTCTTCTTTAAAAGCTTATAAGAAAAGTAGTATAGTTTTATTTGTTACGTAAATTTATTATTTCAGGTCTGTTCCATAAGCAAAAGCTGAATTAAAAAAATCTCCGACCTTGGTTAATAGAAAATTGAAACAACACTATATATATCTAACAGCATAGTTCAATGGCACTGCATTTAGCGGAAAACCATACATTCACTTAACTAGCAATTTTTTACCTTCTAAATTATTCTTGAATGGATCCGTTTCGAGGTCGCTTCTAATTTCTAAATAGACTCTCTGATGAAATAAATGTTTTAGGTGTTAAGATATTATAACAAATTAATATGGCCCTCCCTACCACGTGTCTGATTGAAAATTATCCAATACACAGATTAACTTTAGTATAATTAAATTTTAATAAAAAGCATCTCTTGAACAACGTCAATATACACAAGAATATCATTATTAACTAATTTAATATTATTAAGTAATTATACATTAAAGTTAACAAATTAGTAATAAATTTAGTATTTGTACCTACCAAAACATAATTTTGCTTTATTTTTTCATTTTTTTGTTCTGCCCAATATTAGACAGTAATTAGAAATTTGATGAGCGTATTTACCATGTTTTTATTAACTCACTTTCTTGCTTGTTTGTGGGTTTGCGTGTTTGTCCCGTACAAATCTTGCAATCGATTTTTAACTAACTTTCCGACTAGCTAGACATTTGAAACTTCTAGAATAGCTCAGAACACGATGACAATGCATTATTTTCATACTTTTAGCCATCTTTAAGCAGCATTGAATTCATTTTCAGTTAATTTTCTTTTGTAGACTGGTGCAGCCATCTGTCGACCGGGACGGGAACGAAAACTTCCAATTAACTTCCAATTAACTTCATTTTCTTTCAAGTTGATGTGATTATTCATCAAAAAAATTTTAAAAAGATTTATTAATACATAGAATTGTGAAGTTTACATGATTCAACAGAAAATTTAAAAACATGGTACATAAAAAGCTCTTTTTATCTTGTAATTATTTAACTATTCATTGCCTTCGCTTTAACTTTTATGAAAATTAGATCTCTACTTCAGGACATGCCTCACCTTCCTTCTTGTCTTGCTCTACCTCCCGTTTCTTTATAGGAAATTTATTGGATTACCAGACATAAGTTGATGGATTAACTAATGTCATTTTTCTATCTTGTACTTTTCGCTTTTAGATATCTATTGTCGTGTAATTCTTGCCATTGGAAATATAAAAAAGACTCCACTTTATGTATTTTGCTGTAATTTGCTACGAGTGTGTCCAACAAATTCACTTTTACTTTAGCTATTTTCAGTAACTGTTGCATCTCATTTACAATCGACTTTGAACATTTTCAATTGCTAAACAGTTTTGTTTTTATACTTTAGAATTAATTAATAAAAATTTCTATTATTTTTACTTAATTTAAATCGTTTCTCCAGTCGATTCGAATAATTTTGCATAAAGTACCTCCAGGAAGTTAATAATGCAAAACTATGTTCATATAATTTGCGTTCTGTGCTTCTAGACTGACAGTATTTTTATGTATAAATGAGCCACAGGCAATAAACAAATTTCACTGTGACCGTCAGAAGATAAATTTCTACAGCATCAGCCGTCACAAACGCAGCCTGGGAGGTGATTTGTTGAAATTATAATATCAACAATATAAGTTAGCTAACACACATGCAAAAGATGGGGGGGGGGAAAGTATCATAATATACGCACAGTGTGAATAACATAAGAACAGAATTTAAATAGAAACGTAATTATTAAACTTTACAAAACACAATTATATGCAGTACAATCCCTTACTGTAAGCGTCTAAAAATTTCAATAATTTCCATTGGTTGCAAAACTCAAAGCAGTTTTTATTTATTTATTGGTTGCAAAGTTACGCGCGTGATAAAAGCTTTAATCGTTAACCCAGCTAAATTCAAGGGTTGATTATACTACGAAGATAAAAAAATGCACAAAACAAGATTATATATAGTAATATTCACTACGATAAATTTACTGTATATAATTGTTTAAAAATGTTTTCTTCGCATAAAAATAATTTACTTTCTAGAAAAATAAATTTAATGTTTAGAAATAGAAGCATAAAAGTGCAACAATATCCCATCTTTATTATGTGTACCACTACCATAAATTATGTTTTCTCCGCGCGAAAATAATTCCCTTTCTGAAAATATAAAAAGGTTTAGAAAGAGAAGCAAAAATGTGTAACAAAATCCAATCTTTATGTTTTACACTACCGCAAATTATATTTTCTTCGCAGAAATATAATTCAAATTCTTAAAATATAAAATTAATGCTTAGAAAGAGATGCATAAAAATGCAACAGTATCCCATTTTTATATGGACCACTACCGTAAGTTATGTTTTCTCCGCATGAATTACGTACAAAATGTTCAACACTTTAAATGACAAGCAAAAGAATAAAATAGAAGAAGTCATTAATATGATAAACGAGCCTTTGGGATATAATACTTCTACAACTTGTTCTAATGTCTGCACTCATTTTTCTTCATAACTATCATGATGGTTAAGAAACTCAAAAGAATAAATCGTTTATGCGTCAAATGTTAACATTTCAGAAAGAAAATCTGTCATTTTATTGTTCTGTGTTTGATTCTCTTTTTGAATCGAAGAAACAACAACGATATTTACTAATCGCCTCTAATTTCTGTTTAGTTTTTGATTGAAGCAAGCTGTCCAAAACCTAAGAAATTGAAGTAGATGAATTTCACCCTACTTTTTCAAAGACTATTACTGAAAATATATTAAACTCCACCCGTGAAATTTGGAAATAATAATATCGGTTTACACACCCCTTGACATCGGTTTTGGATTTTTTACATTTGGTTCCATATTTTTATGTATTTAAATCACTCTTTTGATAAAAATAATCAGCGTTATCCCATTCATTTAAAACTTTGCAAAGCTTCGATTTTTTTACGTAAAATTGGCAAATTTTTTATCTTCTTGTCTGTAGATAAATTTAGGCAATTCTATACGTTTCTTATTCCATTGATCTGTTACTTCAATTCATTTCTCTCTTTTAGTTAGTTTAGTTTAGTTAAGTTTCGCTCATGTGAATTTAGTAAGGTATTTTGGTTCAGCTTTACCGATTTTGTGTTGTATTGTTGTTTTTCTGATTTCCTATCTAGAAGAAATCCTTTAGATAGCAATCTTTATCTTTATCTTGACAGTTATTAATTGTTAAAAGTAATTCTATTACCTACTGTCCGTTCTTATCCCACTCATTACAAAACTAGCTTTCATTTTATACTGTTTTTTTAGATAAATTATTATAACATTAGACATTGCAAGTCTTTCAATTATTAAATAACAATACTTATTAAATAGCAAACTCTTTCTAAAGCTATCAAAACGTTGAGCAAGGGATAGTGAAAATAAATCATCATCCATCGAAATTCTTCGTTTTGAACCATTACAAAAAGTCAATTATTAACTAACTAGATGAAGTACAGGGCATCCGGGCTAAAGGTATCCAAAAGTCTCGAGTTATTTTTAAGGTACCCATTAGAATTTTTTTTAATTGTTTAAATAGAAAGAACATCTCACCAACTTTTAATATCATTCATAGATTTCTATCATACTATCATAGATTTCGATGTGTGCACCTTTTGTAGCACGACTAACGTCTAAATGGTAATCCAGTTCTCTCCAAGTGTTTCGTAGCATATCAGGGGTTATTACACTTTTTTTGCTTGAGGATTCATTAAATACGTTGTGTATAAACAAAAAAATTGAAACTGTGGATGAGTTGAAGAAGCGTATCATTCAAGCAATTCGTGTAATAACTCCTGATATGCTACGAAACACTTGGAGAGAACTGGATTACTATTTAGACGTTTGTCGTGCTACAAAAGGTGCACACATCGAAATCTATGATACTATAATAGAAATCTATGATTGATATTAAAACTTGATTCTTTCTATTTAAATAAAAAAATTTTAATTCTAATGGGTAGTTCCGTAAATATAAGTCATGACTTTTGGATACTTTTAGCCCAGACACCCTGTATAATATATATATATATATATATATATATATTACCGTGAAAGACCAAATTTGGTATATCAAAACTATGTTAATAATGAGTATGTAACAACGTTATATATTTAAGTTCAACATAAATATATCATAATCCCTCCCTAATGTATATATGATACCAGTAAAAATAGAGGTTGAATCCATTGCGAAGTGGTGCATACATAGCTGAAGTCCTTTATGATTTCTAAAGATTCTGAGTAACATAGCTGGAAGTCCTCTATCAACCATTAAGATAGTGCGTTAGTCGTAATGAATCAAAGTAGACTAATTTCTCCCTGTTTTCCTTCTATCCATTTGTAAAGACTGTATGCTCACAAAATATGGTACGCATAAGTTCTGTTTTGCATGGCTCGGCACCTACTGAAACTGATTTATTTCTCTCATAAATAAAAACTTTTATACGTATTTATTTATAAAAGTTTATTTCAACTGATTTAAGTTTAGCCACATCATAAAAATCTTTAGCAGTTTCCTCAGTATATTGACAATAATTTGATTGCTCCGTGTAAAAGCAAAAAATAATAATAATTACAATCAGCCGCCTCCAGCGTTTTAAAGATGCAAAAGAAGAAAAGTTTTATAGTTTCTTAACATTATCAAGACGGATACTATTAGTAAAACAAAACTGTTAGAATCATTAGTTAGATTTTTCTAATGGTCATTAGTTTCATGTGAAACGTTGGTATGGTTGGGTGATTTTTAGAGCTTTCTACGACTAAATGCATCACCATTTTTTTTTCACCAATTTGCGAAAAAAGCAAAAGTGGCCCATGATAAAGAAATGTATTAGAAAACAAGGGGGGAAATGCTAAATAAAAAGTTTATATTATGAAATATTTTTCATATTTTAACCTTTGGGGTGGGATAGCATGTATCCCAAGAATACGGGTCCAAGAAGGAATATATATATATATATATATATATATATATATATATATATATATATATATATATATATATATATATATATATATATATATATATATATATATATATATATATAAAATATATATACATACATAGATACATACATATATATGTATATACATAAATATATATATACATACATACATATACATACATACATATACACTGGTGTAAGAAATTAAGAGAATTTGCAGACTTGGACAATTATCTCTAGAACTTCTGTACCGATTTTAATGAAATTTGATATGTACATACATTGATACAATACAAAACAAATAACCATTCAATAATTGTAATACACACGCATGATCGTGCGTAACACTCGTTGGAGTCGGAAGGTATGAAACAGCGGTTGGAGAATAAACAAAAAAGTGGGTTAATAGATGGGTTAATAGGGGGTATGGTCCCCTCTTACAGATATACAGGTCTCGCAGCGTGATTTCATACTTGAAATAAGGCAGTTTGTCATTTCCTGTGGCAATTGGTCCCACTCGTTCAGCAACGCTGTTTTTATTCCCTGGATGGTTCTCGGAGGGGGGTTGCGAGTTGCAATTGCCCTCCCCAGAGCATCCCAGACATGCTCTATAGGGTTAAGGTCTGGAGATCTGGCTGGCCAATCCATCGGGCGAATATCCTCACTCTCTAGAAATTCGTCGACCAGAAGAGCTCTATGTGGCCTCGCGTTATCGTCCATTAAAATGACGACTTTTGCCAAGGCTTTCTCTCTATGGATCCGGTATCCTGGAACTGTTTCCGTAACTTACACACGACGCTGGGCGTTAAATTGAACTCTCTACAAATTTGGTCTTGAGATTGGCCTGCTTCTAGCCTCCCCACAATTCGCCACCTCATTCCATCATCTAAACGTTGGTGGTTACTCATTTTTACTGTTACAATTTTAAATTAACCGATTGCTGCAAAATAACACCAAGAAATTCGCCGAGGTGTGCTAGCGAACGAAATGCGTCTTAACTTACGCGCGCTTATAAAGCCTGTTTCTCTACTGGCTCCACCTACACACACGTGTACGCTTACGTATTTGACGTACAAGATTTGCATTTTTGTCTAGAAGCAGTGGTTTTACATTCAGTTTAGTTCTTTTCATGAAATTCGATAAAATATACAAATTCTCTTAATTTATTTCACCAGTGTACATACATATAAATACATACATACACACATACATATACATATATGCCCTCTTAATGGCCGTTCTTACAAAGGGGGTATGAAATTTCCCGTTCTAATAAGGGAATCCGAAAAATAGGCCCCGTAAGCTAAAGGTTAAGTCAAATGATGAGCAATGTAATGCCTAACTGCATTTTCAATTAACATTATATTGAGTCAACACTGTACTCACTTCTATATTTTGCATGATTATAATCTGGTATATGACTGATCATTAATTATAGAGTGTTTCATTGTTAAAAAATATCAATCACACATCTTAACGAAATTCAAAAATAAAATATAGCTTATAATATGAAAGATGAAGTTCAAAGGTATTTGACTAACCTGTAAGTCGTATAACAGCAGCACATTCAAGTGTTCAATATCCATTTGTAGATAAATTCTATGATTTGGTCTCTCTCATAAGCATCCGAAAAATAACCACACTGTATGTTCCTTCCATCACTCTAAAATAAATCAATATAAGCTTAATTTCAGAGTTGCGGGTATCAAGCAATCGTTAAAAAGATGAATTATAAATACGACTAAACAAAGTCTAGTAAAAACAGAATTGCAGTTCATGGCCAAGAAAATTAATTAACATCAGTTTACCTTCACATCTAGCAACAAAAAAACTATCACATTTTCATTCATTACAAAAAAAATCTATCAAGTATAAAATCAAGTATAAAAGTTTATATCTAGGCAAATGAACGAAATTAACGTCACATCACCAGTAGCTCCAACAATCCAGAATTTATCGCCTTTTGTTTTGTGATAAGTTTATCGCCAAGAAAATAAATTAATCTCAGCTAACTAGTGAAGAATTTATTATATTTTCTTCCATAGTAGAAAAGACAAAACATAAAATCAAAGTTTATCTCCAAAAAGATGTAATAATATCAGCTTATTTGCAGCTGTAGCTGTAGGAAATCATTATGTTTTCCTAAGTTTTATAAACGATAAAATCTAGACAATTAAAAATCAATGTTTTCAGCTAAGGCAAAAAATCAGATTATTCGAGTAGCTTCCTTTCCTTTTCTTTCATTATATAAACAAAATTGAAATCTACTAAGCATAAAGAGGTTTAGCTTAGAGATCCCCCAGAATTAAGCATTTAGAGGTCCCCCAGAAAATCTCAAAGAATTAAATTTTGAAATAACTGTTAAACACAAAACTACAATTTATTTTGATTGATTTCTTTTGGCTGTTATTGCCATCCGAACTAAGAGACAAAACATGAAGCATGACATGGTTTGGAGGATATATAAGCATAATTGCACGACTCTGCTCTGAAAATTCTGCCCAACAATTTATACTAAAGTGAAACCTATTCAACATTCTAGAGATCCTATTCCAACACCAGTCGAGAAGAGGGGCTCTCAGAGGTGTATAAACGAAAAATTGTGAGTTCAAACAACAAACTGGTAAGATTAAAACATTTGTCAAGTTTACGTACAAATTTGGGAATTACATGTGATCATATTATTTTTCATAGGTTGGGCCAATGGCAAAATGAATTAAGTAAAAGAAAAAATAATTACTTTTGAGACTATTGGACTTCACTGAAATCGTAAATCATGGATTCTACATGTTTCTCGAAACTGTTTTTTCTGCTTAAATGTGATGAGAAAAAAGTACTTTGATTCTTTAATAATGTTTTAAGCAGCTAAACCAAAAACCTAAGGTTTTGGTTTTCATTTGGAGCGCTATGGTCAACTTTTTGCTACACGAGGGCCAATTAGACCGGGACCTATAGTTTAAAGCCGATTCCGAACAGCTACAAATATCCATGCCAACAGACGGACTCGAACCCAAAGGATCTGAACCGAATGCCAGCGCCCTAGTCATTCGGCCACTGTCCAATATAGCGGGCGTTACATGATTTTCTTTCCAAAACTATCTATATATATAAAACAGTTCTATGACTGAGTGACTGACTGACAGATAACGCACAGACCAAACCGCTCGACCCAAAGAGCTGAAATTTTATATGGCGATTCTTCTTATAGTGTAGGGGTGCACTAAGAAAGATTTTTGAAAAACTCTTCTTAGATTTTTTAAAATTAAATTTTTAAGCTATTTTTGTAACTTTTTTTAAGTTTGCAATTAAAATAATAATTTGAGGGTTATAAAATTTATATTTCAAGAAAGACCATAAAAATACCTTTAAAATGAAATCTCTTTCGAATCTTTACCTTCATTTTCTGAATTTTGGTGAACTTTTAAAGATTAATCTTTAGAATTTAATTTATTAAATGCTGATCACGAGATTTCTTTTCTTCTTGTGATACCTTAAATTAATTTTGCGTCACGTGCATAACAACGAAATAAATTGACAAGAAATATTAAAATACGGTAAAAGATAAAATTTAACCACTAGACTAATTGAGATGGAAGTTTTTTAAGAATAGGAACTGATAGATCACATTTATCCAGGCATTTCTAAAATACATAATAAGCATATAGAATGGTTTTGCGAAAGGGCCATTTTGCCTCCAAAAAAACGATCAAGCTGCGTTCATTAATGACATGTTGCTAAAGTCCTTTGACGGGGAAGAAATTATTTACAAGTCTATAGATACTGTCTGTAATTCAGATGAGGTCGTTAGCTATCCGGTAGTTTTTAAATTCCCTTAAGGGGACTCTTAAATCTTTAAAACATTCGATTTTTTGAAAAAAATATATGTTAAAGCCTGATCCTTTCTGAACAAAATAAAGCAAACCGCATGAAAGTATTCCGCTTAGTTCCGGAGATATTGATATTCTAAATATTTAATTAATGATCAAGTTTATGGTACGAAAAATTTTAAACTCATTTTTCTCAAATGTAATTTTGCATCATTCCGCAACTGATATCTCAAAAACTATGAAACATAATTCCATGAAATTTTTATCACTGCATAATCATGTTATTTTATTGCGTCTGAACTAGAATTATTGCAATCACTGCACATTTTGTTATTTTTTCAGGGGTAAATTAATGCAAAAATTTAAGGAAATTTTAAGTGTATTTTGAGCAGTTTTTAAAAAATTGAAAAAATATTTTAATGTTGAATGTTTAATGTTCAATATTGTATTTTGAATTATTTATTTTAAATATAAAACAGGAATTATACATTTAAGTGCAAAATTAATTTCATAGTTCTGCGCGCAAGCCAGTATACAATAAAAATGCTTAAAAAACAAGGTATAACTAAGGCATTTTAAAAAAAAAATATTTAAAATTATTTTTAGAGTTGAAAATTTGTTTATTAAAATAAATATATCAATTTATCATATACATAAAATTTGAAAAATTGGGAGTAAATTGAAATAGTTACAAAGAGTCAAAAAGTATGAA
The DNA here is from genome assembly GCA_907164885.2 of Dolomedes plantarius. Lineage (NCBI taxonomy): Eukaryota > Metazoa > Arthropoda > Arachnida > Araneae > Dolomedidae > Dolomedes > Dolomedes plantarius. The sequence goes on along the minus strand of OU015502.1, from coordinate 27,632,078 downwards.
AATATTCCTTATTTCTTCGACTTAAGAGTCGTGAGTCCCCTTAAACCACCGGGTCTTCCATACCATAGGCTCTCTTTGCGGAAGGGCACACCCGTAATGTTCCTTCGAAATTTAAAACCACCGGAGTTGTGTAATGGCACTAGACTACAAGTCAAAGCCCTGCATAAAAATTTAATCGATGCCATTATTTTAACCGGGTGTGCTCAAGGGGAAAAGTGTTCGTAGACTGCAATTTCCCCTCAAAGTATGCTTCGCCATGACGATAAATAAGTCTCAAGGCCAAACTTTAAAATACGCTGGCGTAGATTTTTAAGAGAACATTGTTTCTCCCACCGTCAGTTTTACGTAGCTTGCTCACACGTAAGTTGTCGAACGAGCCTGGTAATATTAGTTCCGCTCAATGAAGAAATAAAAAGTATTGTTTATAAGGAAATCCTCTAAAAAGTAATTTCATTATTTTTTCTTTGTAATTATCCTAAAATGTACTCCGTAGCGAAGCACGGGTATTCAGCTAGTCGACCTATAATTTCAGATCTGTTTTCTTTTTCAGAATTATAACTAGTGTGACCAGAGTTCTTCTTTGTACTTAGTTGTCGACTGGTACAGCTGGCAAAGTGCCTGAAAAACTCTGGTTTGACTAGTCATGATCTTCGAATCTGCTCATAAAATATGAAGAATATTGAAAGATATCTTTAGTACATTTCTACCACTAAAGATATCTTTCAATATTCGTTATTTAACCGGCTCGTTTGTATTTTTTTGGTCCATCCATCCTTTCGTTCACAAACACACACACACACACATATATATATATATGGGTGTGCGTGTGGGGGGAGTACACGTGCAAGTGTGTGTTGCATATGTTTTTTCTAAGAAAATTTTAAAATGAGGACAAGATACAGTGGTAGAAATGTACTAAAGATATCTTTCAATATTCTTCATATTTCATGAGCAGATTCGAAGATCAGCACTAGTGAAACCAGAATTTTTCAGCCACTTTGCCAGCTGTACTAGTCGACAACTAAGTACAAAGCAGAACTCTGGTCAGACTAGTTATAATTTTCCCATCAGCTCACAAAATATGTGAAAGATATTTTTAACACATTCCACAGCTCCTCGTTACTCTCTTTGTTAACTGCCATATCAGAATCACATCTCATTCTCATGACTCTTTTTTTCACGTTTCCCTAATTTAAATAGCTTTCAAAATAAAAGAAACATAAAACGCATAAACAGATGTTTGTTGTATACTGATTACCACACATCCTCGCTGTTTGCGTTACCCAAACGCAGGAGACTTCAAAGACACGCCAATCATTGAAAAACGCAGGTTCCTGAAAATGATTCACTACAGTATATCTAACCAAAAACATTATCCCCGTGTGAGAAAGTAGCACGTTTTATCCCTCTCTTTGAAAGTGAAAGTTAGAAAAAAAAATTTGAATTTCCTCTCCGTTGTCAAATATATATATGAATGCTAATCGGATTATAATACCATTTTTCTAAGTTTTCATCTCGTCCTAATGCCCCCACGTCCTTTGTTATGCATGAGTGTTTGGGGTGATTTAAGCCAGTGAATTTATCATTCACGCAAATCTATGGATTACATGAGAGCTTCATTTTTTAGAGAATAATCATTGAACCGCGGTGGTATTGATGCTTTTTAACCCTTTCAGATGGTAGCTGAAAAGTGAGAGTGAATTTGATAAGTCTGTCGCTCTTAACACCATACCTCCTATTTAGATGAATTGAATCAAATATGGCGATTTATCAGCCCCCGACTCTTTGACACGTTATGGGAGGATAACGAACATCAACTGTATTCATTGCTGGACTACTGGAGTTGTTTTTGGAATAGTTTTCTTTTTAGTTGTTGAGGAGAGGTATTCCCCACTCCCTCTAAAGCCTCTGCGGGACGATGGACATAGGAGTATTTTCCCAATCTAGCTGACCAAAAGTCATTTTTTCAAAACGTAAACGAGGCGGGAAAAATGTAGCTAATAGTGAAGGAGAATAGTGGAGGAATCTACTTACGGCCATACTTGCTCCCCAGTTTGATTCAATTACAGTAAGACCAGTTTAATCTTGATACTAAATTGATTATCTCCAATCTCCAATATTAACATTGACTTAGTGACAACATAATTTAGTGTTATTTTTAAAATGTAGCTAATAGTGAAGTAGAATAGTGGGGGAATCTACTTACGACCATACTTGCTCCCCAGTTTGATTCAATTACAGTAAGACCAGTTTAATCTTGATACTAAATTGATTATCTCCAATATTAACATTGACATAGTGACAACATAATTTAGTGTTATTTTTAAAATGTAGCTAATAGTGAAGGAGAATAGTGGGGGAATCTACTTACGACCATACTTGCTCCTCAGTTTGATTCAATTACAGTAAGACCAGTTTAAACTTGATACTAAATTGATTATCTCCAATATTAACGTTGACTTAGTGACAACATATTTTAGTGTTATTTTTTTGTGTTACAAACAAATAATTATGGATTGTGAAAGACCAGGTATGTACGTTTGTCTTTAACATGAATTTGTTTAAGTGTGTTGATTTAAAATAGAAAATAAGGTGGTATGAAAGATGCCATATATTTGTGTGAATTTTCCTGATAATTCCACTATTTGATAAGGAATTAGTTATATTTACCGAAGAGTCCCGATGATTTTTTCTACTTTACTTGAAAGTTCAAGTGATGTAGTAAATAACTTTGAAAAGTATAGCTGCTAATAACCGCTAATTTTGAAGATATTTCTTTCTGATGCTAATTTACGAATATAAATTCATAAATGATAATCTTTTCAAAAAATCCTGAAATATAAATTTAATTAAACTATTTTTATTATTTATAGTCAAACATTACTTCGGGGCCATCTGGAGTAAAAATTACGTCAAGAGGAGACCTTTTCGACCTTATGAATAACCAGGATTTGCTAAGTTTGGATAAGAAACTAGTGTATCTCGAAATGTTTTTCCACATAGTTAACTGCTAACGATTTTTTTTATAGTTAAGGCTAATCTTAAGTGTTAAAAAGCTTTACACGTATCCTGTTTATTTAGAAAATTTATTTCCAAAGAAAAACTACTTTAAAAAGTGTAATAATGTGATAAACTAAAGTAATATGAGCTATACACCAAGAACTGGACAACAAATAATTTTGGCCAGCTACATCCGAAAATACCTCAGTGTGCGATGGTCGAAGGACTAGGATGCAGGCATTCGGTCTCAAAGGCTGTGGGTTCGAGTCCTGCTGGCATGGGTATTTGTAGCAGTTCAGAATCAGCTGTCAGTCCCGTATTAATGAGCCAGTAACTTGAATTACCAGTTTAATCCGGATTATCCAGAGATCCAGATAAACGGGGGCTTACTTTACTATGTTTTGCAACAGTATGTTTTTAAAATTTAAAAATATAATGTAAACAACGCCAGCTAGTTCTAAGTACAGGAAGAGTGGAGGTAGAGGAGAATATGTACAGTATGCGCACAGTGTGTGATACAAATACAGATTTATAATTAAATTACACTGAAGATAAATTTTCATTCCGCAAAACATAGCAGTATAGCTATACTGTACAACAGAGTGTCATAAACTTTTAAGTGCAGAAGAAGACTACAAACTGAAATTTCGTGTTAGCTTACGAGACCCATTTTTCAGATTCATTCTTTAGAACGGGAAATTTCATACCCCCTTTGTAAGGACGGCCACTAAGGGGGTTATATATATATATATATATATATATATATATATATATTTTTTTTTTTTCATTCTTGGGCCCGTATTCTTGGGATACATGCTATCCCACCCAGTAAGAAAAAGGTTAAATAATCAAAATGGGAAAGTCGAAGGCAGTCTTAATTTTACTTACCATAGTGTAATATTAAATCTGGCATAATTGTTCTAAGCATATGCTTTTAGGGTCTCTAAATTTAGGCCCTTATTACTGAATAAGAAATACTTTGTTTCCATGATTCAACTGCTGGTTTGAAACCAACTAATTAATACTTAATCATAAATAGTAATCAACATTTTTTAAAAAGACAGATTAGTAACACTTTCTTTCAGCTGTTAAGTGTATTGGAAACTGTTAATTAAATTCGTTAACTAATATCAGGCATTTAAATAATTTTCTCCGATGCCTGTAGTAAATATTGTATACGTACAAAACGTTGAAGCGTAATGGCGTTGTTGAGATAAATCTTCCAAACTTTAAAGCAAGAAAATTATCACTCAACAGTTTGATATTTCTTTTGAAATTTTTGATAAAAGATAGAAATGTATTGATAAAAAAGGGGGTTTAAATACCTTTTCAAAAAACTCAAACTCATTATTGCAAAGTTTAGAGCTACCAAAAGTATTTGAAGTGTTTCAAATTTAAGACATAAATGTATGTATTAGTTGTGTTCAAATAAACATTGACAACTTTTATTTATTTAAACGTACGGTAAAAGTTCATTTGCTTTATTAAGAAAAAATTCTGTAGAACTTTCTTGAAAAGTCCAAAGAATGCATTTGATGTTTACTCACTTCCAGAATACTCTAAAATCTCGTTCTCGGGAGAGGAGGGGGGGGGAGTTAACAAGAGCTTTAACCACAGTTCTAAAGGATCAACGAGGGGCGCTGGGGTTCATAATGTAACTTCTCTTACGACCTTTAAGATACTTAATCTATTACTGTATATCCATTAAAAACTAATATTACCAATGTAATAATTAGCCTTACATTTTGTACGTGCTCAATACGTGAGCCACGATGCATGCACATTACATTAGGCAACCGAAATTGCATGCATTAAATACTGCAATCCATATTTACTTCAAAAGCTGCGGGAAAGATAAAACTAAAAATAAATGAAGAAAAAACAAAATATATGTATTGTGTGTAAAAAAGGAAACCATGTTAATTTATTCGAAATCGATAAATATAAATTTCAATCTGTGAAAAAATTTACCTATTTAAGATCTGAAATTGAACATCAGAATGAGACTGACCCAGAAATCAGGAAAAGAATTATCACAGCTAATCGCTGTTTCTGTGGGTTAAGGAACCAGCTGGAATCTGACCGTATCAAAAGAAAAACAAAGATCTTGCTATGCAAAACTCTCATAAGACCAGTACTAACATATGCCTCTGAGATATGGGCATTGACATATCAAGGGAAGAGAAGGCTCTGGTGATTTTTTAAAGGAGAATTTTGAGGGCTATATTTGGTGGTGTCCTTGATAATGGCGAAGGAGACACAATTTTGAACTATACAAACTGTTTAAAAATGAAGACGTAGTGAAATTGAACAGAATGAGATGGGAAGGTCATCTTTTGAGAATGGACTCAGAGAGAGCATCATTGAAAGTTTTTACTGCAGTCCACTTTTGAGAAAGACAGAAAGGAAGACCAAGAAAGAGATGGAAGGACTGCCTGGATTCGGACTTTAGTGCCATGAAGGTTAAGACCTGGAGATCCAAGGCTGCTGAGAGGGGTAGTTTGGAGAAAACTTCTAGAGAAGGCTAGGGCCCGCGGGGGACTGTCGTGCCAATTACAATGATGATGATCCATATTTACTTAACATAAATAAGACAATCCTTACGTAAGGGCATTGAATAATAATCCGATGTGCATGCACATAATGCTATAATTCTGAGTGATTTAATTACCGTAACTTCTATACCATACCATGTACCATTATAATTCAGATTTTCTATACCACAATAACTCGGAATAAAAGGAAACATTTATAATTAAAACTATTTAATAATTAAGATTATGGAAATAAAAAGAATATTTAGCTTTTTTTATTAAAATACTTAAATCAATTTAAGAGAATCAAAAATAAATATAAATTATTTTGAATATGCATATCTAGATACAGCAAGATGTTGTAATAGCGAGCTTTTCCAGTTTAATTGCATGTTTTTTTTTACTTTATTTTAGGTACTATTTTACTTGAGATTCAAAAAGATTTGAACTTTAAAACGATTTATACCTGAAAGAAAAAATACAAAGCATTTGACAAAGTTGAATAGTAACAGCTGCAGCCTTGTAACTACTTTTAATGTATCCGACATTCTTTACATCTTATTTGAGTACATGGCCAAATACAATTCCTTGAAATTCTAGACATTAAAAGCTTTAAAATTAATAAACTTACTTTGAGGGAAACAGAAATCTTTCCATGCATCGTCCACACAAAATCAAGCATCGCATCTCAAATATATGTTTGCATTCAGTTCCACGAAATCAAGTATTCCCGAGTTTTCAAAAGATGCTTTAAAATACACAGCACTAAAACCATTTATTTCATTTTAGTTGCACCTAAGTTTGTTGAAAACTTAATTTCTATCTTTCGGATAAATCTGTCACCGACAACTGCGGTTTTCTACTGCTTTGAATGTCGAAAGCAAGCTATTGGCAGGGTTACAAACAAACAACTTGAGCAGACTGATATAGTTGTTGAAAACTAAGCCCGTCTGCACACGGAGCAACTCAAAAGAAACTGATAACCGACTCAAATCGCAAACCAGTCCGTGATGAGTCGCAACCTATGTAATTGAATGGAGCCACGCACACGGCGCAACTGGTTACAAACCCGTCCGACGGGTTTGTAACCAGTTGCGCCGTGTGCGTGGCTCCATTCAATTACATAGGTTGCGACTCATCACGGACTGGTTTGCGATTTGAGTCGGTTATCAGTTTCTTTTGAGTTGCTCCGTGTGCAGACGGCCTAAAGGAACGTGTGACAAGAATCTGCTCTTGGTCGAAAAGCACTTACTCGCTGATTGGCTGCTCTAAAGACGTCGGGACAGGTATACAATGCCTACCAATTTTGAAAGATTTATTAGCAAAATTTCCACCGTGTCAGTCCTGGAAAACACATACCGTTTGTAAGAAACACATTGTAAGGCAATTGTTGACTTTTGAGGCAAAAGGGCTGACATGTGGTCCCTCAGAAACCATAAAGGGCATTGGAAACAGTCACAGACGCAATGGTACTTAAGAAAGTATCTAAATTAGAGTTTAACCTCTCTTCTAAAGAAAAATTTTAGAGTGTTATCAACGAAAATAACCCTGTCATCTCAGATTTTCTTAAAAGTATGGCTATCGCCAGCCGTTTGATGATTGTCTTTAGGCGATTTCCATCATTTAGGTCCCGCCGATTACCTTAACTGTGTATTAATTCATTTTGGACGACTGATCAAATAGTTACGGGCATTGCATTAAGATATTTTAGCTCTTTGGACCATAAATACTGCAAAGCTCATGGATCTGAATATAATTTTTAAAAATCAGTAAAACATGACACACAAACATAAAATATATCTAATATAAGTGTAAACATAAATTTAAAAAAAATATTTAAAAATAAATAATAATAATTAATAATAAATAATAATAATAATAATAATTTTTAGTGCTACAGTTCAATAGAAATTGCAATAATAAAAATTTATGATAAATGTAAATATAAATTTAAAATATTTATATACATAATTTATAAAAATATTTCAGTTAGTCTCTTCTAACGAAACTACCCCCGGTTATTAACGTAGGATTACTTATCGTTGCTTACTTTGAAAAAAAAATACGCATTTTGGTACTTTTCTGTTTAACCGTTTACTGCTACTGGGTTTGGCGCGCTGCCAAAATTAAAACTCGCGACGCAGGACGGACATTTTTTCCCCGGAGAACCGTTATTGAGGAACGTAATCCTACGTTAAAATACATTAATGTAATTTTACATTATGCAAACTTAGTGCCCACTCAGCACGCAGTGGCGATGAGAATCGATACGTCAGTCATTTGCCAACAAGAACAGCAACTACACACAGAAAGCAATTATATATTTCGCTAGCTTTTTTTAGCTCAGTACATATACATAATTTTTTTTTTGGACTTAACAACGAATTAATCACAACATAATTTTTTTACATAATAAAAGTGCAACGTAAGCTATCGAGAAGAGAAAAAAAAAACATGAACACAATTCAAACGTTACGACCGAATGACCAATCAGAATACAAGTTTTTTTGGACGAACGACAGAATCTAGCCGTCTTTCTACCCAATTACAGTCACATAAACGCGACGCAACTGCCTGATAAATTTGTGGCTTTTGCAAAAAGTGTAGCCCTTGAATGAAAAAAACATACTGAACTCTAAACAGAAACTAGATAAATAAAAATACGAATTCATTCCTCTGTATGAGCATTTGGAAATAGTTTAAAGTCATAGCTATGCATATATCCATTTAAATTACATTTCAAAAATATTTTAAAACCAAGTTTTGCCTCTATACATTTATTTATATAGGTTTGAATTTGTCTTCAAATTTGCTAATTCATGGAGACGTAAAAGTTTGAAAATTATCAGTTTAAGATAAAAATTAACTACGGGGATGTTCGCATTTCACCTCCAACACCGTCAGATTTACGCGTATCGAAATAATTTTAGCAAATTAGAGAGTTTAACCCAATGAGCTACGACGCTGTTGAACTCTGTCACTGGTTCATAATTTTTTTTTCTGCTAAGAAACGCTAATGGATACAGTGTCAACTTCCCTTTAAGCCCCTATTAGACCATGGAGAAAAATCCATCAGGAATGGCGGATAGTTGATCAGAATACAGCAGTTAAGGCCTGTTCACATAGGAGTCCGTTGCGTTGCGTTAAGGAAAAGATGACGATGAGACGAAAAAAAAACCAATCATAGGCCTCCAAACGATTAGCAATGAAACTTTTAACGCCCATGATTGGTTTATTTTCGTCTCAACGTCATCTTAACGCTACGCAACGGACTCCTATGTGAACAGGCCCTTATTGCGCATGAAGGAGTGCTTGCTCCTTTCTTATTGGTTGAAGGAAATGTTTTCCGTTTCTGAGAACAGTATTGCTTCTGAAGTAATACAGCTGTGTTTCACAAATTTTTGTGGTCTGATAGGGTGTTTTTAAAGTGATGAAAGTGTTAGACTTAATGACTTATCTTCGCAAAACGCATTAATTATTAGTCAGTGCTAACGATAACTTCAGACACTTTAGAAAAGCATTTTTGAGTTAAACGTGTTTTGCAGAGCAAATTCATATTTTTTCTCGGAGTTACCCGAGTAACTCGGGTATTGACGTCATCCGACAGATGATTTGTTGATGAGCAAATAGTTCTTATTGCAAGAGGACCAATCGTTTCTCATTTGACATCAATGCCCGAGTAATTCAGGTCAGTCAGGGAATTCTTATAAACTGACCCATTAAAACACATCTTACAGCTTGCTTACCCAAATAATACTGCCTTTCAAGTGATGTCAGTGTGTGAGTTACTCAGGTCTCTTCTGCTCGGGGAATCCTTCTGATTGCGGTCACAGTTTTATTATTGGGAGTGTTAAACAACATATTCATTTGCATCAACATCTCTCATTTGACATCAGTGCCCGAGTTACTCCGTCACTGAGGGAATTCGTATGAATTCACCCTGTGAAACACATCTTACGTAGCTTTCTGACCCGAATAACACACTGTCTTTCAAATTATGCCAGCATAAGAGTTACTTGGGTTTCCTCTGCTTAGGGAATCTATTTGTTTCCGGTCTCAGTTTTATTAGTTGGAAGTATTAAACAGCATATTCATCTGCATCAACAACATGTCTCTTTGACATCAGTGTCCGAGTTAATCGGGTCACTGAGGGAGTTCTTATGAACTCAGCCTGTGAAACACGTCTTATAGCTTTCTGAACCGAATAACGCACAGTTTTTCAAATGATGTTAGTGGACGAGTTACTTAGATCTCTTCAGCTTGGGGAATCTATTCCGGTCATAGTTTCATAAATTAGGAGTATTAAACAATATATTCATTTGCATCACATCTCTCATTTGATATTAGTGTCCGAGTTACTTGGATGACAGATTATTTATGAGCTTCCATTGTGAAGCACACCTTATAGCTTAACCTTTAGCTTACGGGGCCCATTTTTCCGATTCCCTCTTTAGAACAGGGAAATTTCCTATCCCCTGTGTAAGAACGGCCATTAAGGGGGTTATATATATATATATATATATATATATATATATATATATATATACATACATACATACATACATATACATACATACATACATACATAAATACATACATACATACAAATAGAGGAGAGGAGGATATTATGGAACAGTCGGGTAATATGGAATACCGAGGTTTCAGCTCTGTTTGTGCTGCTATCACATGGGAATATCATGAACCACTCAAGAAAGACTCCCATGATGCAGTACACTGAGAGTTGTACCGCTTGTTGTTGTTGTACCACTTGCTACAGAACAAAATGTGTTTTGTGATTTTCAAGAGTTTTTGCAGGTAAGATTTCAAACATTTTAATATACTAGTACACGTGTGACTTGAACATTGATGTCAAGCATAATGTACACTAAAAGAATTGTAGTTTGGTATAATGTTGTCATTTTTTAGTTGACAATGTTTTGTCCGTCAATTTAAAGGTTCATTTTCCATGATGGTGTGTCGGGTATTATGGAATACTAGGTATTCCATAATCCTCTTATAGGCAGGAAAGCTAGATCTTCTATAATAACCTACTCCCCATATAAAAAAAGGAGTTAGGGATGAACTGAAAGAAAAGGACATATAGGAGGAACCGGAAGCTTCAAAACAACGAAAGAAACTGAACATTCAAAGACCCCCTGTTAAGAAATTAAACTTAGACTGACCTTCTAGACCTAAACCTACTAGAGATGACTCCAGTGTTAGCAGCGATGAATCTTTCCATTCTGATGTATCATCTGTAATGGACTTCATGCCATCAACTAAAGAACCGGAAAACAAAGACGCTGAATGTATCTTCTGTAACGGAAAATTCTCGGAAGATCAACAAGGGGATATTTGGATTCAATGCTTCAGCTGTTCTCTGCTGGCTCACCTTGACTGTACCGGAGCAGAGAAATAAGATTATAACTGTGACTTTTCTAAATAGACTAGAAGCAGAAATGACTTACACACAATCTTAAAAATATGGTTTTTAGAGTTAAAAATAACTAAGTTTTATGAAGTCTAATTAGTTTTTTAATGGTTTAAACAACCTATTCAATATTACCCGACTATTTCATATTAACCTCCATTTGTAACTGTTTTTTAAATAATTTTTTTTATAACAACAAAATAAATAGTATTTTTTACAAGTGACAGTTCGTTACAGTTAGTTATAGTATGTACTCATGATGATTTTGGGGATTTTTATTAAAAAACCAGTAAAGTTATTTTTAGAAATGTAAATGGTATTCCATAATACCCTCCTCTCATCTACACATATATATATATATATATATATATATATATATATATATATATATATATATATATATATATATATATATATATATATATATATATATATATACATACATACATACATACATACATACATACACATACATACACACACACACACACACATACATACATACATACATACATACATACATACATACATACATACATACATACATACATACATACATACATACATACATACATACATACATACATGTAACGTGGGGAGAACGGCCGCCGGTCATTGCAATGAAATATGCCGCAACCCCACATCACAGTCAACTCTGTAGACACTGGATTACTGGAATGGTAGTCTAGTCGAAATAAATGTCGTTGACACAAGATTTCTCGAACTACATGTTTATTAAAATCACCGGCTCCTCCGCCGGGTTTCTCGCAGCAGACAAAATTTTACAGAGTGCGTCTAATATTAGACATCAGATAGTTTTATAAAGTCATTCCATCACGTGACACAGAGGTGTGACTTACTTTTTGATTGGATAAAAGTTTAGTGTTTATGTGCAAATCTGAATTTTTTAGACCCCACGCCGCGTCGCGTCAAATTTCATCAAAAAGTCAGCCATCTTGAATGATTTTGCCGAAGGCTGTAACAATGGAATTTAACACGAATGCCCAAGGGAAAATTAAGTACTTAAAAAGATTAAAAAGGGGTATGTAATTTTGAATAGTAGAGTGAGGAATTAATGGTTTTTAAAAGTTAAGAGTGTTGACTTTAGAAATTACTAGTTTTTTAATATTATATACATACACACACACACACACACACACACACACACACACACACACACATATATATATATATATATATATATATATATATATATATATATATATATATATATATATATATATATAATTCATACGTAATTAATATGAAATTTCCACCAATAACCTTTGACGACAATATACATTACATCCCTTATGCCTTGTTCATTTTACTTTAGTCAGAGTTACAATTACTCATATTGATAAATCTTCAACCAATCACACAACTAAAGAATTCCGTGGCTCATCGAGATACGTTGTAAATTTTCCAGTAACACTGCCATTGACACTTATGATGTAAAGAATCCCTCAATAGTTTGTGATAAAGATACGTATGAGTAGTTTTTTCAACAAAATTCGCAAAACATATATTTCAACTTATGGGAGAATCGGCGCACTTCAATTGAGAATGAATGATAAAAACATAGATTTTGTAATTTTAAAACTCAATATATAGTTTGATATCAAAAGTATTCTGCGGCAAAATTTTCATATGATCTGATAATTACAAGTGAACTGCATTATTTTTTTTCGTACTGATACTCCTATCAGTGTCCCATTAATAATTTTTTTTTTATAAGATGCCATATTTTAAAAATTTCCCGGTAGATTAAGGATGATTTTTTTATCTTCGTTTCAGCATCTACTAAGAATGATCGAATTGAAAAAATAAAGAAAAGAATTTACAAAAAAAAAAAAGAAAATATTTCAGCATTTAAATGAAAAAATTAAAGTTTTTAAGAAGAAATCATTTTTTTATTGTGAATTTAATTTATTGGAAAATCGATTCCTTTATTAACATTCAATAGTGGTATGAACATGACAAATAATTAAAAATTTTCAGGTAGTCTCTTCTAACGAAACTACCGCGGGGTATTAACGTAGGATAACTTATCGTTGCTTACCTCTTTTGTATATATATATATATATATGTATGTGTTATGTATATATGTATCGATATATATATGTACGTATGTATATACATATATGTATGTATAAAATTTTGGCACATTTAAGTACTTTTCTGTTCAACTGTTTACTGCTTGTCCAAGTGATACAGACTGGGTTTGGCGCGCTGCCAAAATTATACAGACGGGTGGTTTTAGCGTCTGAAATTTTGCTTGCCGGAGGACGTTATGGAGGAACGTAATCCTACGTCAAAAAAATATTAAAAATAATTAAAAATTCTAATTATTAAAAATAAAAAATTTATGTAATTATACATAGAACTATTTTTTTTCCTTTGAAAATCGATTTGTTTAACATATATCATTTTAGTGTCGGGAAAAAATGTATATTTAAATTCAAAATATATAAAACGTGTTAAGTCCCGTTAGTACAATCGAATTTATAAAGTTCACAATTATTTTATGATTTGAAGGATAGTTTTTCCAGTTTGACAGAAAAACATGCTGACGAGATAGCGTTGGCCTTATTTTGGCCCGGTATTAAACAATAGAGAAATATCGACTATAGCGATCAAGATTGTGTTTTGTAAAATTTTCAAACATTGCAGTTTGAAAACTTTGAAATCCCTTTTACTTACCCATATATATATATATATATATATATATATGTGTGTGTGTGTGTGTGTGTGTGTGCGTGTGCGTGATGATTAAAGCATAAGCTATAGTTAATTATATTAATGAGCGTTAAACAGTAATTTTTCTATTAAAGACCTAGTGTGATCTCCAAGTCAGGAAGTGACTGTGTTTCGCAGTTAAAAGTTCAGGGTCATTCGCTTGCACACGCGCGTATCTTAGATAACCATCGGATTTTCGAGCAAAATGGGGCTCTGAAAGAGGGTCTACGCCTATGTGACTTATATAACGGAATAGAAAGAAATTAAGCAGTTCAGGGAAATCTTTGATATATATATATATATATATATCCTTCTGTATGACGCCTGGGCATATGGCACCACAGGGGATCAAGAGGTAATACGAAACTAAAATTCAGATATGCTGATGTGAGCACCAGAATTACTCACTTCGAGATTGATTCATGTATTGAATGGTTGTTATAATTCATTCTCTCTTTTTGTACAGAGCTAATTTTGTAAAGAGCTTTTTCGCATTTATATTTCATATTAATATGTTAAATCTTTAGATAGCCATAACGTGCTCATTTTTTAGAGAACATGTATAGCTTGTGTTGGGTGGGAAGTCTTTTAAGTTGAATGTGACCCATTTAAAATTCTCTGTTTCGCTTGGTCTCATCGAAGCAAACTTAACATCAGTTGAAATTTATATGTGTAGTATATTTATATTATTTAGTGTGTATATGTATAGGTACACTGAATTTACATAAACACCGAATCATGCCAAATAGAGAACTCATTTACTCTATACAAAAACGTCGAACTCGTGCTCTTTTAACAAGCAATAGAATAAAATAGTACCATAAAAGTTTACATGCGAATCTAAATATTTGCCAATGACATCAGAATAAATCACATGACTTTAGTTGACTTTTTCACTTTGTATACAATCTAATTCGCATCTTTGTTCAGGGTGCTTCACAAACAAACCTTTTAACGTAGGATTACGTTACTCTAAAACGGTTCTCCTGAAAGCAAAATATCAGACGCTAAAACCGTCCATCCGTACCTCGCGAGTTAAATTTTTGGCGGCGCGCCAAACCCAGTCTGTATCACTTGGACAAGCAGTAAGCAGTTAAACAGAAAAGTACCAAAATATGTCAAAATTTTGACATCATACATATATGTATATACATATATATACATACGTACATATATATAGATACATATATACATACAAAAGAGGTAAGCAACGATAAGTAATCCTACGTTAATAACCCGCGGTAGTTTCGTTAGAAGAGACTACCTTAATATTTTCTCCTTTGTTTTCGCCAAGATTCCAAATGTACTCCCGTCACTAAAACAAGTCTGAAAGAATACAGAGAAGCCATGATTATCTCTATATAAAAAACAGTTCCGTAACTGACTGACTCACTGACTGACATACAACGCACAGACCAAACCGCTGGACCTAGAGGGCTGACATTTTGCAGGGCGATTCTCCTTATAGTGTAGGGGTGCACTAAGAAAGATTTTTGAAAAATTCTTGGATTTTTTAAAAATTAAATTTTTAAGCTGTTTTAGTAACTATTTTTAAGTTTGCATTTAAAATAATCATTTGAGAGTTATAAAATTTATATCACGAGAAAAATCATGAAAATTCCTTTAAAATGAAATATTTTTCGAATCTTTATCTTCATTTTCTGATTTTTGCTGAATTTTTAAAGATTAATTTTTAGAATTTAATTTATTAAATGCTGATCACGTGATTTCTTTTTCTGGTACTTTAAATAAATTTATCGTCACGTCCATAACAACGAAATAGAGAAAAAATATATTTTCTTTTCTTGCTAATGCGGCAGGCGATCGCACATTATCCAAAAAAATATTAAAATACAGTAAAAGATATGTTCCTCAAACTGTACTATATTAACTGTACTATATTCTTTAGTATGTCCTATTTGATTCAATTTGAATATTTTCTTCTACATTATTTTGTCTATAACAATATCCCTTACGATTTTTTATAAATATATTTTTTCGTTTGTTTTTTACATCAATTGCATACATTGATCGTTGTATTTATTATAAATATATTTATACATATTTTTGACATTAATTGCATACATAGACCGTTGTATAAAATTTGAATGTACTCCGTAGCGAAGTGCAGGCTTTCAGCTAGTTATTGATAAAAATATAGTTTAACGCGTTAAGCTATAGAGAAAATGTGTCTACTATTGACAGCTATATAAATGCTGATAATCCAGTAAAAATTATACTTTCGGATAGCCTGAACATTTCTGTACCTTGCAGCAGGAATCATTTTATAAATTTCGTCCACCAAAGGAATTAATGAGAGTTTAAAACACGCCATACCAGATATTTTTCCTGAAGAATTTAAATTTTTAAATATTATTTGCATTTAAAATAATTACAAGATAAAAAGAACTTTTTATACACCATGTTTTTAAATTTTCTGTTGAATCATATAAACTTGACAATTCCATGTATTAATAAATACTTTTTAAAAATTTTTTTGATGAATTATCCCATCAACTTCGAAGAAAATGGAGTTAATTGGAAGTTAACTTGCGTTTAACTTTTCGTTCCCGTCCCTGCCGATAGAGGGCTGCACCAGTCTACAAAACAAAATTAACTGAAAATGAATTCAATCCTGCTCAAAGATGGCTAAAAGCATTAAAAGAATGCATTGTCATCGTGTTTTGAGCTATTCTAAAAGTTTCAAATGTCTAGCTAGTCGGGAAGTTAGTTAAAAATCGATTGCAAGATTTGTACTGGACAAACACACACACACACAAACAAGAAAGCGAGTTAATAAAAACATGGTAAAAAATGAAAAATGCCCCAAAAGGTAAAATTTCTTTCTCTATTACGGAGTACGCTTTTTAAAAGAAAATCTCTCAGTCCAAGTCGGCAATCCTTGAACACATTTTCTCCATAGGTTAACATTGAAGTGAGCGAATCCAATAGGGTTAGTACACAGCAGCCTTAATTTCTCCTTAAAGTGCTGATTCACGTAGGAAATAGCAGTCGTTCGCACAGTTTTCGTACGATAAACGATTATTTAAGACCACTGATGCGCTACCTTTTATAAAAATTATCTCAGTATTATCCCGAATTTCATTTCAAGGCTATAGCACGCCCGCTTCCGAATTCCTACAAGTCTGAACGCAGGCTTTTTTGAAGAGAACAGGTGTTTGTCACAATAAAATGCATAAGGGTGCAAAATCGTGCTTCCATAGTATATAATTCCTCATGCATGAAGCGATCAAACCACTCAAGGTTTCATTCTAGAGATAAAATCGTGCCTTTTTTTTTAGAATTGCTCGATATTTCTAAATATTGCTCTTTTGAAATGAAATGGTTAGTGTGTAGTATAATAAAATATGAAAGCAACTGGACAACAGCGCTACAACAAATGGATCTTTTTATCATATTTTCCTCTCGTGTTTAATAGTCGTTAGGTAGGATTATTTTTTAAAAGTCTGCTAGGACAATTAAGACCTTTCTGTTACAATCTCTCTTTTTCATTTTTGAATATTTTTTTTTACTCAAAATGCAACCGGTTAACTGAAAAGAGCACTCGAAATACCTCTGTTGTTGTTGCTTATAATGCATTCAAGACCAGGTCCATACAGGCTTGCAGCTCCGGTTTATAATGGCACCACAAGGGCCGGAGTCCGACTTAGCCAGATGCCACCTCAATTTTGACCGAGCATCCCCAGAGTCGGATGTTCGATTCCAACCAATTACAAAATTCTAAATGCCTAGCGCCACAACAGTATAAAAACGTTCAGCAGCGACTTTTGCGCCCTTGTTCTCTCTTGCTCTCCTGCCTCTTCTGTCTTCGCCCTACTGTCCGCGTCTCTTCTTTTCGTTCTACTCTTCTAATGCCGCTACTATCCGAGTATCGTGATGTCTAGTTTATTCAAGCTCCGGCAGATTCTGGTGGCCGTTTTTTGTGCCCTTTTTGTCAAGTTACCTGCTGTAAAAGTGCTTTGCTAAAATGTCTTGTGCGGTGTGCTGTCTTCGTTATCCAGAATAAATATATAATGTGCATCTCATCTCTGTTGTGCGTGTTATTCAATGGCTCTCCTGAAATAGTGTTCTTTTCTCAAGTATGTATATGTGCTCCTTATGTGTGTGAATCCAATAATCCTGTATCGGTCTGTTAAAGTTATTACAAATATATATATATATATATATATATATATATATATATATATATATATATATATATATATATATATATATATATATATATATATATATATATTATATATATATATATATATATATATATATATATATATATATATATATTATATATATATATATATATATATATATATATATATATATATATATATATATATATATATATATATATATATATTATATATATATATATATATATAGAGAGAGAGAGAGAGAGAGAGAGAGAGAGAGAAAGAGATACTACTGCCCATCATGCCTAACATTACTAATTTGCACAACAGAAAAAAATACATTTCATTCTCCGTCATGTAATGTCACCTGTTGTCAATATAAGTAAATGAAACAAAAGCACAATTTTTTATAAATTATATAAGCTATATACTTACAGCTATCTTAAGAGATATTGGACTATTTAAGGAATCAGGCCTTAATGGTCGATATTGTTTGATTTTTGTCATCTAGGCGTCTAACCTTGATGCATGATCTCAAACTGGAGCTTAACTTTCTTCTATAACAAATTTTTTTTCCTGTTATATGCTAGCACACATGCATAGTATGGTTCATCTAAAGGTTGATTCTGTAATAACCATTCCAAATATCCTGTAATAAGTCTAGCGCTAGAATGAAACAATCTGAACCAAAAAAAATATATACGCTACATACCCTAACGTATGTGTAATGGATTGCATAACATGCAATGCCGGAAGTGATCTCCGTTTTCTGCCAGACACGTTTCAACGCGGTGTACCATATTCCTGAAGGTATTGGCAAGGATATCGAGGGGAATGCCCACTTTGGATGTTTTCCTTCAAATCTTCCACATTGCTAGCCTTGTTCCGACAGACTTTACCCAAAGGACGAAATCTGGTTGTGCCATATACGGCTAACGTTGTGGCCAAAGCCCCTTCGAAATTACCCTGTTGTCAACGAAAGACTCATTTTCAACCATGCTCCTTGCCGATGTGTGGCACGTTGTTTCCTCTTGCTGGAAGTAACCTCCGTGACCTCACGATCACCCAGATGATTCACAAATCGTTCAATAATGTCCAGATACATATCGGTGTCTATGATGCTCAAACGACACATCGTGCTCCGCACACCAACTTTTCTATCATGGAACGGTGTTTGGTGAGTGGTAAATGGATTTTCAGCGTCCCATATACAGGTGTTTTGCAAGTTAACATAACCAGACAAATAGAACCACGCCTCATCCGAGAACACTGTGATGTGATGTTCCACCTACTTAGGAGCTCATTGTATGTTGTTTCGTTCAGATTGCTTCGTCCTAGCCAGAGTTATTACAGAATATTCGGGGCCTCTCTTGAGTGAATCCTCCTGACTGCTCTTTTCCAACGTGCTGCTAATCAGAGAAAGAGTTGTTGTTAATTATCAACAAGTAAAGTATCATGATCTGCATATCATCTAAACACGACTTTCTTTTTTTTCAGAATGATGCGATGTTTCCAGTAGTGTCTCAAAGTTTAAGGTTACATGTCGGCTTCCTTCCCAGATCTCCGCAGCAACAGTGAATATTCCGCGGTAAGAAAACTTTGACTCGTGTTGACTTGTTTCAATTATCACACCAAGTTGTAAATGTATTATTGTAATGATCCCAAGGGTATGAAACTATGAAATGTAATAATTCTTATGCATCGTTTTATAAAAAGGACTCTTCTCACAGAAGTCTCATCTCGTGGGTTCCAGGTGAAAGTATGATTTCATGCAAATCTCTAAAAGTTATCTGTTCTATAAGATGTATTACAGTAATGAACCCAATGATGAATGTAACAGCTTCTATATATCTGCATACAAAATTGACTCTTTTCACAGGAGCAGAACAAAATCTCGATCTCACCGCGTTAACTTTATATTAAATGTGAACTTAATCATATCGTTCAACCTGTAGCAGATTTTAGCCACAACATACTCACTACCCGAGGCAGCAGTTCCTTTAGCAGAGTTATGCACAGATTGTTAACTTGAATGTTAACATCAGCTAGTCCCTACAGTTTCTTCTTTATATGTCGATGGACAGACCGTTTAGGTGATGTCATTGACCTGTTGTGTAAACGTACTTTTGTTTTTAATTTCTTTCGTTTACCATTAAAAAAATGTATGGATCATATTCGTATCAGTAATTTTTATAACCAAAATCTTAGTAATTAGTGAATTGCTTATGATAGCAGATATCTTTTCCAAATGAAACCCCGTGTTTAAATTAAGCCTTTATACATACCCTTTTGACCTCTAAAGTACTCTTTTGAGGTCTTTAGAGGTAGAAAGGGTATTGAAAAGCACTCTTTTCTTACACAACTCATTTTATAGTCACATTATAATGTGTCTTTTACAGGCTGATGATGTATCGTCTATAATACAAAAAAAAGGACTAAAACAGTCTCGATTTCCGAAAAAAACAATACATGCACGTAAAACACACAAAAAAATTCTGATCACAACCAAATTTTCTCATATTTCCTCTCTTATATGAGCTAATTACGTTTATTATTGCAAGGATGATTTCATTTTAAAATTTTAATTTAAAACAATTTTTTTTAAAAATAACGTGACCTAAAAATTACTATTTTTTACAGAACGGCACTTCAGGAATGGCCAATGTGCCATGGTTCGGCCTACTAACTATGGTCACCATTTCCGCAACTCTCTCTTTCATGGCAGATGGTAAGTTATAAAATTTGATATCAATCTAACTGAAAACAAAATCTTGCCGAATAGATTTTACAGTACCTAAACAAAATATTGCATTGCCACTTCAATAGAGAGATCACGCAACCCTAATTTCATGCACTCAAAAAGACGTCTAAAGTGGCCACGGTCGTAACAGTACTCGAATTATGACCAGTAGCGTACCAACATCCTGCCATCGGGGCAATTGCCAAGAGCGCCTTGGTCAGAAGGGCGCCGAACAGTGTACACGAAAAATTTATATCCTAGGGGACTATGGATATCGCCATTAAAAGGTACGGAGCCATGGACTTGCCAAGGGAAAAAAAAGTACTCCTCTGGTTATGACCCCTTTAAGTTAATCATATGGTACTTTTGTGTACTTGTGACGCAATACTAAATCATATCACAGTCGTCCCTTTGTGTTTAATTGAGAATGTAACAAGTATGCAACATTGCCAGAACCGCAAAGGTCTCAGTACGATCCTTGATACAGCATCAATACCTTCAGTTATTGACGCTTCTGAAGAATCGCATTGCCACATCCTAGGAGTTAGTTGTTGAGGGCGCTAAGGTTCTATTTTGCAATTCGACTACAGATAATGAAACTAACAACGTCAACCAGAATTATATACCATTAGCTTGGCCTTACTGAGAAAGACCTCCTGTCGAAGAAATATTAGGATACCACATTGAATTGGCTCTGATTTCCCGTAGTTGTAATCAGGAGAGGACCAAAGGGGTCCAAAATTTAGGTAATTTAGATATATATTACAATATACTAATCAAAAAAGGAACCTAATTATGTGTTCTCATTATGTCCCCTCCGAAATTTTTCCTGGCAGCATTGCTGACATGACGTTTCGAACACAGAGTCGGTTGGTATTATTGGTAGATACCCTGATAAAAAAAACTCTTTTCTGTGTAATAAATGTAGAAGATCTTAACTTTGCAATATATTACTGATTAGATAAAACAACTTTTTCACCAATGGTGACGGCTCTTATATTGTGGGTATTCCCCAATTTACTCCCTATGAGAAGAAAGCGCTGGGGGTCCCTCGTCAGGTTGACCACCTGACCAAGACGTATGCTGTATGGCACCCCAAGCCCGCTGTCATGAAAGCGGAGATGGGCACCGCAGGCTTTGGTCCACAGTGCTGAAAAGTAATTCGGACTTTTGTGCCATGAGTTAGAGAAGAAAGCGCAGAAACATTTATACCTTAGACAGGCCCATTGAGTGGAAGTGTTGCAACTATCATATGACACGCATAGCAATACACGCCAACATAATGTACAGCATCTACCTTTGACGAGGGGAGGCTATGGAACATCAAGCCAAAACCAGCTAAAAGTCGAACTAAAAGAGCAACACACAGTGAACGCATACCTTAACTGAACGTCAATGCTTCTCTCAAAAAATCCAGGTCATCGATCTAGATCGAGATGGATTGTTGGATTTCATGTTCAGAACCACCGTTTAATAGAGGAAGTTTAGATTGCCACTGTTCAGCATAACACTTCCAAGTAGTGTATGATGGAATGTAACCTAATCCAACTCAAAATCTCTCATCTTCAAATATTTTTCCCAACATTTTTCGATCAATCAATCAATCAATCATCTTAAGCAGTGAGGGGGGGGGGGGGTGGACTCACTCAACCAAAAAATCATCCCATAAGGCCCATAACAAAGAACTCGGGCAGTTCCAAACCCGCCGGAAATTAGAAACTAATGATATTCAGCGAAAGAAGGTCAGTGTATCGCCCTCATTAAAACCGAATTCCACTCCCACTGTCTGAGAGTAGACCACTCTGGCCAAAAAAAAAAAGCATCACGATCCCAAAATAAAAACTGCAGAAGGCATGTAATTTGTCATACGCACAATGCCACAGAGCACGACCCGAATCGTCCCTATATTAGATGACAAATGTAGACAGCAAATCGCGAAATTCCCCGATACCTCAGGGCGGAACAAGAGCCGGGAGAGAGGGAAGGAAAAAATTCCGCTGATCTATTTCCTGGCTCCAAAAAAACCCTCTAAAGGTAATCATACAACGCCGCGGCGTGTGTGTGTGTGACTGAACTGAGGCTTCCGCGTTTCTGGGACTAGAATCCGTTAGTTAGCGCCAGCGAAACAATGGCGGGCACAATGCACCGACAAATATTGGAAATAGAAACTGCCGCCTCTACGTCTACAATAATTGAAGCGGGAAAGGGGGGGTTTCGCAACTTTTTGCGGTGTTTTGCAGTTCCGATGGGCTCTTGATTTCCAGCGCGCTTGGGATGTCGAGTGTTGCTTCACGTCCAGTATTATGGCTTTTTAGGCGTGTTACATTATTTTAACATTTTTTTTCCCTTCAACAATAAAGAAAAGAATACACGCTGTTCTTTGTGGTGAAAACGTATGTAAAAGCTGAAGCAGAAAATGCCAGAACACAACAGTAGGCTCAACATTTTCAGGCGATTGTATGTCGTGTGCTAATACAAAAGCTAACAAGCGATTAGATGCTTTTCTTCCAATACTTTACCCAGTCTGTTGCCATATTTCCGAAAATCAAAACAAAATAAGATTGAGTAAAATAATTAGAAGATAAAAAGAACTTTTTATACACCATGTTTTTAAATTTTCTGTTGAATCATATAAACTTGACAATTCTATGTATTAATAAATACTTTTTTAAAATTTTTTTGATGAATTATCCCATCAACTTGAAAGAAAATGAAGTTAATTGGAAGTTAACTTGCGTTTAACTTTTCGTTCACCTCCCGGCCGATAGATAGCTGCACCAGTCTACAAAACAAAATTAACTGAAAATGAATTCAATCCTGCTTAAAGATGGCTAAAAGTATCAAAAAAATGCATTGTCATCGTGTTCTGAGCTATTCTTAAAGTTTCAAATGTCTAGCTAGTCGGGAAGTTAGTTAAAAATCGATTGCAAGATTTGAACTGGACAAACACACAAACACACAAACAAACAAGAAAGCGAGTTAATAAAAACATGTAAATAAAAATCAAGTGAAAATATATATAAATAATTTACAAATATCGGGCTACAGAGATAATTTTTAATAATCTCGTTTAATTAAAAATTACTTGGTATATTTAAGTATAATAATATAAACAATTCAACAGAAACAAAAAAATTTTAAAGCGGGCATAGACTGTCAAACAAATTAACTGAAAACCTACCCTAGCGTTGAAACTTATCAATAAAAGAATGCGCAGTTGCAGCAAGTCCTCATATTGAAAATGGCAAATATAACTATCAATAAATATTCCAACAGAGCTAGATAATTATAGGAAGAATGTAGACAAAAAATTAAACAGAAATCAAGCACTAAGGGCACCTCGATTTCTGGTTTAGTTCCGGCACTACTACAGAATCTTGCCCTTAGTGCTTGATTTCTGTTTATTTTTTGTCTACATTCTTCCTATAATTATCTAGCTCTGTTGGAATATTTATTTATAGTTATATTTCATATATTTAACTAGGTTATTCTATCGTTGTTCAAGTCATCTGACCTCGTCCAGGTACATCCTTTTAAAAAAGAGTGCCCGTATACAAAATGCATGCATTTGCGGAAATATGAACGTACTTCTAACATGAAAAATTAATAAAAACAAATTTAAATATCTTATCATTTGATAGAAATGGCATGTAAGCTCAATGGATACGTCGTTCCACCAATTAGGCACGCGACAAACGTAAAACCTGATGACGATATTTGTTCGATCGGTGACGCAATCCCACCTCGCACCGAGCAACTCAGGTCCGTATTTATTTAGGACTACGCCTTGTGGCGAAAGTCGAAGCTCCAACGTCCATTGTCACTCTTAGCCCGGGCTATCACCCGGTTTCCAGCCAGGACTCCGTGGAAGTGGTGACAACCGAAGCCTTGCTGGTGATACAGTGACTCCCAAAGCCTGACTAAGGCAGGGGCATACGGGGCAGTTGCCCCGGGCCCCCACATCAGAGGGGGCCCCCGAAATCGAATAGAAAGTTTAGTATTAAGTATTAAGTTCTTCTTTACTAAAGTAGTGAAGCAGAGGGGGGGGGCCCAAAGAAGTTTTTGTCCCGGGCCCCAATTAGGCTAAGTCGAGCCCTGGTGACTCGCTCAGAGGATCCCACTCCCCCGGGAGACTCGCTGATAGAAATGGCATGTCTGTCCATTTTGGAAGTAGAAAATGACGAAGTAGAAGTAGAAGAAGTAGAAATAACGAAGAAGTAGAAGTAGCTGCTGACCACCAGACTTTTTACTATACCTCAATATGTTTCTTTCACAAACAACTGATACCCAAGATTACCATCACATTCTGATGTAAACCCTCCAGATTTTTTACAGATTTCTTTACGTCTGAAGTTACAAAAACAGTTCCTAAATAAAAACCGAAACACGTTAGAAATCCGGAGCTCAGAACGGAAGAACATTTTACTAGAATTGCTATCGGAATTTTCTTAATAAAAGCAATAGTTCTGAAATCAATGTTTATAGGTTGGATATGGAATGCCTTTAATGTATTTCTAGCCAACGATATTCATACACACATATTCTATTCATTTTGTCAAAATTACAGTATCTAAGAGTACACAGTCGTGTAATCCAGCATAACAAATATTTTGTCGCAGCTATGGCGTTCAGACTGCTAAGTGTTCGACGAGGCCAAAATCTCAATCTCATCACTTTGAGCGAGATGCTTAAATTTCAGTGCCGCTTATGACAGAAAATTAAGTGGCTAATCAGTTGCTGAACATGTCGTGAATATACATTCATGCAGTAAGATGATTTGATTAATTTCTTTTACAGCTCAAGACTGTTTTGGAGGTATAGAGACTTTCGAGAAGATGGTGTCCATGAGCTTCACGGGGGTGGTGTCGTACAAGTCCATGCTCCAGCAACCCGGCCAGGCCATCACCCGGGATTGCATCAACTTGTGCAAGCAGCAAGCTGCCTGCCTCTCCTTTGCGCTGAACTACACTTCGTCCTCCTGCATATCCTACAACGTCAACAGCGTTGGCCGGGGAGACGACTTAGTCGTAACCAGGGCAGTTAACTTCTTTGAGAAAATTTGCTTCAGAGGAGGTAGGCATGCTAACATTGCGACATTTGTCGGATTAATCAATTGGACTTAACTCTGAAATCTTTAAACTCTTAATTTTCTATTTAACATCTTAATGGAACTTCAGCACTGTTCATTTATATGGCATAAAAACACTTCAGTTAATTTTATGTAGGACAATCTACGTTTTTTTTCTTAGTTCACTCTGATTCGTTTTCTGTGCTGACCAAATCAGTTACTTTTTCGATGAAATGCGCTTCAGGGAACATTAAGTATACAAAAACTACTTTGCGACATTTCTCTGTTTAATGAACTGGGTTACTGTAACGCCTTAACTTTTTTCTGATCTTGTTAATAGTTTTTAAGCACCGTTCCTTCTTAAGCCATGGAAACGTCTTGATTAATATTAAGTTAATGAATCTCAAAATAGTTCTTCAGGGTGTCTATTCACATTTTTCTTTTCTTTCTCGGCTCAGTATAAATTTCTGCCATTGCTTCTTAACTTATTTTGGTCTTTACGTTGTCAGTATCAAGTTTATTTTATGATAATTCATACTAGATAATTCATACTAAATATATGACAAGAATATTCTACTATTTCAAAAGCCGTTTAAGTAATGAGCTAATTTTTAAAAAAAAAGCAATTGACTTACTCTTTCAGGTTAAATTTTGTTCTATAAAATAAATAAAAAAACTTGATTCATTGTAGATGATTGGGATATGATATAATAACCTTTATAGATAATTATCTGTATCTCTTTAACCTTAAATCCTGACAAGTAGGGGTCAAGTAACTTTAATGAGATATTACACCTATCATGCAAATGACAAATATAGTTTAACTGCGTTTTAAAGTTTATTACTATAGATATTTTTTTAATTATACATAACGCAATTAAAAAGAGGTGAAAAAGCATCCAGCAACGCTCTTCTGGTTTATAAAAATTATAACTACTCAGGGATCACACCCATAAACATTCAAGCTTTAAGTTAAAACTTCTCAACGCAGGAAGTAGTAAGTGGAACTACGACCTCTAGCCGCAAACCTGCCGGATAAAATCCTTCCTACATCTCTCGATCGCTTCACTGAGCATTTACAGATGCCATAAGGGCAGTAAGCTTCGCAAACCAAACTTGATCTTTTCTGATTCGAGTCTAGATGGAAAAACGCACGTTCACACTCACTGCGCGTCTCGCCTGTAAATAACTTTTCCCGTGTTAACGTTATACTTCTAATTTAAGAATGCCTGTTTTATTCTTTCGCGAGTTCCGACACTGAAGAATGCCAGGTTAACGGGAAAACTGGCGCCTGGAGAATTTCGCAACAGGAGAGTGAATTTATGGAAACTGCTTAGCTAAAGAATATAAAAATATAATACCTTACATTTAAAAAATATATATTGTTAGTTATTTTTCCTTGCATTCTTAAGGGGATAGCAGGCTTTCAAAATTGTGAAATTTGTCCGAAAATTCGATTCTTTTTATTTATTGAATTGTGAAACTACGGACGAGTAGGAATCTGTTGCAAAAAGAATTTTTAATTTCTGTGATTACTTTCCTAGTTATAGGCATTTGTATTTAATTTAGATATTATGTGGTTACTAATAGCAATAACTCTAAATGTGTTTTTCTCAAAATAAAAATTTTCATGTCATAAGAATATTCAAACTGCTGCAGGCGCATTTCTAATTATCGTATTGCTTTGAAATTTAAGTTTTATATACTTAACTGTACATCAAATAAATGCTATTGAAAAAAATTATGCTTCGTAGCTCAGAATTTCTAGATTGTGTACTTGAAAAAATGATTTATAGGTATTTTGCGTAATTAAAAGGTTTGTTTTCACTATTATTATTTTTTTTCTCTTTATATTTTTAATGAATGCTTAAAATAAGCAATAAGTTTCAATGTTAGTTCTATAAGGTATCCTGTAAATTAAAATTACTATATTATATGCAAAAGTAATGCGCTTGCAACATTTTTAATTAGGCCAATTTTTGATATAATTAATAATTAATAATTCAAAAATTATTAATATTTCATCTTTGAATTTTAACCACTTTTACATATCTATGGTACTAATCATATATTCGAATTTCAAGCAAATCCATTCAAAACAAAAAAAGTTAGGTTTGAAGGTCCACTGTCCCCTTAAAGGAACCTCGATTAAGGGGACTCACGACTCGAGTTCCCTTAATCGAGGAGTCGAATTAAGTGGAGGAAATAAGGCATATTTTTATACTTTTTGACTCTTTGTAACTATTTCAATTTACTCCCAATTTTTCCAAATTTTATTTATATGATAAAGTGATATATTTATTTTAACAAAGAAATTTTTAACTCTCAAAATAATTTTAAATAATTTTTTTTTAAATGCTTTAGATATACCTTGTTTTTTAAGCATTTTTATTGTATACTGGCTTGCGCGCAGAACTATGAATTAAATTTACACTTAAATGCATAATTCCTGTTTTATATTTAAAATAAATAATTCAAAATACAATTGATCGTAAAACATTCAACATTAAAATATTTTTCAATTTTTTTAAAACTGCTCAAAATATACTTAAAATTTCTTTAAATTTTTGCATTAATTTACCCCTCGAAAAAATAACAAAATGTACAGTGATTGCAATAATTCTAGTTCAGACGCAATAAAATTACATGATTATGCAGTGATAAAAATTTCGTGGAATTATGTTTCATAGTTTTTGAGATATCAGTTGCGGAATGATGCAAAATTACATTTTGAGAAAAACGAGTTTAAAATTTTTCTTACCATAAACTTGATCAGTAATTAAATATTTAGAATATCAATATCTCCGGAACTAAGCGGAATTTTTTCATGCTGTTTGCTTTATTTTGTTCAGAAATGATCAGGCTTTAACATATATTTTTTTTCAAAAAATCGAATGTTTTAAAGATTTAAGGGTAGTGAGTCCCCTTAAAAACGAATAATTCTTAGTAATCGTTATATCGAGGTTTCGTTATATTCTGCATTGGAATGAAAAACCATCCTTCTCAATTAACTTCCCTTATTTCTCAATAAATATACTTACATGCATTCTCGTTTTAGTGTCGAAGCAAGCCTTCGATTCGGCTTGTCGAGACCGTTTGTGGGTTTTCGACCGGGTCCGCGATGCCTACTTGGAGGGCCACGTGGACAAAGAAGCCAAGAACGTGAGGACGAAAGAAGACTGCGAGAAGCTGTGCATAACGGAAGAAAGGTTCAAGTGCCGCTCGGCTGACTACGACGAAATCCAGCACACCTGTAGGATGAGTCGGGAAACGAGGAGGACGAAGCCCAACGCGTTCAGGACTGACCCCGGATCTGGCAGGAATTACCTGGAAAACCAGTGTGCACCACCACGTAAGGATTTCGATTCGTTACGGTTCTTCCCTTTATTCACTAACTCGCCTCATGAGGGCATAATGTGTATGTATTGTTTTATGGGATAATCGCTTAATTGTGATTCATGATTGAAATTGTTTAAAAGTTCAGTGTTATCGTAGAACTTTTGAATTAATATATTTCCAAATTCATAATATGTGACTGATCCAGTTGCGTTTCAGAACAGTTTTGTTTGGGACTCGCCTTTTTGTAATTATTGGTAGCCACTGTATGGTAATCATTGGTGTTTAGTAATTATTATTCTGGGGGGGGGGGGTTAATGGTGACTCGCTAACTGTATTTCCGCGACCGTTTGTGTTATTTTAAATAAAAATTGTCGTTAAAATTCACAAAATCTTTACCTGCAAATTGAAAATAAGGAGGGAAAAACTAAAATGAATTTTTTTAAACTCTTGAAAAATATTTTTTATATTAAAATTTTAATAAGTTTTGAAACTTTTTAAATATTTTTAAT
This sequence comes from Dolomedes plantarius, assembly GCA_907164885.2. Taxonomy (NCBI): domain Eukaryota; kingdom Metazoa; phylum Arthropoda; class Arachnida; order Araneae; family Dolomedidae; genus Dolomedes; species Dolomedes plantarius. Next base: position 27,602,567 of record OU015502.1, on the reverse strand, counting down.
ATCTTTTTAATTACGTTTTGCTTAAGCTCAATCTCTTGGTTTTCAAAGACGTCGGAAACGGTCCCTGTCAGACATCTGTTTTTCCAATCTGGACAATGGCATAATCAGTCAAAAACACTTTACAAGCTGAAAGCAGATAACGGTCTATCTCTAACGCTTAGGCCGTCTGCACACGGGGCAACTCAAAAGAAACTGATAACTGGCCTTAGAGGGATAATAAAGAAAATCAATTTTTTTTTCAATCAATTCTCTAGGTATTGGGGAATGAGTTGATACTGAAACTTTGCAGTTTGTTTGAATAATGATATTAAGCTTTATTTTTGTCTAACAGCTCCCGCTAGCTGTCGGTACGAGACGAAATCAGATTTAACCCTTCTGACCCCCGATTACCTTCAGTTTGCTGCTTCTGCATCGGACTGCATGGATCAATGCGATGCCGAAACAGCTTTCAACTGCTGGTCTTACAGTTACGTTGACAACAGGTGTCAACTGAGCGGAGACAGTAGCGTCACGTGGGGAAGAGATGTTGCACTGCCTACCCATCCAGGAGCTGTCTACGGAGAGTTAAAGTGCTTTTTCGGTAAGTCTAAACACATTCATTGCCTTTGAAGGACTTCTTAAAGCGAGGTTTGAACTCGGATGAAATTAGAAGTCAAGTATTTAAATCATTTCTATTAAAAGAAATAAAAGGGTCCTTTACAAAATTTTGCTAAGATCAGCTTCGAATCCTGCCTCTGTAAACAGGACTCTCACTAAATTAAAACCATCTTATGTACACGGCGTTGTCCTTTCGAATGAGTCATGACTTTTTCTAACCGTAACCTTTGTCACTGATAAGTTTTGCTCGGTTAATACTTAATTCAGGAGCCTTCAACCCGTGTGCCACTGGTCATGCTAACCCGTGGACAACATTGCCGTGGCCTGTTGAACCAGTTCAGGTCATTTTAAGTAAAAATTGAAGTGAAAATTTTAAAAAGCAGTTAAAAAAGTTTTATAATGCAGGGTGTCCGGGCTAAGAGTATTCAAAAGTTATGGCTTATTTTTACGGAACTACCCATTAAAATTTTTTAAAAATTATTTAAATAGAAAGAACGTCTCACAAAGTTTTAATATCAATCATAGATTTTTATCATAGTATCATCGATTTCGATGTGTGCACCTTTTGTATCACGACTAACATCTAAATGGTAATCCAGTTTTCTCCGAGTGTTTCGTAGCATACCAGGAGTTATTACGCGAATTGCTTGAATGATACGCATCTTCGACTCATCCACAGTTTCAATTTGTTGTTTATACACAACGGATTTAATGAATCCCAAGCAAAAAAAAATCTAAAAACTCTTGATATGCTACAAAACGCTTGGAGAGAACTGGATTACCATTTAGACGTTTGTCGTGCTACAAAAGGTGGACACATCGAAATCTATGATACTATGATAGAAATCTATGATTGATATTAAAACTTGGTGAGATGTTCTTTCTATTTAAATAATGTTTTTAATTCTAATGGGTAGTTCCGTAAAAACAAGTCATAACTTTTGGATACTTTTAGCCCAGACACCCTGATTTTGAAAGCTCCGCAGATTAAAAACAAAGTAAGAAAGTGTAGAACGAAAAATTTTACCTCTGTGTTTATTTATCACTAAACCATCGTTACTTTTATGTAAGAGAAGTTCTAGGTGTGATATAATCAATCCTTCTCGGGAACAAGATTATGTGTCTCTAAACTACTGATTGTCATAGGCATTAGTTTCTATTCCCAAGAATAAGAACGAATAAAAGATACCCCAAAGTAAAATAGATACTAAATTAAAACACTACGTATTAAAAACACGCGTATTGTAGTTAATACGTAGATTACGCCTGTTTATATAGCTTAAGTCAAATAAAAAATAATGTAAAGTTTCTCCATAAGACTGTGATGACATTCACCCTTGCAGCGGTGTGCGTAATTAATTGGCTATAAATTTTACTTGTAATGAAGTTGCGTAGAAAAAACGTATATCTTCCAATTTACAAAAAACAAAATAGATTGCTACTCAACACGTTCCTGGCAATTTATTAGAACGAAGTGTGACCAGCAAAAATTTACGAAATGATTGTTGTGGCCCTCGGCCCTGAAAGATTGAAAGAATATAACTTGATGAATAACACAAATGAGCTGAAATAGTTAATTATACCACCTCAAAATAAGCCTACCTTTCGGTGAAATATTAAAATTAGCTTTAACCTATAGCTTTCGGAGCCCATATTTCCGATTCCCTCCTTAGAAAGGGCAATTTCATACCCCCTTTGAAATAACTACCATTAAGAGGGTTATATATATATATATATATATATATATATATATATATATATATATGGGGGGGGGAACCCCCTCTACCACCCACTTCTGACACCCGTCGCTGACGCTTCTGCCTTCCAGCCAGCGCCATGGGTAGACTCTCCGTGAACCACACAGAAAAGGATTGACTTCCGTACTATTAAGACGTGTCGTCACAGCTGACGGCTGTGGTGTGATTTTTGTTTTCAGATAACGACGTAGTACGAAGAAGCAATTTCTGTTATGAAGATATAACTATGTTTAGTTCTAATTGTTTTATGTTTAATGTACCGTATTGTCCAAATACAAGTGTTCGTCTGATGTGAATCGTAATTTTTGAGTCGTGTAATGATTTAGAAGTTGATGACAACCCTTAAAACCCCTAGACACTCAGCTATTCTTACATATATACATATATATCTATATATATGTAAGAGCCGGGCTTCGCCCGGCTATGCTCGGGCCCCACAAAAGAAAAAAAGGCCCTTTTCAGGGCCATACAAATGTTCCCGTCAATTCTCCGTTAAATTCCCGTCAATTTTCATTCCCGTCGCTACCGACAGATGGCTGCACCATACGGGAGATATGTCGGCCATGTTTTCTCAGGATGAGTGAAGCGGTGAAGTACTTTTAGAATTAAAATACCTTTAAAACTATTTTAAAGCTTCCAAACTAATCTTAGAATTATCTCCAGGCTTCAAAACATAAGTATATGAAGTTTCAATCAGATTCGTCTAGAAACGTAGATTTGTATACATTACATACATACATACATACATACACTCTGCTTTATTTATATATATATATATATATATATATATATATATATATATATATATATATATATATATATATATATATATATATATATATGCGAAGTGGAGATGTCCACGCGCCGACTTCAACCAACGATAGCGCCCCCTGTGGCGAAGCGAAGAGTGAGCCAGAAGACGCGATGATGCTGAACGAGGAACGACTGACCAAGAGACGCGGCCGCTATGACGAACTCTCCCCCTTTAAATTTCAAACTGAAAATGCTGCCCCACTGTAAATAATGCCCCTAGACTAGATTTAGATATCATTAAACGTTTCATATCGAGCCCGTGTTCGTGTCTCTGTGTCCACATATATATATATTCATTATTGGATCCGTATTCTTGAGATACATGCTATCCCACCCCGTAAAGAAAAGGTTAATTATGAATAGCACATTTGGAAGGAAATTGTTAATGAAAATTATTCAGAAATAAATCTTCATTCGGTTGAATATTGAAATTAGCTTAAATTATGAATAATTTAAGCTAATTTCAATAAGATTGTTTTGAAAAAGTCAATTTCATGACCTCAAAAAAAAACCTTCACATCGGTAGGATAATGAAATTACCAGGAATTCTTAACGACTTATAAATAGTGGATGATCGATGAGGTCATTGTTTGCTAGTATTGATTTGAAATTCTGTATTCTGGGTGGTTAGCAATTATCTTTATCTGTCAACAGTCACTTTTTATCTAGCAAAGTTAGCGATGTTATGATAAAAAGTTATTTTTCTGTATATATCTTCTCGAAACAACGATTCCGAGAAGAAACTACTTACAACTGCAAAGGAGGCACACAATAATTAATAATTTTTTAAAAATAATTTCAATTAACTGTCCCATTAACTGTCCTGTTATTTTCTGCCATTAAAATTACACGAAAAGAACCAGTTTCTAATTTAATGGCTTTATCTGTTGCAGAGCAATGTGACAACGGCGTGATGACTTTCGAGAAGATGACTGGGGTTCTGCTAAGATCAGCTCAGGGAACGATGATGAAGGTTAACAAAGCCGGGGCACTAGGAAATACCATGGAGTGCGCCCAGATATGTCTTGACGACGGCACAGAATGCCCGGCGTTCAGTGACCACTACCATAACATGAGGTGCGACCGACTAGACCGCAATTCCAACGGTCGAACTCAGGAGCTGATAGCAAGAGATGGAGAAAGTTATTTTGAAAAAATATGCTTGCAAGGTGAAGTAATGTTTTGTAAAAGTTCATGCAATGTTTTACCTCGTGGTTTATGAATGGTTAGTTAGGAACGCAACGGTCATATTTTGTAACACGAGGACTAAATAAACCGCTGTGGGTCAAAGGGGATTATAAATGCTTCCTTTCATTTATTTAACAGATTTTAATTGTACGTATTACTAAATTGCAATTTGTACGTAATTTTCCAATGCCATTTGGTAGAATCTAACTAGTTAATTTTGACATGCTCACCTCTTTAAGGTTTGGTTTAGTTTGGAGCGCTACGGTCAACTTTTGCTATACGAGGTCTAATTAGACCGGGACCTACTGCTTAAAGTCGATTCCGAACAGCTACAAATATTCATACCATGAGTGGGATTCGAACCCGTGGACTCTGGTACCAAACGCCAGCGCCCAAGACTTTCGGCCATAGTCCGGCGCTCACCTTTCTGAATATTTAATTGTTTTATATTGATTGTTTTATGGTGACTTGAAATGAATTCTTTTTACAATATTCTTGACGATTTTTAAGGGTTCTTTTTGAGGAACTTTTAAAGGTATCTCTGCTTTCTTCCGACATGATGAAAAGCTTTTATAAGGATACATCATAAGGCTGATTTTCATTGCCTTCTTGATACATGTCGGTAAAGTTTTTAACACTCTTATTTTGATTGTTTTTTTTATTTTTTTTTGGTTTTTTTGTTTTTTGTTTTTGTTGTTTTTTTTTTTTTTTTTTTGGGGGGGGGGGGCTGTATACGGCAAAAATTTCAAAATGCTGTTTAAAACTCTCAGAATGGCAGCTGAACCGGCTTGAACATTCATTCCGGGACACAGAATACTACATGTGGCGACGCAATCAAGATTCATGCCAGCAGCTCACTATTTTGTTGTGCTGAATGTGAATATATTGTTGCATCCTCGTTACATGCATAACAACGTAAATATAATTCTGAATACGCCCAGGGCCGGCACATGCATTCATAAGGAGCAATGACTAGAAAACATTTTAATGATCTGGAGCAGAAATGCATGCTGGATTCTAAACCCAGTGTTGCTGATGAAAGAAAGGTAGAAAGGTATCATCCTTAGGTATACTCTTTAAAGTCTATAAAAAGTAATATTTGGTAAATTTTGTCGGTAAATTGTAATAATAATCAATATGTAAATGATAAATTCCAAAGTTTCGTCTTGTAAGCTAAAAATTGATAGTAAATATTTAAAGACAAATTATGTTTATAATTTTAAGATTACGGCATGTAGAAATATTCCTCAAGGACAAAGAGTTAAAAATTATCACGCCACTCTACACTCAGGACAGCTTTTCTTAAAACAATGATTTTGTCAGCTAGTATAAACGAAAATATTTTTCCCGTTTAAATACATCTTTAAAATACCTCTAGATACGAAGCTAAATAACTGTAACTGTGATTACTGAGCACATTCTCAATATCTATCGTATTGTCACGACATGCTCAGTACAGTTTCGTCCCTTTTCAGGTCCCGAGGCACAGGCCTGCTCCGACAAAGCGTGGGCCTTCGAGCGTGCCTTGGGCTATGAATTAGCGGACAACTTGTACCAAAAGACCATCGCTAAAGTCGAAACCAGGACAGCCTGCATCCAGTTGTGCCTGTCTGAAAGGGAGTTCACGTGCAGGTCAGCGCGTTACAACGAGGACAGCGGACAGTGCAAACTGTCCCCGGCCGACAGAAGGACGGAGCCGATGAAGTATTACAGGAGCGAGGATGCCAGAGTTAGTTACTTGGAAAACAGTTGCCTGCCAGGTAAGGGTAAAAACAACTTATGCGTTTGTGAGTTAGCGGAGACATAGCAACAGCAGTGTAGTTTTAAGGGGTCCGGGACACATTTTGAAATTTTTTTTTATTTATTTAGTTAAAATTTTGAAATTTTTTTGTGATGGTTAACCATATAATTTGTAAACAAAATCACATCATAAAACTTCTCAAAAAGTTTTTAAAAAATTTTTAAATTTAAAATTTTTAATAAAAGTGGGGTAATTTAAAATCGCTATAACTCGAAATATTATTTGTCGAATTTCAAAAAAAAATTTTATTTAACTAAACAGAAATATTTAAGTTTTAATTTTGAATCACCATTTTTTAAAATATTAATTTTTAAAAAAACTAAAAATATTTAGATTAAAAATTACGAAAAAAATTATGTAACTTATTTTTAAAAATTATATTTTCAAAAGTAAATATTTTTTCAAATTTGCTGAATCAAAATTAAAGTAAAATAGTTGAAAAAGACATGTTACAAGTTTGAACCATTTATCTTTAACGGTTCTTGAGTTATAACAATTTAAAAACGAGAAATGAGAAAAAACCCATCATGCAGAAACACGCACTTACAGGTTTAAACACGATTGGCTACTATTAGAATGTTGCAAAAAAATAATAATTTCTCCCGTTCTAATTATGATAGAAACGCGATTTAAACGTCCTTTTAAGCGCAAAAGAATACAAAAATTTTAATGCAATAAATTTTTTTTCGAAAATTTGAACAACTTTATGTCCTGAACCCCCTTAAGCAAAACAAAAGGTCTTAAAAGAAATTAAATTTTGGGGCCTCTTCTAAGTCTTTTCAGGCCCAGATTTTATAATTTACCTCCTTTAATCGACACCGAATTTTAAGAACACTTATAACTATTTGTAATCAGATTTCCCAGTTTATTGTTTTAAGATTCAATAAAATATGCCGTCCACAGCGGATAGCTTATACGGCAATGTTGATTCTGATACCGATCGCCACAACAGCAATCTTAAAACTTAACAAATTTCTACAATTCATATCAAATTTACCTATTTCTAACTACATATGGTTGACAACGGCACTAATTCACCACAATTACTTAAACTGACTAACTTAAAACTGTACTACGTCATAAATACATATTGAATATTATGTTTTTAATTTCTTAAATGACTCTAACCTTTTTTAAACCCCCTTTTCATTAAATGACAACTAATTCAATTTAACTATTATAGATACACCCCTACTGATATAAGCTCTACTAATGTTTTACCAATTTAAAATATACCCGATTAAACGTAAATTTTCAGTTTAATTTCAGAATAATTAATAGCACTATGCAGCTTCAATTTTACTGTAACTATTTACTCCTGAAATTTTCTCATTAAATTTTATTAATTTAAATTTATTTTTTTTTTATTTTTTATTAGTTTATTTCTTTAAACCTTAACCGAATTTTGAAGCCCTGTGTACTTTCAGAAAACCAGATTTCATAGTTTACTATCTTTAAGAAAAACCGAATTTCGAGGCAACTCTTTTCTCTTAAAGCGCTGGAGGGTTTGTTTTTTCCTTTCTTTCTAGTGAATTAACGTAAAATGCTTTCATTGTTCCATTACAAAAAAAAAAAAAACTATCAGAATTTTTCTAAGTAGTGCAGATAACTTTTAACCACTTGTTCCGTAAATAAACGTCATTAATATTTATTTTAATGTAACAAAAAAGGTCCATTAAATTTTGAAAATTAATATTTAGTAAAAACTTAAAAACACTCTTTGCCTTAAACCTGAAACAACCAATTTCAGCTTTAAAAAGGAAAGAAAAAAGAAGGCTTTAAACACTCAATGTAAATATAAAACTATCTTTAACAACAATCATAATAAATATTACTTTATACCTCTTTTCGTTTAATTAGATTCGTCTTAAAAGTCTCGTCTTTAGTTTTTATTTTAGGCTCATAACTGCATTTTTTTCATCGAAGTTTGCACCATTTTGATTATTTTGTGCTTCCTTCAAAATACTGTAGGTTTTCACCTTTCATTTAGTTTTTCGTTTGGCACATAGTAGATCTCAAACAATCCCTCTTCACTCTCCTCTGTATAGAATTTCTGCACTCTAACAACTTTTTCAATCTCTTTTAGTAGAACAACTCAGGACGAGCTTGCTATGGTGGCCAATTAATTTTCTTCTTTTTGCTAGCTGGTGAACAGCTCACAAGTGAAAGGGAAACATCGCGCAGTAATCTCAAAACTTAGCTCTAAGCAAAAAGCGCAGCCGTAGGGGAAAGGCTCAAAAAGCTCTACTCACTAAGGGGGAAAGCTCTACTTAAAAATGAAAAGCTGATGTCCTCTGAAATTATTCTCGAAATACTTCCGTCGTATGTGACTTCGTCAGTCAGAAACGTGGAATCGGGAGTGAAGAAAAAGAGTAATAATTGTAAAAACACAGAGATAAAAGAATATGTCGCAAGGAGAATATTAAATCAAATGTGAGCATATTTGATGTCACAACATCCTGCTTAGCACACATATTTATTTATTTTTCATGAGCGATGTCTATTCTTTGATCTATAAGTGTACCTATTTAAGCCTCCAGAATTTCTGTTGCTAATCTCGTATTAATTACTTTTACGCATAGCACTTCAGTTCGATAATAGTCATAGATAAAAAGCTTGCCAGTCTCAACTAATACCTTGCTGTAGCAGCTCTGGTTACCCGCGAGTTACTCTGCAGTTACATCAGTGCCTCCTTGTTGATTGTAAATATCTTTTTCTTCCAGTGGACACCACCTGCCCGTATGTTGAGACCGAAGACGCCTACCCGACTTATGCTAACATTATCCAAACAGAGGGCGTCTCCGATCTGGAATCTTGCAGAGACTTGTGCACCAGCCTGAAGAGTTTCTCCTGCAGGTCTTTCTCTTACTATTCCAGCGCTCTTCAGTGCTTCCTGAGCGGAGACGACAAGGCCAGTGGCGGTTCGGCGGCCATACAGAGGCGCCCTGGAATCATGTACTTTGAAAGGATGTGCCCTCAGGCCAGCACGAATGACATCTACACAGAGACAACGCCCATCGAGACGACAGTGACGTCACCCGTTCCCGTACCCACCCTGGGAATATCCAGCAACACGCAGCCGCAGTTCCAAGAACAGGAAACCACACTGAAGACCAGGCCACCATATCAGCCGCAAGAACCTTCCAGTAAACGTCATTTAATAATTTCTCAAAATCAAACACAGGGAGAATAAATGCTAACTCTTCTTATCTATTTCCTGCTGTTGTCCTTATTAGAGCTACCAGGCTATTAATATTAAGAAACAAGGAAATTCACCAGGAATTAATTTTTAAAAAGGCTGAATCAGATCTGAATAGTTGTGGATAGCTTCTAAATTTTGAAAAAAATAATTGCCTAAGGAAAAATCAGATTTGCTAGTCTAATGTCTGAATCTAAATGAAATTTTTCAAAACTAACAGCAGTGCAGAATTAATGTCAGTATTCCTTTATGCTCTACTGTTGCCCTAATAAGAACTGCTTGGCTCCTGAGACACAGGTAAAATAGGAGCAAATAAAAAATAAATAACAGAATAAGAGGTGGATCTGTTTGGTATTCATTCGTCAAGAGGCTAGTTGCAGACAAATTCTAAATTTTAAAAAAAACCTAAAGAACATTTAAGTTAGTTAGTTGAATGTCTAAATCTTAGTGAAATTTCACAAAACCAATAACAGGGGAGAAATAATGTTAACTATTTCCTTTATTTTCAGTTGTTGCCCCAAATTAGAGCTGAAATAGCTAACGTGAAACGGGGAAATTTGGAAGGCATTACTAAAAGTGCTGAATAAGAGGCTGATATGTTTAGTGTTCTTTTTTTCATTGGGCATTTTAACAAACCAAGCAGCCACTATGTTTATCTTAAGATCTGTGATTATTATGAGTTGTATACCGTCTCATCAATTTTCCTCAAACACACCGTATCTGTCTTCAATATCATTATAACTGTTAATTCTGTCATACATTTTATGTGCGAAAAGGTCGATACTTGAAGTAGACCTTAACGCGAGACTAAAAGCCAAGAGTTCACAATAATCAAGTCGTATGTACAATGATTTTTCAAAAGAAGTCCAAAGTGTGTTTGCAGAGACATCGAGGAATGAAGCCACAGAAAATTCTATCAGCTTATATCTTAGGCTAAAATCCCAAACTGAGGTGAACATGACACCTACAGTCAGTTCACAGACCCCTACTACTCATCACACGTCATCTAGCCTTCAAGATAAACTTGAAGCTTTAAATACAAAGCACAAACAACAACTGTTTTACACTGATTTCTTTTGTAAGTTAAATGAAGTGTGATGTCAGAGGTGAAACTTTTGTTGTCACCCCAGGGTTGACCTCATGGGGCATAGTAATTAAATTGAAAACATTCGGTGGCTATTAGCCATATAAAAATCATGTATGAACCCTCGTGGGGTCACAACTTCCATGCAATTATTTCTTCTAAGAATCCTAAGTCAAATGAGCCGGATGAGGTCCGGCATATAGACAAGCTGTGCATGTAAAATCCTTACCAGTGGTGATAGACCCAGTTGCCCCACCCTCAAAACCTTGCTGCACTAGTCCAGAAAACTCTCCGATATTCTCACCACAGGCCAGAAGAAAAGACGACACAACGCGGTAGTCGCAGAGGCCCGCAGAACAGAATCAGCAGTCAGACAAAAATACGAGAAAACTTGGAATAGGGTACAATAGGGTCCAAAGGCCAAGGATTTTTTCAATATCACCAATGCGCCATCCAATATGTTTGTTGCTATTTCACTGCCAATTTACATAAAACATCGATGTCGGAACTTCTCTATTTGGCTGCTTAGCGATTTTTATTACCTTTCCCTCTAAAGTAATATGTTCCATACATACATGAAAAATATAATTCAAAGCAAAAGATCTTTCAAGCTATCTATTTGTAAGAAATAAATTTCCCCGGGTTGTATAATTCAAATTTTAGGACGGGGAGAGGAATGTAAATTCATATTCCCCTTTTATTGAGCCTTAAAATTTGAAATAAAAACATTAGTTTATGCTAAAACAGGTCACTTAAGAAAAGCCCCAAAAAGAAATGAACACTTCAGTAAGCATCAGATCACACTGGTAAATTGTTGACAATAAGCTGAAGCAAAATGCCTGATAAGTCAGTTCGGATATCTAGAAGACTCGTCATTCCTTAAGTGTGTTGTCCATTTCAAACCTATAATTATGTTTCCTGAAGTTTTAAATTTTGCTCTAGTACAGTGGTGTCCAACCTTTTTCCGCTGGCGACCCACCTTTCCTTATCGGAATACCTCCACGGTCCATCGGTCCATGGTGGAGTAAAAAACCTTATTTGTGTCGTATCCCTTCCTTATGTACATATAATTTGCCATCAAATATTGCAAATAAATATATATATATATATATATATATATATATATATATATATATATATATATATGCTTTTTTGAAGATACAGACTGATTATTGATAAACAATTTGTGTTCTGATTTGAAAATGGTTGACAAAATATAAGCACATTTTCTTATGTTTTCTGATGGTTTATTCCATGGTTTCTGATAGTTTTAGGATCGAGTCGCGACCCACCGGTTGGGAACCGCTGCTCTAGTACTTTGCCGATATTTTCCTGAGCAAAATTTGTTAACCAAATCATTTATTTCAGGACCCGAATGCTCTCCAACTGAACGCCTCATTTTCGAAAAGTTGACCGGCTACGAACCATTCGGGGTGACGTCCACTCTGCTGTTCCGAGGTGACAGCTCGACGCCGGGCATCACGGCCGAATGCGTCCGCAGGTGTCAAACGCTGTCCGACTGCCGGTCTTTCGTCTTGGATCACCAGAGATTCGAATGCAGTAGCCTACAGGACCCGCCCAGCATACATCCGGCAGATTTCAGATCGTCCATAGGGAAGACATTTTTCGGAGGCATTTGTGTTCCTGGTAAGTGCGAGGGTAACTCAGGCATGGAGTTCGATCTAGTAAAATAAAAAAAATAAAAAACTGCATCCTTGTTACTTCATTAAGCCAGTCGAATAGTTGACAATCATGTCAATATAACCCCCTTTTCGAAATTAACAATAAAAAATGAATGAGAAATTAATTTCTCCTATTTGCACAGGAATATGATTTTTAATAAGATTTTCACAATTACGAGGGTTTGATTTAAAATGATGGTTTGATACGAGTAAGAGACAAAATGTTAAATATTCATATAACACTGAGTTTTCACTCATTATCCCTCTCTCTCCCACTTCAAATAAATAAATATATATATATATATATATATATATATATATATATATATATATATATATATATATATATATATATAAATTAATTAATAGATTAATAAAAATTCTAAACCTTTTTCAAAATCTCTCAACTAGGTCCTAATTACCCATAATGCTTGAGCTTAGGGCCCCAATTTTTACGAACCCGAAAACTGTCTTAAAATTTTAATCCTCAAATCATATTAAAACTTACGCTATTTTTAATCTAATAATTTTATAAAAGAATGTGACTGTGGGAGTAAATTTTAAACTTTGGAAGCATTTTTAAAGTCTCCTCAAAAAAGGAAAATAGAAAAATACCTTTGTGAATTACTTTTTAAACTATGGTATCGTTTTTAATCCACCAGAATTCTGTTTTCGTAAACTTAAGTTTAGTAAAAATATTTGATAATATACCCACCAAAACCATCCTTCTGTTTATCAGAGTCTCGCTGTTCAGTATCTAAGTCAACAGAATGTTATCACTTGCCCCCTAACATTCAGTGTGACGTAATTTTTTCTATATTTTCCAATCAACAGATAAGTTGAGCTTTCAAAAATGCCTATTTGAAATTTTGAAAACAATTTTTTTTATTAAAGCTTATCGATGCTTAATTGTTGATAATGTATATATACAATCAGAGTTGAGAAATTAATAGTCGACAATTAACTTTCATTCGTGTTTGATGCAAGTAAAAGTACTAAAATCGAGAAAAATGCAGTAGCTTTATATGAACCGCTCACTTGCCAAATCGGTTAAGTCAGGGGTGGGCAAATTGCTGCCCGCTACAGATTTTTTGTGGACCGCCAAGACAGCAGAAAAATCCGGACAGCCAGAAAAACAGCCAAAGACAGCCAAAAACTCAAGACAGCCAGAAAAACTGCCTACATTTTAGTTAATTTATATTTATTGATTTTTACGGCACAATTTATACCTTTTCTGAAATGCAAAGTTAATTAATAAATACAATCATTTTTAAAGGTGCGGCCCTCCGCTAATTTCCGCTTCCACAAAGCGGCCCCCGAGCCTAAACAATTGCCCCCCCCCCTCCCCCTTGGGATAAAACAAAAAGTGGAAAAAAGGGATAAAATTATATACATTGTCTTTTTATATTCCTCTGAAAATATAAATTCAAACAAACATTGTGTAATGTACTATTACAGAAAAATGTACCTTTTATCTGACAACATATAAAATCTATAAGATAGAATATTCTTGGAGTAATCGTTATTATTATTACAATTTTGGCGTGACTAAGGGACTCATCCGATTTGGCAAGTGAAGAATAGTCATAACATCCAATTCAGTCTTCAAATAATTTTTTACTTCGGGAAAATAAATTTAAATAATTGTTTCATAATTCACAAGCATTTACTTCTGCAGCAGTTAGACTGTAACTGACTAATTTATTTTACTTTTTTGGAGATGGGGGAGGGAACAATACTAAACGATTTACCGTTATTATCAAGTACTTGCTTTTGCGTTTGAATTGCATGATTGAAACGATTCACATCAGAGTATGGACTTAACTTGTTTGGATTCTGAAAAAAATTTACTCATTATTCTATGGACAAAAGAAATTTTGTCACTGAGTGGTGTTAACCCTTTCAGAGGCACGGCTTGCAAGGTGCAGATTCTATTCTCGATTTTTTTTTAACCTAAAAAATCTTGAAACAATTTCAAATTAAAGGTTGTAAAATCTTTGTCCCTCTTTAAACTGCTAAAAGATGGCAGCACTAGCCATTTTCTTCTGATTTAACTGGAATACATTGAACGCAGGTGAAAAAAAGACGTGATTTATCATTTGCAATGTGCAAACAGTGCCCCTCAAATGGTTAATCCTTATTATTTGGGAAATTTATTATGAATGCAAAAAATTATGTGTCAATCAACTGCTTTGTCACTAAAATTTCAAATAGTGGACTTAACAGATATGAATTGTGAATGGCTCATATATCCACGCATATTTTATCAATTCCATATTTATATATGGAATTGATCGCTGAAATTTCAAAAAAAAAGTGCCATTTGAGATGAATTGACCTTCTTTTCCAGCCTACGTCGGTTGCTCTAAGCTCTGGGTGTACGAGAGGATCATGGACCAGGAGCTCCAGGGCCTCTCACCGTTGGATGTGGTCCGTGTCGTCAGTCTGGAGCAGTGTCAACAGCACTGCCTCGAAACCCGGAAGTACGTCTGCCGGTCCGCCAACTACTTCCATCTCAGGAGAGAGTGCCACGTGTTCGGGGACGACCGATCAGCCCCGAAGGCCCACCTCGTCAGGGCCAGCAGGGTGGATTTCTTCGAGAACCAGTGTCTCGTGGGTAAGGACGGGAGACTCTCTCCCTCTCTCCATATATGAGGCGGTGAAAGGCAAAGTGGTGTAAGTCAAAGAGTTTAACTGCAAAAATTACAAAAAATTCCACCATAAATTGAACAAATTATAATTCATAGCAATTATTACAATATTGCAAATAATAACTATTTACAATTCCACTATAAATTGAATATGGATATTACATATTTGCCCTCAAATGAAAAAGTTGAAAATGTGACTTACACCACTTTGCCTTTCAACGCCTCATATATATATAAGCCAAATACCGCTCACTCACTTAAAACATTACATGAACCAGGCCCTTAAATGCTGAGATTTCTGACAGCGCTCACATAACAAATGAAACAACTATGAAATCACAGAAAGGAAATATGAAAGAGGACAAACACGACAAAAAGGGAATTCATAACTTTTAAACAAAATAGTTTTTGTTGTTGTTGTCATGGCGGAGACATTTACCATTTTTTCGGATTGAGTTTTTAGTGCTGCCATCTATCTTTAATTTAGCAAGTTAAAAGAGTTTGAGTTGGAATGGAAAAGTTGTAGCGCCATCTATTATCAAAATGAGAAGTTACAGGTTTTGTAGGAAAATTTAGAACTTAAATTGAATTTCATTAGGTTAGTGCGAGAAGTTATTGAAAAATTGAACAAAAACTATTTAGTATTAAAGAGAGACCACTAATTCTCCTCTTTTGTTGTTAAAGCATAAAACACACGGACGAGACAAAAACGAAAAACTTAGAACACACGAGTGCATGGCCAGAATGGCACAGGGCCTGTCAAACCAAGCTATGTTTAAAAGTATTAAAAAATGCAAATTTTCTGGGTTTTTAATTTTATTTTACACAATATATTAAATATTTTAAATATATTTTAATCCACGAAAGTGTACGAGTGTTTTGTTACGATTTAAGGGGACAGTAGACTTTCAAAATTGTGAAATTTGTCCAAAAATTCGATTTTTTTATTGTATTGTATTGTGAAACTACGGACGAGTAGGAATGTGTTGCAAAAAGAATTTTTTATTTCTTTGATTACTTTCCTAGTTACAGGCATTTGTATTTAATTTAGATATTATGTGGTTACTAATAGCAATAACTTTAAATGTGTTTTTCTCAAAAGAAAAATTTTCATGTCATACGAATATTCAAACTTCTCCAGGCGAATTTCCAACTATCGTATTGCTTTTAAATTTAAGTTTTATATACTTAACTGTATATCAAATAAATCTTATTGAAAATAATTATGCTTCGTAGCTCAGAATTTCTAAATTTCGTACTTGAAAAGATGATTTAGAGGTATTTTGCGTAATAAAAAGGCCTCTAAATCATCTTTTATTACGTGTTTTCACTGTTATTATTTTTTCTCTTTATATTTTTAATGAATGCTTAAAATAAGCAATAAGTTTCATTGTTAGTTCTATAAGGTATCCTGAAAATAAAAATTACCATATTATATGCAAAAAAAAATGCGCATGGAACATCTTTAATTAGGCCAATTTTTGATATAATTAATAATTCATAATTCATAAATTATTAATATTTCATCATTAAATTTTAACCACTTTTACATATCTATGGTACTAATCACATATTCAAATTTCAAGCAAATCCATTGGCAGCAAAAAAAGTTAGGTTTGAAGGTCCACTGTCCCCTTAAAGGGAAATTAATTCATGTAATACAGCCTTGATAATCAATAAATTTTAAAAATTAAAGAGTTCAAACAGAATACGTTTCTTTAGTGCTAAGAAGATACAGTGGAATCCGGTCAATCGGAACAGCCGCTTAATCGGACCGAATCCTAAAAAAACGAAACAAATCCTATTGCATAAGTCTAATAGGGCATGTTCGTGTAATCGGACCAGCCGGTTATTAGGACGAAAACGATCGCGTCCCGATGTGGTCCGATTAACCGGAATCGACTGTATTTTAATTTCCCTCTTTGTTCGTATGCTTTTACACAGAAATCCTTACAAATTGATTTTTCATTGGTCCAAGTTAAATTCCTCATTTACGTCATTCACGGTTATACTAGAGAATTCACTGTTATTTTACAGAATCATCTTTCTGTCCGTATCAAAAATCAGAGGAAAATCAAGCGATGGTCTACGTCACGAAATCCTTGTCGGACACTCCCTCTACTCTCCACTGCGAAAGGGAATGCAACAGGGAGAGGGAATTCAACTGCAGAAGCTACACCTTCTGGGACCAGGGCGCTAGGGGTAGTATCTGCATGCTCAGTGGGGAGAGCAGGCTCACGGACCAGGGTATCGGAATCACGTACAGAGAGGGCGCCACCTATTCTGGCAAAAACTGCAAGATATCGCTGTCGGACAAGGGTGCAGGTGGCACTACCGTTCACCCTCCCCACTCTGACACCACTGGAACTCCAGAGTTGCCAAGGTAAGTGTTTTCTTTGTTTGTTTTTTTCCAGTTTCTGGAAAAAAAGACCAAGAGACACGACAAACATATTCTATTTTCAATCACCAGTAGTTTCTAAAATAATTTATTAAGAAATATGCAAATTTTACAGCGAGTTAAACACACTTTCTTCTTTATAAATATGGCTCTTAATTTTTTTCTAGCTTGGGATTAAATTTTTTACTTTTTTAAAATTTGAACCATTGTTTTTTTCAATTTTATGTCATTGCGCGCAGACTTGTGTCCGTATATTAATGAATATACATATTTTTTTAATTTTAAAATTGAGTTGCATAATATATCTTTAAAATACGAACGTTGGAATCAAAATTCTTAGTTCTTCGTAGAAAAAAAAATTTTAATTTTTTTTTTAAATTTCAGGAATTTTTTTGATAAATTTTATTGTAATTCAAATTTTTTTGGTAGGAAAAACATAATTGTTCGTCATTTTATTGATACATGTTTATACTGAACGTGTATAAAATTTCATGGTATTCTAGCCAATTGTTCTGGTGATATCTTGCGCGCAATCACATAACAATGAAAAAAACAATGGTTAAAATTTTAAAAAATTTCTCTTCAAGCTAGAAAAAATTGAGTGCAATATTTATAAAGAAGAACGAGAGTTTAACTCACAGTAAAATTTGCATATTTCTTAATAAATTATTTTAGAAACTACTGGTGATTGAAAATAGAATATGTTTGTCGAATCTCTTTGTCTTTAAAAGGTACCGACCCCTTAAAGAAGCTTTTTTTACCTTCTATAGAAGCACTGCCGAGGCTATATATGGAGAACATATTGTATGCGCAACAACTTCGTGTACACTCGGATGACTGATTTCGGAATGGTTGGATACGGGAGCTATGATATTTTAGTTCAATTAAAATAATGGATTCTAAGAAACCTTATTAGCCATGTGCTTACCTCGACTTCCAAAAAATCCATTTAATTTTTTTAAAAAAGGCCTAGTTTTTCCCGGAGCGAATTGACTATAAGCCGATGAGCATATCCAAATAGAAAATATGGGGAAACAACTTCAAAAAATTATTTCTAGTTCAACTTCTTTCCGTACACATTTCAATGAGAATTTAGAAATCACAAAACAAACGAAAAACATAAAAGAAAAAAGCAGGTATCATATTACTTTCAACGTTATACGTGCTCAATAGAGAGCATGTATAAAAAATGCTAGCAACCGTTCTCATGTTTCAAAGTTTAGCCTGAATTAATAAAAAAATATATAATTTCAGGTAGTCTCTTCTAACGAAACTACCGCGGGTTATTAACGTAGGATTACTTATCGTTGCTTACCTGTTTTGTATGTATATATTTATCTATATATATGTACGTATTTGTATGTCAAAATTTTGACGCATCTTGGTACTTTTCTATTTAACTTGTCCAAGCGATAGACTGGGTTTGCCGCTCTGCTAAAATTATAACTCGCGAGGACGGATGGACGGACAATTTTAGCGTCTGAAAATTTCCTTTCCGCAGGACCGTTATGGAGGAACGTAATTCCAACTTTAAAAGATTTCTTGTGGTTACAGTGTTGGATAACGAGGAGATATTTTTCGCTCGTGAAGCCATTTACAAACGGAGGCGTTGAATGCAAAATTGATTTTCAATCCAGTTGTATGAAGAAACAAATTTTTGTCGACTTGAGAACTTATCTGCCCCCCTCCCCCTGCCGAGAATTTGGGTACGTGCTTAAACCTTAGAAGTCTAGTTCTTTTGTTTAAAGGACCTTGAATGTATCACCTCTCGTACAGCCACAATGTATGGCATAAAATGTACTTTTAAGAACTGCTTAGACATCTAAAAAGCACATAGGTCGCAACCAAGTACTTTTTCTCTTGTTAATAATTATTGTTGTGGCTGTGATTATAGAAGATCAGCACATTGCATTAAAAATAAAAGAATTCACTTAGCACACTTTATTTAATACCTAAGCCAGGAGAGCACAAAAATTATTTACACGTGGGCATCACAATTCTTCCTCAAAGGACCAACAAACATTAGGATGTCTTGAATCCATCACATTGGTTAATTCTGCATTTGTATAAATCTGTCTAACACATGCGCAGAAAATCGGCTTACATAAGATCTATTCATTTCTTCGTAGATTAATTACATTGCCTTGTGCTACACGTGCAACCACGTGGTTCAGAATGCCTTCTCTATAAGTAGATCGATGGACGCTCTCGCCGAAGAAAATTCGAAGACTGATTCAAGTTCTTGGGCCGGAAAATTCAAAATTCACCACACCTTTTTTGTTGCCAACGTTTTTATCCAAACTTTGTAAGAAGTTCTGGAGAATGCCCGTGCGCGCGCATTCATTGCCGTGCCACCGCTTTTAATTGAACGAGAAGGAGGAAAGTTGGGGGCAAACCAGTTCCGGCTAGGTTTTAAATCGGATGTTCCGGAACTAGTTTTAAGTTGATGATTTCATAACATCTCCCAATTACTAGACAATGGGATTGGGGTGTTACCAGTGACGCAGCGAGCATAAC
This sequence comes from Dolomedes plantarius, assembly GCA_907164885.2. Lineage (NCBI taxonomy): Eukaryota > Metazoa > Arthropoda > Arachnida > Araneae > Dolomedidae > Dolomedes > Dolomedes plantarius. Next base: position 27,582,880 of record OU015502.1, on the reverse strand, counting down.
TGGCGCCCGAAGCACGATACCATTCTGGCGCTCCCCCCCCCATGGTCTTGGGGACCATTTGGTGCCCCTCTGCAAGTGGCCCCCGGGGCATGATAGACCCCTTGCCCCCCGCCCCTCGCTACGCCACTGGGTGTTACACTTCACAGGATGTCGATTTTTCAATAGTCAGCCTCAGTTTCGTCTTCTAACAATAGGAATGCTCTTTTGAAGCGCATTTAGTCAGGGACTATGTACGAATATGAATTCTACAACTCTAATGTATACAGAGTAAGTGGTATGACTTCTCTCTCATTTGATAGCTCCTTCGGCTTTTAACCCGGTTTTTCTTTTAGGGCGGTAGACACTACGCCATACAAGCCCCTCCCTCCTCTGCTGCCGCCGCCGCCACCTTACAAACCCCCACCGCCTCTGCCGCCCCCGATGCCACACATGCCGCCACCGATTTGTGCCCCCAACCAGTTCACGTACGAAAAAGTGATCGGCCACGACGTGAGGGGAGGTCGCAGGGAGCGAATTCCGACGAGGGTGCCGATCGGGGTGGTCCAGCCGTGCCAAGCCGAGTGCCAAAGACTGGGGGAGAGATGCCAGGGCTTCGTGGTCCAGTACAAGAGCTACCAGAACTGCTACGTCATACTGAGGGATCCCACGGATGACGCCATACTAGTGCCTTCGTTGGATTCCGTGTATTTCAATAAAGTCTGCTTGAGAGGTAAGATGCTACGTGTTACTAACTACACTTCCACGAAGGAAGTTGACCACGTTAAAAAAATTCAGATTTGCAGCCATTAAATAGGCATTTTCCTTCCTTTTAATTTTCAGTGTAAGTGCTATCGTCTAGGTTTAATTCCTCTGGCCGGGAATACTCTGCTGCCTCTTCTTTAACCCTTTGAGGGGTAACAACCTCCACCGTTTGCACGGTGCAGATTTTTTACCCGATTTCTTTTACCCTAAAGAATATTGAAAATTTTTCCGACAAAAGGTTTCAAAATGTTTTTAACTTATTTAAACTGATAACAGATGGCAGTACTGGCCATTTTTTCTGCTCATTTAACTGGAGTACTTTGAATGCAAGTAAAAGAAGACTAGATTGAGGCGTTTGCTCTGTGCAAACGGCGCCCCTCAAAGGGTTAAGAAAAACAAATTAATTACTATTTCGGGCAGTCCGAACTGCCCGAAACTTATTCCATAAAAACTTCATTGTCTCGACATTACCAGATGTTTAAAACCATTTGAAATTAAAAACATTGAAATTTACTTAAGAAATACATAAAATTTATGAATTTTTTTTTTATTTTAATGATACTTGGAAAAACAAATGACAGTGACTAGTTTGTAAAAGAAATGCAAGTCATGACTTTGTCAAAATACTTATGGTTAATGTAAAGAAATAAATCAAAATTATTCATCTTACAAAGAAACAACAAGAAAACTTAGTTCTGGTTATTAGGCAGTTGAAATAAAAAGAAATATGTTTAGGTATTTCTGTAACACAACAAGTCATCTAAAAAATAGTGTATCAAAAATATTCTTTCTGAGAAGTTGATCTCTTATAATGAGGAATAACGAATTACGATTTTTCAGTTATTATTACCTTATTATTATTCAGTTATTATTACCTTGTTATTATTCAGTTATTAACAGACTGAAATGCTTAAAATTAATCTCAACAAATATTTCCATTTCAGATCTATAGTGGAATTGGTTTAAATTTTTCATAGTCTATGAATAGTCAATGACCAAAATCCTAGTATAATATTAAATTTCTGAGTCTGTAATTGAATAGAGCAAAAACAGAACACAAAAAAACTATATTTTCATAAAAAAAAAAGCGGATATCCCCGATTTGAATAAAAACAGCGTAAAAGTCTCGCTATCATTGAGCCGTCAATTACCAATATATGAGTAATTTAAATTAGACATTATAGCTTCATCAGCATTAAATTAAGATGAAAGCTGGTGTTTCATTTTTAATTTTACTGCTGCCATCTATCGGCAGAAAGCGGAATCTTTTGATTATACAGATAGCTTAATCCTTCAGCGGGCGCGCCAATTTTTGGAACACCAGCAGGAGCGCGTGGCACAAAGTGCAACGTCTCTTTCAACCTTGATTATTCCTTTTGTAATAAACTTTTTTTTTCAATTGAAAATAATAATTCTGCTTTTATGACAAGGTATAAAATGTTTATAATATTGGGATATATTTATAATTAAAGCCCAAAGAATGCAGATACAATCGCCTTATTTCAAAACTGTCCGGTTTATCGGATATAAGGACAACTTGCGAATGGATTCCTATTATATCCAAAAACCTGAAAAATAATGATATTGTCCATCTTCGTGATATGCGGGATACCGTGTAATAGCTGCACATTTGATCGAGTACATCATCTCCTGCTTTTGTGGTATTGTAACCAGTATAATCGTTGATTTACCACGGTTAAATCACGACTACCAATGAATGGAAAGAAATACAAGGGTCAGAAAATCAGACCTGCATTAGAAAGGGTGTAGCGATAAATATAAACTGCTTAGAACATTCAAACCTTACATGTAAAAATAAACCATTCAAAATTACGAAAATGTTGTACCCTGTACACGGGTGCGCCCGCTGAAGTGTTAATCAACATTAAATTGAGAGGTAGGGTTTAACTTTAAATTTCACTGCTGCCATCTATCGACTAAAAACGGAATCTTTTCTTCACAGACAAACAACTTCATTTTGTGAAAATCTTCAGAATTTTTGTGTTGTGGTTCTATGTGCCTCTAAGCCTAACAAAACGGGTGGATAATGCTGAAATTTCGATCTTTTTAATTTGGCCAATCATTGAAAATTTAATTAATTTCACTATATTTTCAAGGACTCTTCCAAGCACAATCTTTTGTGTTCAGCACAAAGAAGTCACTTCTCAAAATAGCGATGAATAATAAGAGCTGATTATTATTGAATTTTGAACGAACGGATTGATATATTGAACTAAGATATTTCAAAGCAAGCCGTCCCTTCGGTTCAGTAGTGAAATTGGCTTGAATTCTGCGGAGGTTTAAGATTAGCGGGTGGTCCTCCACGGGTAGTCTACAGTTAATAATAAAACTGTATACTAGGAAAATCATAGCGTAGGTAAATGTGAAAAGAAAATGAACGATGTGTTTCTTGACACAATGTAAGCTACCAGAATGTCAATTTCCCCCAAACTAAAGTGAAAATTAGATTGTAACGGCGTATACAATTTTCTACCTTCCAGAGCGCCCCTGTCAAAAGATATGGAGCTTCGAGAGATACATCCACCACGATTTCCACGCTGACCCTATTCGCGAAACTTCAGAAGTGCTTGAGAGGGCCGACTGCGAAGATCTGTGCCTCAGAGAACGACCGAATTGTAAGTCGGCTGTTTACAACTACCACGACAGGACGTGCCGAATGTATGCCGAGACGAAGCGTTCAGCGACCAATCGGTTCCTTTATTCGAACGAAGAGGTGGAATACTTAGAAAACCAGTGCTCCTCAGGTATTTGTGCTTTTTCAGTATTGCTAAAACATATAAACTTTTGTTGCAAACATTATTAAAATTTAATGACAGTAGACAAGTTTAACGTATTGCCTTATGCATGCATGCATAAGTTGGCAACATTATAACGAAATAAATAAAAACTAACAAACATGAATCATTCCCTATCTTTAGTTGTTCTAAGACTGCTTGTAGCTAGATACTAGAAAGAAAGGTGACATAACAAATTCTTACCTAGTCTAGCTATGGTTAGCGTGTAAATGGTGTTGCTTTTTTAAATCTTCAAGTTGTATACTTTGCACACCAATGTACCGTACAAATTAATTTCTTAATAAATCGCATAAGGCGCTTCAGTACCTATGCATTTAAAGGTGTTTTTTTATTTAAATAACGTGCATATTGTTTTTTATTTGTGGGTTCATGTTTGATGATCTTAAAGTAGAAACCACTTCAAGACTTACTTAACAGAACATCCTTATTACATTTTTTAACGTAGGATTACGTTCCTCCATAACGGTCCGCGGTAAAGCAAAATTTCAGACGTCCGTCGTCGAGAGTTATAATTTTGGCAGCACGCCAAACCCAGTCTGTATCGCTTTAGCAAGCAGTAAACAGTTAAACAGAAAAGGAAAAGTACCAAACTGCGTTATATATAATAATAATAATAATAATAATAATATATATTTAAAAAAAAAAAAGGTAAGCAACGATAAGTAATTCTACGTTAATAACCCAAGGTAGTTTCGTTAGAAGAGACTACCTGAAATTTTTTTTAAATCTACGTTCGTTCTTCTTACTAATTTCATTAAAAGTATTTTAATGAAAAATCTCATTTTTTCAGAGACCAGAACATTATGCAAAACAATTGTTATTTTGTTTATAAACCGAAAATATCTTAAAAATATTTTTCTTATAACAGTAGAAGACGGTGCGTGCTTAGAAGTATGTAGAATTGTTCCATTCTTTTTCCAGAATCTCCCACATGTCAGTACCGCGATTTCCCGGACCGCTTCTTATCCCAGATCGACAGACTCTCAAGAGCTTTTAATCTGAAGGACTGCCAAAGACAGTGCGACACGGAGCGTGAATTCATCTGCAGATCCGTCAACTTTGAAACTGTGGCAAGGGATTGTGCCCTGAGCAGCGATGACATCTCAAGCGTGCCCCAAGGGGTGACCGCGCTGCAAAATCGAAGAAACTCCTTATACAGTGAAAAAGGAAACTGCGAACAAGGTGGGTAATAGTTTTTCCCGTGAGTGCAACACCTGTCTCATCTGGGTGATGGCCGAATGGCTAGATATTGACATCGGTACCAGAATCTGCGGGTTCGAGTCCCACTGTTGGCATGGACATTTGTAACCGTTCGGAATCAGCTTCAAGGCTGCCGTGTACAAACCCTACTGGATTCGTTCACTCAATGTTAGCCTATGGAGAAAATGTGTCTCCTGTTCACAGCTACACAAATGCTGATAATCCAATAAAAATGGTATTTTCAGATAGCGTGAACTCTTCTGCACCTTGCAACAGGATTTATTTTATAAATTTCGTCTACCAAAGGAATTTAAGCGTTTAAACACACTATACCAGATTTTTTCCCCAAATAATTTAAATTTTAAAATATTATTTATATTTTTAAAAAAACGAAAAATACCCCAAGGTGTAAAATTTCTTTCTCTGTTACCGAGTGCATTTTTGTAAAACAAAATCTTTCAATCCAAGTCTGCAATCCTTTGATGAATTTTCTCCATAGGTTAACGATGAGGTGCGTGAATCCAATAGGATTAGTACAGAGCAGCCTTAAGTAGTAGGTCCAGTCTAATTAGCCCTCGGGTAGCATAAAATGACCGTAGCGTTCTCAACCAACCAACAACCCCTGTCTTAGAAACTCGTATAAGACGTACACAAAAATAAGAGTCTATATTTTAATATAATCCATTATATTATCTGTTTCATAAGACCATGAGGTTAGGAAAGTTTATTCATTATTGCAATAATCCAAAATATGCTGAAAGCTAAACCAGCGTATATCTGCCATCTGTCGGCTTACAGAAGAATCTTTTGTTTACGTCAAGACTACACAATTATTTTTTTAATGATCTAGCTATCTAATAGCTAGATCAGCTAGCGTCCCTATAGCTAGTTAACGTGCCTCAAGGGAAAAAAATGAGAAAGCTGTCGGGAATTTTTGGAAGATAGGCAAATCGACCAAATATGTCATCGAATTAGTTATCTTTTATGCTGTCTAGTGACGCCCTCCCCCCCCCCCCAAAAAAAAAAAAAAGAGGAATGCTTAATATATATAAATATTAAGTTAAATTAGAAATTCGGTGCAATATTGAAATTAACTTGCATTTTATACTATTACCTATGGACAGTGGGAAAACAAATGGGATAGGGTGGAATCTACTTCTAAACAAAAATACACGAATGTGTTGAGTAAACTTTATGTTGACACCGTAAGAAATTCTATTCTCAGAGGCATTAAAACCCGCTTCCTGGTGTAGGATAAAAATTTTATCAGAATTCCAGGATATTACTTCAATAAGGCTCCAATTACCTTTCTCTAATCACCGTGAATGACATTTACCGACTTTTCTTAATCATTGTGAATGGAATTCACTGCCTTTTCTGATCCACTATGAACGGCATTTTCGGCTTTCTCCTAATCTCCCGAATAGCATACATTTTTTTTCTAAACCACTATGAATGACATTTACACATTTATTCAAATCACGATGCATGGTCTTCCCTTCCACACAACTGATTTAACACGCTGATAAATTGCTTTCAATTATCACCGATGCTGTTGAACTCTCACAGCGGACCCGAAGTAGCCTAGTGGTAGCACGTCGGCTTTTGGTGCCGAAGGTACTCGGTTCGAATCCCGACAAGCGCTATTAAATACCTTCGTGTCTATGCCGGATATGGGCACGTAAAATCCGTAGACCGGGAAATCCTTCTATGAGGTCAGAAAGGGTGTTAGACGATACGATACCCCAGATGTCGTCCCTTTCGCTGCTCGGTCAAAATTGAGGTGGCACCTAACCAAGTCCATGAGTTCATGAGTCAACCAAGTCCATTAAATACCTTCGTGTCTATGCCGGACATGGGCACGTAAAATCCGTAGACTGGGAAATCCTTCTATGAGGTTAGAGAGGGTGGGAGAAGTTACGATCCCCCCCAGATGTCGTCCCTTTGGCTGCTCAGTCAAAATTCAGGTTCCACCTAATCAAATCGGACTCCGACCTTTGTGGTGCTATTTTGAACCGAAGCCAAAGACCCTCAGTCCGCAAGAATATATAGACCAGATCTAGAGCGTCCGGCCAGGGGGGGATTAGTAACAATAACACTTTCAAAGTAATTGTATCAAACAGATGAGAAGCGGTATCATTTTGCTAACTAAATGAATGTCGCTCGCATTTCTAGTATCCGTACAGTGCAACCCCCAGGACATGCTTCTGACCATCCATTTTGACAGTCCATTCCACGGCAGAGTGTACGCCAAGGGAAACCCGTCTCAGTGTTTTGTTGTGGGGACTGGACAAAGCAGCCTCCAGTTTGCCATATCTATGGGATCTCGATGCGGCACGACGGCTGAGGTAAGTGTTGGTAAATAATGAATTTTTCAAAACAGTATGACATGTCAGTAAGTAAAGATGTCCCTCTAGGTTGTCATTTCATAATCATTTGTAGCTAACTGGCATCTAAGTTATTGGGAAATGGGAATTTGTTTAACGTTGACTTTAATCAATGATTGACTAGCATACTGAAAACACAGATAAAATAATAAATTAGTGTATCGGAGTTTGAAACAGCTATAATAAAATTCTTATTGACTTTTTTAAATGCTACCGTTGTGTATATATAGCCTTAAGACCTTTTTCTTAGTTAGTTAAATAGATTGTAATATGTGTAACTAAAACTCAGAACAAAAGTATTTTGTTTAAAAGCAATTGCATATACTATATATATATATATATATATATATATATATATATATATATATATATATCCGCGTATTCTAAATTTCCCTGTCATCGTTTCAATAAAGTACAGTTCCTCTTCCAAAATTATGATCTAGAAATAAACTAATTAACTAGCCAGATTTTCCCTATTGCACGCGCGGGAAAGTTATTTTGAGACTTGATTCAGAGTCCCTTGTTCTCAATCCCCATCCGAAAGATCATACCACTTTTGACTTACGGGGTCAGATGTTCACCGATAACCAATTAAAAGAATTTTAAGCTCGCAACGCCCCCATGGTATAACTACACTGAGTAGCGATTATCGGTCTTTCATTGCCTTGCTCTCTTGCTCTTCTGACCCGCGCTCTCTCGTCCCTTGTCTACATACTGCTCCCAGCTATATTAGGATGTAGCCGTATTCGATACTCAAACCCCGGTCAGAGTCCGGTGGCTAGTTTATTTGCGTCCATGTCGTCATTGTCAGTTTGTGCCAATTCGTTTGGTAGTGTACATCTCTTCCATGTCGTCGTCTTGAAGTTTAATTTCATAAATAAAATAATTCAGCTGTTCAACGTGTTCCTGTTCTTTCCTCAAGTGTACATGTGTGAACTCATCTCCTGTATCGGTCTAGTAGAAATATTACTACTCTGGCTTCGTCTACACTACGTTAAAGTGATATCATTATACACTGCTCAAAAAAATTAGGGGAGCAAGCAAAGAAAATAAGAAAACCGAGCGAGACAGCCACGTATTGGCATAAAATGGATACTACACGCGTAATAATGCGCAATACAGAAAAAAAGGCTTAAAAAATTTGTAATTAAGCTTTAATTCTTTGAAAATATGGAAAAAAACATGAAAAGATTATTTAGGGCAACAATTTGGTTACTTGTAAACGATAAAAAAAAGTATAGTTTAGAAATGATGCAAGATTTTTAATATGGCGTGTGGTCTCCTCGAACAGCTAAGACTGCTTCACAACTGTTTTCCATGGATGCGATGATGTTATCGATAAGACTTTGTGGAATACTGTTCCACTCCTCAAGAAGTGCAATCTCCAAGTCTCGGAGAGTAAAAGGAGGCCTTGGTCTCGCAGCAATGCGTCGTCCGAGAATGTCCCAAATATGCTCGATTGGATTCAGGTCAGGAGAGCACGCTGGCCATTCCATACGCTGTATTGTTTCAGCTTCATGCATGTTCTCTACAAGACGAGCTGTATGCGGTCTGGCATTATCATGCTGGAAAACAAAGGAATCGCCAATGGCTGCAGCGTAAGGTATGACATGAGGTCTCAGTATATCGTCTGCATACCTTCGGGCCGTCAAAGTACCATTCCGAATGATATGCAGGTCCTTACGTCCACCTACGCTGATTCCACCCCATACCATAAACCAGCTCGAATGTATTGTGACCTTTCACGAACGAATGTGGGGTTATTTCGAGTGCCCCTTTCCCTCCATACCAAAACACGTCGGGTGTCACACTCCAGACTGAATCGGGACTCGTCTGTAAACAGCACTTGGCTTCAATCATGTTGCTCCCAATATCGATGTTCAGTAACCCATCTTCTTCGGGCCGCACGGTGGCGTGATGTCAACGGAATACAGACCATTGGCCAACGTGCATAGAGACCTCCCTGATGAAGCCTATTACGTACTGTTTGGCTGGACACCCTTCGTCCTGTTGCCAAGAGCAACTGTCTTTGCTGGTGAGTAGCATTGTCTGTTCTGTTTCGACGAGCTGTTAACAGTATATACAGGTCATCAGTTGCTGTAGTGGAGCGTGGCCGACCTTGCCCTGGTCGACGTCTAACATTCCCTGTTTCTTGGAATCGATTCCATAGCCTTGCACCGACACTTCTGGCGACTCCAACAGCGTCCGCGACACTACGTTGTGTTTGCTCGGATTCAAGTCTGCCTATAATGCGCCATACCATGGATTTCAGTAAATCACGTTGTTGAGACAATTTCAAGTCACCTTTTCTCAAAAAGAATCACTGAGCAATCGAATTTCACAGTTAAGGCAGTGAAACAGACGTTTCTGCAACATCCCGATTTCCGCCCTTATGTTCTTTTTCTGGTTTTTGACGTCATGAACTTTGATTTGCATATGAAGTTTTCTTCTTCTGTTTCCTGCTAGGCTTTAAATTATGGATGATTTATTTTATGCTACTTATCGGTGTAAGTATTTGCGTAATTTCGTTAAAACCATGTGCTCCCCTAATTGTTTTGAGCAGTGTATATATATATATATATATTCATTTAGCCCCTTCAGGGGCAGTATCCTCGAACAGCTAAGACTGCTTCACAACTGTTTTCCATGGATGCGATGATGTTATCGATAAGACTTTGTGGAACACTGTTCCACTCCTCAAGAAGTGCAATCTCCAAGTCTCGGAGAGTAAAAGGAGGCCTTGGTCTCGCAGCAATGCGTCGTCCGAGAATGTCCCAAATATGCTCGATTGGATTCAGGTCAGGAGAGCACGCTGGCCATTCCATACGCTGTATTGTTTCAGCTTCAAGCATGTTCTCTACAAGACGAGCTGTATGCGGTCTGGCATTATCATGCTGGAAAACAATTACGAGCTGTATGCGGTCAAACATTTAGCCCCTTCAGGGGCAGTATCCTCGAACAGCTAAGACTGCTTCACAACTGAATGAATGAAAAAAATTTTTGGGGAAGACAAAACTTTATATTTGAATAAATATTACTATTCATATATAGGAACATATTCTATAGGAACATATTCTGTGAAAATTCATATAGGAACATATTCTGTGAAAATTTAAAAAATTGTAGCTTTAGTTTAGGCAGGAGAGGGTCCATTTTTGAACCACCGCGCACCTAGAGCACTCTATATTAGAACGTCTGCTCTGACTGACTATACCAGTCAGAACAGGCGTTCTGACAAATCAGTTACAATAAGACTAATCCGTTTGAAATACATATATACATATATATGCATTCATTTATTCATATTTATACACAGCATTTATCAAAATAATTATCTGTCAAAAAATAAATAAATATTCAAAAAGTATATAAATGAATGTATATAATGAAAGTAAGAGGTATGTGAAGGAAAGTATATAATAAAAGTAAAAAGTATATAAATGAAAGTATATAATGAAATTTAAAAGTATATAACAACATACATAAAATTTTTATACATTGAAAGTAAAAAGTATATAGTGAAAGTATGTAATGAAAGTAAAAAGTATATAAATGAAAGTATATAATGAATGTAAAAAGTATAAAACACCACACATGAAATTTTTATATATATATGTTTCAAATTATCAGTAACATTCAATGATTAACATAACAAAAATAATTTAATAGGAAAATTAGTTCAGTAATATGTTTTTTTATGAATTTTTGTTGGGAAAAACTAATTTATCAGTGCTGCCACCTAGTGACAGCACACGCTACAGGGGCGGTGGTCCATATTTGAACCACTAGCATTGAAATTACTAAAAAAAGATAAGAAATTATGCAGATAAATTAAACTTTTCTATTTAAAATAAATAAGTGACAATCGTAAAATGAAATTCCAGAACTTCCATGCATCTGTATACTAACAAATTAGAAAAACTGGAAAAACTTCACATTACACATTTCTGGCCTGAAACAAAAAATTATCCTCTCTGAAAATATAGACCCGTAGAGTGCTGCCATCTGTTGTTTCTGAAGCACACTAATGTGTCAAATGTTTACAGGAATTTACAGATAAATTTGCCGAATGATTTAGATGTTAGAAAATAAAGAAAATAGGTGGTTCAAAATGGACCACCGCCCCTGAAGGGGTCATTTAGAGAGAGAAAGAAGTGCAAAGCTGTATTTAAATCAGTTGTATTTCAAATTACTAGACACATAACCTGATCAATTAGGGAGTGTACACATTACATCCGTCAGCGTCAGCGTTACCAAAATCAAACTTTTTTAACCAATCACAGCACAAAAACATCGAGACCAATGATGTTGAGCTCTGCGATTGGTTCAAAAAATGTTTCGATCCCAGTGACACAAACCCTGTCGGATGAAATGGGAACAGCTCCTAAGTAATGTGCATCACTTACCCACTACTGCGATAATAGTAGAAGCCTGCTGGGCGATAGCTCAGCGTGGAATCTCCTTTACTTCGCTCATTAATCCATGTCATATTTTCCCTTCACTAGACCACGGAGCAGTTTGTGAACGAAGTCGTCGTACAGCAGCATCCAGTCATCATGACAGACCACGATAAGACCATCAAAGTCATTTGCTCGTTCGAAACGCGAGAGAGGACCTACACCATGGCAGGACCAGGGGTCGGGGGTCCAGGAGTGGACGTCGCGTGAGTCGCCGTTTATTATTTATTATTTATCGCCTTCATACAGATTGTGTTACTTTTTAAAAACGTAAAATGTTGCATTCAATGCCCGATTCATCGGCAACAATCATCGTTCTCGAGGCATTTTCTGACTTTCGCATTATCAGTCGTCTACATGCAGATAACCCCACGAATCGTTGCTAATTTCAGGGATTCCCAGCCTTTTTTACGTATGCGGCACCCCTGGGAATGAAATTAGAATCTCGGGGCACCCTTGTAAGGATTTTAGTTTTTTTCAATCTTTTAAACGTTAAATCCAAGCTAAATTTATACCAGGAACATGTGAAGTTTAAGTTCAAATCAATACTTGCTCCATTGCGGATTTTCTTTATTTATGGAAAAGTACAGGGTGTCTGGGCTAAAGGTATTCAAAAGCTATGACTTATTTTTACGGAATTAACCATTAGAATTTAAAATAATTACAAGATAAAAAGAACTTTTCATATACCATGTTTTTAAATTTTCTGTTGAATCATATAAACTTGACAATTCTATGTATTAATGAATACTTTTTTAAATTTTTTTGATGAATTATTCCATCAACTTGAAAGAAAATTAAGTTAATTAGAGGTTAACTTACGTTTAACTTTTCGTTCCCGTCCCGGCCGATAGAGGGTCTGCACCAGTCTACAAAATAAAATTAACTGAAAATAACTGAAAATTAATTTAATTCTGCTTAAAGATGGCGAAAAATATTAAAATAATGCATTGTCATCGTGTTCTGAGCTATTCTAAAAGTTTCAAATGTCTAGCTAGTCGGGAAGTTAGTTAAAAATAGATTGCAAGATTTGAACTGGACAAACACACAAACATGCAAACAAACAAACAAGAAAGCGAGTTAATAAAAACATGGTAAAATATTATTTAAATAGAAAGAACATCTCACCAAGTTTTTATATTAATCATTGATTTCGATCATAATATCAATCATTGTTTCGATCATAGTATTTCGATCATACTATAGATTTCGATGTGTGCACCTTTTGTAGCACGACTAACGTCTAAATGGTATTCCAGTTCTCTCCAAGTGTTTCGTAGCATTTCAGGCGTTAATAGACTATTTTGCTTGGGGATTCATTAAATCCGTTGTGAATAAACAAAAAAAAATTGAAACTGTGGATGAGTTGAAGAAGCGTATCATTCAAGCAATTCGTGTAATAACTCCTGATTTGGTACGAAACACTTGGAGAGAACTGGATTACCATTTAGCCCGTCTGCACACGGAGCAACTCAAAAGGAACTGATAACCGACTCAAATCACAAACCAGTCCGTGATGAGTCGCAACCTATGTAATTGAATGGAGCCACGCACACGGCGCAACTGGTTATAAACCCGTCGGACGGGTTTGTAACCAGTTGCGCCGTGTGCGTGGCTCCATTCAATTACATAGGTTGCGACTCATCACGGACTGGTTTGTGATTTGAGTCGGTTATCAGTTCCTTTTGAGTTGCTCCGTGTGCAGACGGGCTTAGACGTTTGTCGTGCAACCAAAGGTGCACACATCGAAATCTATGATACTATGATCGGAATCTATGATTGATATTAAAACTTGGTGAGATGTTCTTTCTATTTAAATAATTTTTTTTAATTGTAATGGGTAGTTCTGTAAAAATAGGCCATAACTATAGAATACTTTTAGCCCGGACACCCTGTATTAGTAACAAACACCAAAGTAGAATATAGTAATACATTTTTAAATATAGCCGTGGAATCCAGTGTAGTATTAAGCTACAGGATTACAATGGACATCACTAAGAATAGTTTTATTAGCGACTGATTCTTAAAGCAGTTTTTTAAATTCTAAACGCTTTAAGTTTCTAAAAGTTTTTTTTTTATATTAACTTAATATTAAAGTTAAGTGGACCTTCTAATATTTTTTTTTCATTTTAGTTTCAACCCAAAAATATCTCTCGGCACCCCTTGCCGATTTTGCGGCACTCTTAAAGTGCCGCGGCACAACATTTTGGAATCACTGGCTTATTTGTTTGGCAAAAATCTACAGCAGAAGAACTATGTTGCTATAGATTTTTGCCTGTTATTCTGTTCTTTTACTTTTATTAGAAGAATGTCAATAAAATAATCTGCCCTAGTCAAATGAGTATTCACAGAAGAATTTTGGCTATTAGCCTTTATATTAACGGGCTCAGGAAAAAAATAAAAGGAATATTCAAAAGTGATTTGCATACACATTCATGCCTTCAATCCCGAAGGAGCAAGTAAACCATGATCTTACTTCAAACACCAACCGCAGTGGGTCTAGCTAAAAGAAAATCTACAGAGGCGATGTTCTATTTATAGTTGAAAAACATTCCAATGGTCCAATATTTTCAAAGCTGATAGACTGTACATAAGTTCATTTGTATTCCTTTTGTTCCTACGAATGTATGATTTTGTTGCGTGCTTGATATTGATAAGTCTGATACACTTATGTCAGGCCAAAATGACTTTTACAGTACATTGTTACTCAGTGGTGAGATTCAGGGTTAGTTTCTCAGCATCAAGGTTTGCGAAATTTTCGAAATATTTAAACGAATTAAAATTTCTTAAAAGTTTAACATAATTGAATCGGTCATTTTGAAAAGTAGTCATCTCCACTTTTTAAAAACTCATCTCCACTTTTCTCCAACTTTTCTGCCCCCCCCCCCCCCAAGTTTAAAAAAATATTAACAAAATTTTTTTTGCATCAGGAATGATGCCTTATGATGGCGAGTTATAGGTTTTTGCTTCTCATGAAAAAATTTTAAAAATGGAGATGATTCCTTTTCAAAATGACCGATTCAATTATTTTATTATTAAAAATGATACGTTAGAATGTGAGTACATTAATCCTGTATTCCTTTTGCCTTAGGGATATTCTATACCCCCATACCTCCCGGAAGGTCCCTCCCCCTCAAGTCGGTGAGGGATGGTGGTCCGTACATGGTTCAATTTCTGGCTTAGTGGTCCGCAAACTTCTGCAAGTGCGTTTTAACCACTGCTTTAAAGTAATTTAGCACTACTTACAGGGTACACATGGCAGAATTAAAATTCAAAGGTATTTTAGAACGTTATCTCCACATGGTATCGAAGCCTTAAGAATTGGCGACTTCCGACGGTTCGAAATAGTTCTTAAATTCTATTTCCTTTTATCTACAGAGGCTGTTGACACATTTTTTAGACGATGTATATTGTATTCACAAAACTAAATTACATAAAATTCTTGTGTTTTAAATGTTCTATTTGACATCCCTTATTCTGAACTATCTTTCGACACCGCAATTTCCAGGATAATAATGCCTTTTGAAGTGTCAGAAGAGGTATTCTATCCCATTCCTCCTGAACAGCTTTCCAGAGTCCTGTAAGGGTTTTGGGACGACGTTTGGATAATGCAGATTTTAAAAGTCCGAAAGCACAAAAATCCATAGGTGATACATCGGGAGATTTAGTAGGGATATCAGTGAAGGGTATGGCCTTGATACCAGTTTTTTGTTCCATTTCTTTTAGGAAATTTACAGTGGATTTTGATGTGTGACTGCTAGCTTTGTCCTGATGGAGTCTCACAGATTGATGGCACTGTGGGTAAAGCGATGGTATTTCATTCAGAAAAATTGGCGATAAAATATGTTCCTGATAGTATTTGGAGTTAATCTTGACATTTTTTTTCCACTCTCTTTATTTTTAACTTGCCATTATAAGAAAAACCAGCAACAATCATGAATCCCTTAGAAAAACTTTCTTTCGATTCTTTGAACCATGTACTTAAATTTTTTTCTCCCCTTTTATGATAATAAATGGCTCTTTTTTTGTTGCAATCATTTAAATACACCAATGATTCATCTATTGTGACAACTGTTTTCCATTTTTCTTTGGATAAGTGTTTCTCATATAGAATTCTGCAGCGTGTCCTGCGTTCAGCGATATGATTTGGAAGAAGACGATGCACATTGCGTTTATTCGCTTTCTTAAGATTTAAATCGACGTTTATCATTTTGTTTACAGTGGACACCGAGCATTTTAATGATTTTGCAACTGTCCTTTGACTAGGGGGATTTTCTTTTAACATTAAACAACGTACCTTTGCAATAGTCGAAGATGTCCGTTTTTTCCTTGGATACTTGTTTGGAATTTTTGTCCCACTTGAGGCTCCAATTTGACGTTTTTTTCCTTTCTTGTTGACGATATTACCTATCGACGATTTAGATATCACAAAACCATGACTCTCACATCGTTTTTGGATAACGGAGTATGCATATTTCTCTTCGGAAAGAGCATAAATCTGTACGTCAGAGGTAAACTATCATAAGGGAATTTTCTTCATTTTCGAATATTTTAATTGTAAGTGACTCCTCTTGGATGGAACTTCTTTGAGGAAAACTGTCCTATTTGCAAAAAAAAGATGGTGGGTGAAATATAGACTTATAAACTATCGCATCTGTAAGTCCTGATGAGAGGTAAACCACCACAAAGTTCTCCTGAAAAATGGGAAAATTCAAGTGAAGAAAATTCACTTATGATGGTTTACCTCTGATGTACAGAAATATGATGAGCCACATTGGCTTCAAAAGGGAGGAAACGCAAAATCCGTCACAGACAAAAAAAAAAGAAAACTGCAATATGATAATATAACACTTACTTTACTAGTAATAGATGCTTGAATTCCAATGCTTTGCTGCAAGATTACCGGTCTCGTGTCAAAAGTGTTGACAGGATTTAACTCGTTACCACTCTTTAAACAAACAAATAAGTAATACCTACATTCTGAAAAGATTTCCCGCGCAGGGGTCGCGACTAATCTATGATCCATTCGAATTTCAGAAGAGCTGATTACAAGGCCCCGATCACCGCAGTTGTCACAAACACAGCACCTCCGCCGAATGTGGCGATGAGAGTTCTAGATCGTACAGGGCGAGATGCCAGAGCTGTGGGGCTCGGCGAAGAATTAACGCTTAAAATTGAATTGCGGGAAGTCTCAAGTAAGTCCCCTTTCATTATTTATTTTCATAGTATTTTTCAATAAAATGTATGCGCTTCGATTTAGATGCCGATATCGTTTATTTCACAGGTGCTTTTGCTATTTTCGCCCGTAATTTGTATGCTCGCAGTACAAATGGAGAATCGCTGTTCCTGATAGACAGCTCTGGGTAAGTTATGCTTAATATTCCGAAAAATATTACTTCTACAAGCGTTTATACGTCTTGATGTTTCTCAGACAATATTCCTTTCCTCTCTGAGTTTTAAGAGACCCTAGGACATGAGAATCTCATAAAAAGCAAATTTTTATATTCTCGGCCTAAAACATACTATAGAAATTTTTGCATGAAATAACGCAAATCAATTATTTCCTCAATGATTCCAGAAGCAATATTTTAATCCCGCCCTGTTTATGGTCACCTTGTTGTGCAACTATACATCAGATGTGGAGTGAAACTAGACATAGTTTGCGATCTTTAAACAGATATACGGTGGCTCCCAAAAGTGTTCGTACACTTACGATTTTCAATGAAATAGGGATCCATTAATTAAAATGAATATTTCAGAATGGGTATTTAATAATAAGATCTATAATCTATTCTTAACAAAACTACATGAAATATTTTAAAAACATAGTAAAACTTTATTTTTAAGAAACCAATAATCAAAAAGTAACAAAAAATTTATCTCACAAAAGTCATCGTACACTTGTAAAAAATCTCTACATATTAGTAAATATTCTAATTTTTCGTTAAATTAATATTTAGTACGATATCCTTTAGCATCCACAACAGCTTTTAAACGTCTGGGAATAGATTGCACAACTTCTTTTGCAATTTCTACATCAATGTTCATCCATTCTTCCATCATAATTGTTTTTAGTTCGCTTTTCGTGTGAATGTCCTGTTTTCGTACTCGAACCTGCAGTTCTCTCCAAATATATTCTATCCGGTTTAAATCTGGCGACTGAGGTGGTGTTTTCAAAACTTGTGGACAATTATAGAGACACCAGAGGCGAACGTTGAGAGCCGTGTGCTTAGGATCGTTATCTTGATAAAAAAAACAAAGTTGTTTCCAATATCCAAATTTTGGGCAGATAATTTTAAATTGTCTCTTAAGATATTTATATAAACAGCATGATTCCTTATGCCATCAATAAATACCAAATTACCTAGTCCTGATGCTGACATGTACCCCACACGAGGACACCTCCTCCGCCATGCTTAACTGTTCGTACTAAGTTCTTGGGATTATGATCCTCATTTTTTCTTCTTCATAGAATTATACGTCCATCGGAACCAAAAATGTTAAACTGGCTTTCATCGGCAAATAAGACATTATTCCAATACGTTCGGGGCTTATTTATCATTGATAGTGCGAAGGAAAGCCTAAGCTTTCTGTTTTTCTCACTCACAAAAACATTTCTACGGGCATGTAATCCAGCTGCTCTGAGAACTTGTCGAACAGTTTCAGGTGAAATTGAAGTAGAAAATGTTTCATTAAATTCTGCAGAAACTTTTACAGCACTCAAACGTGTATTTTTCACAAATTTTCTAATTATAAATCTCAGATCACGTTTTGTTAACTTTGCCGGACGACCTTTTCTTACCTTGTTTTCGATCCGATTTCCTTTTTTAAAGCGTTTTATCACATACTGCACAGTAGAATGGGATAAATTAAGTAATTTAGCAATATTCCGAACTGATTTACCACTACTAAATGAAAAATAATCAATTTTCGAATGCTGTTTGTTGTTTCTTTACGACTACGAGTCATTTTAAATAATAAATAGAATATTGCGGAGTAGACAAGCAAAAATTAAAGCCAAACGATATTTTAAATGCCACCAGAATTCAAAAATAAAAATAAAGCGCCAGACGATAATTTTAATTATGAATTTGTCCGAAAATATTTCAGTGTACGATGACTTTTGTGAGATTAAGTTTTTGTTACTTTTTGATTACTGGTTTCTTAAAAATAAAGTTTTACTATGTTATCAAAATATTTCATGTAGTTTTGTTAAGGATAGATTATAGATCTTATTATTAAATACCCATTCTAAAATATTCATTTTAATTAATCGATAGACCTCTATTTTATTGAAAATCGTAAGTGTACGAACACTTTTGGGAGCCACAGTATCTAAAATTCATTACTAGTTATCTCATAAAAATTTTGTAGATATTTCTGTCTATGTGCTCATTAAACTCTTTTCAGAATTTTTGATTTAAAAAAAAATCCAAAAACATTTTCAATAAAGCAAAATTTACTCTAAGAAAATTGTTTTTTCCTTAAAATAATTTCCCTTAAAATTTTATAAATAAAAGGTTCATAAATCCTGAAAATAAATTATTTTGGAATCTTCCCCATGAACAAAAGCGAAAAAATTTATTCAAAAGCGCAAATACATCCCCAAGCTAAGCATACAAAGTTTCAATTTTTTGGAAGAAAATTTCTTATCGCTTAGGTAATCTTATATGTATATCTTTGTGTTGAGACACATCTGATTTTTATGTAGAAACACATCAGAGGAAAATTAACGTTACAAAACGATAATAAATTTAAAAAATTAAAAATAAAACTTTGTACCCTCCCAGATCCCTTTAATGACCACTTGTGTAACCTTTTATGGGATTTATGTACAGTCAACCCTCCTATAACGCGACTGATTCGTACGCCACTATATGGAAACCGTGTTATAAGAACTCAAACTTAGTACAAATAGAATAATTCGTACCGCATTATATGGAAACTGCGTTAAGTGAAACTTAGAAGTAAATCCATATGTACATATAAATCAGGCTGATTCGTTCTTTGTTGTATAAAATAGCATCTTTAAAGCACCATGTTATGATGAATACGGTTTTGAAATATAATTTTATAGATACAAAGGGCAATAGATATATAATTGCACATTTCAAATTACTTTATTGAGTTCAAGATTTCATATAAGTAAATTCAGTATTATTATCTATAGGGAGAATGCTTAAGCCAATTGATAGATAACGTTATTAAGTCTGCCGCGTTTTATGGAAACCACGTACCGCTTTATAGGAGGGTTTACTGTATTGTATAGTCGACAGAAAATGTTTCAGAAAATGTTCATCTCGTGAGTTTGCGACAGTAACAAGTGTCATAATGTAAGAAAAGAAACATTACAGCAAATGGCAGGATTGTAAAAAACTTTGCTTGTCAAACGAATAAGCGCGTAGTTCAAAATAAAGTGCAGCTCTATACAGGGAGCGATTCAAACGCTCTCCAAAGATTAAAAGCCTCCAAGTGTACGAAAACACTTTTCACGGTCCAATCAATAAAATATAACCAGCACGAAAGAACAACAACTGCATAATATATTCAGACCAGTTTTAACCTCATAGGAACATTTACTGATTTTAAAACAGGCAGTAGTTACTCTGCTTTCTTACTTCTGGTCACGCATCATTTTGTGTTAATTTTCAGTCCTTATATTCAAATTTAATTTTGTTAATTATTTTAAAATATTCTCTGCTTCCTTCTCTTAAATACAGTAATTATTCACAAAAACGAATGTATCCTTATTAACCATTTACTTATTTACAGCCTCTAAACATCGGAAATATTTTAACATTTTACCTTTTGTCTTAGATGCCCAACTGACGCAACGATATTTCCGGCATTGGAGTTAGATCCGATTGACCGCAAATCTCTTTTTTCGACGTTCAAAGCGTTCAGATTTCCGTCATCTGGAATGGTTAACTTCGAAGTACAAATTAGATTCTGTCAAGAAAAATGTGAATCGGTAAGACTTTACTGTCCGTGCTTGCATGTGATTTGATCCATGTTTATCTTTGAAGTCCTAATATTATACCTGTCTCTGTAAATAAAGTTCATGTGTCAGTAACTTTGTACGGCTTACGCACATACTTCGTTGATATGACAGTTACTACAGTTGAGCATACCATGTCTGCTAATCTTTTAAAAACCACGAACAGGTTCGTAAATAACACATTGTTGGGGGGAATACTGCGCAGCCGCAGCAGATTTTTATGACATCAAAATATCTATTGCAGCTGCGCAGATTCACATGTCGGATACTTGCTGCCACCTTTTGCAGTTAACGGCCAGGGTTAATTTGTAGCGTTTTTCGTTGATCGAAAACAATTCGTAAAGGATTTTCCCCCTTTACTTAGAAAAAAAAAGCTGAAAATGAAAACAGCAATTAAGTTCGTTTTGCAGCAGTATAGATCAGAGGTGGGGAACGCGCGGCCTGCGTGATCTTCTTGTGTGGCCTCCATAAAAGCTAGCATTTGTATTAATTAATATTTAATTTTATAGATTACAATTTGCAAATCAATGGAATTAAATAAAGAACGGCATGAATGTATGTACGCAGGCTTCGCGTTACAAAGCTTGATCCAAATATTCAGTTACTTTCAAGCAAGAAACAAATGCAAATATCCCACTAGTTTAAATTTTCCATCGGATTTTAAAATTATTTTAGGAATTGTTGCTATATCAGTTATTTATAATTTAATACTATTATTTTTCTATTGTATTTCTTTATAATGTTAAAATTATTTAAAAATACTTCTACTTTATTATTTTTATTTGAAGTGGTATTTAAATATGTAGTTGTTTATTAAGATTTAAATATATATATATATATATATATATATATATATATATATATATATATGTGTGTGTGTGTGTGTGTGTGCTTACATAAATAAAAATACCAACAGTGAAATATAAAAAATTACAGTGGTATCTATGAATCTAATAATTTTATAAAAAAACAATAATTAATGATTAATGTTATAACAAGTTTTTACCCTTATGTGAATACAAAAATATTTTATATTGTAACTTTAAATAAATAAGGACTTAATTTTTTTTGTTATTTTTCTATATAATGCACCATATTGTTAAAACTATACCTAACTATAATAATTTCATAAAAGTCGCCTTTATAGGTACATCAACATATGTGGCCTCCTTTATTACTACCTAATTTACATGTGGCCTCTAATGGTAAAAAAGGTTCCCCACCTCTGATATAGATGTTAGTCAGCCAAGACCTGGTATATTCCGAACGAGAAGATTTGTTTCTCAAACTGAACGAAGGACGAGTGTCGAAGGCATTGGTTTTCGGTAAAAGGGTTTGAGTACTATGGTTGGCTTTATACTGTAGATTTCGAGGTTTTTTTGACAAAAAGATGTCGAAGCTCTTCAAAAAATCAACCAAACCTCTTTCTCTTTCACATCAGTGCTACCACTTGAACCTTCAGTTCGTCTGGAATGCTGCGGTCATCGATAGCTAAACTGACGGCTACATACAGCTTTGAACCGATTCAGAGAGGGCTACAAACAGCCATATCTACCGCGGTATTCGAACCTGTAGACTCTGGTTCCAAAGACTTAGAGTCCTAGCCATTCGGTTACTGTCCGGCCCTCAAATTCAGCGACTCGGAAACACTCCGTGATCACCATCTTTTAACCTTCCACAATGCGTTTTGTCTTCTCGGTTCTGAAAAATACAACAGCGCAAACATGCATTCTATAGGATGAGTATTTATCTTACCCTATTTTTCCTTTTACTATACATCAGAATCGCTTCAGGTTTTATATGTTAATTGTTACGATTCAGTGGGTTATCTTGGGATCTAATAACCTTAAATATATTTCCCACTCAAACTTCTCACGAACGCTTTTATTTCCTCTCTCAAAGGAAAACTGTAAGAGTCAATTACTCTTTAATTCAGCACGCAGTTGATTTTATTTCTTAAATGCTACAAAAATCCAACCCCTCCCTATTAATGACCTGGGGCTACGGCCCTAATCTTTGTTACATTGTAGGTCCGTTGTGGTGGAAAAGGTGAATCGTTCGGGAGAAAGAAGAGGGATGTCGATACTGAAAACCCCGTATCTTTTAACATATCTAACGCCTCTTCACAAGATGATGAAGACGTTTATTTTGATCGCGACAACTACGATACGGTCAGGGCAGTGGTACAAGATGAAGCACGCTCCATCGTTTTACCCGAGGAATTAAACGATCAGAGAGACTACATGGAAGAGACTACTAGCAATGAAGAAACATCGAGCGAAGAATCATCGACGGCAGAATACCATTCAACTGTGCACGGGTATTTCGACACTTCCGACACTACATACTACGAGGAAACGGATATTAACAGCTACACACATCCAAGTGCCGATTATGTATCTCAAACATATGAAGCAGTACCGACCAATGGAAACACGGAAGAAATTACCGCATTCCATGAAACAAAAGCGACGATTAACGCAGATATTACAAAAGGTATGGTAACAGAAGATGACAGTCTGGTAACCAGTGAGGTAAGTGAGCAACTCGATAAAAATCCAATGGTCAAAGAGCATTTGATGTCAGAATCGTACAAGGGAGAGAATATGTATGATATAGCCGCAAGCACTTCTAGCAATGTTTCGCCGGCTGAAGAACAACGTTCAACCGATCAAAATAGTTTAGCAGCAATGACAGACAACACAGGATCAGCATTCAAATTTAGTACATACTCTTCTGCCACCAGAGAGGACATAGAAATGTCGCCAAGGGCAGAAGCAAATTCGTGGTCTAGAGAATCATCCGATGCACAATCAACAACCAGAAAAGCAACAACTCCCATAACACTGGATTCATACAGAAGAAACGAATATTCAAGTAGTCAAAATCCTTCATCAAGTTTTAACAGAAAATTTGCTTTTATACACAACGATGATAATAACGCTACACATGGCTACACAACACCTATTTCCTCACATATACATAGCGATGAGAGCAAGCATGTTCATTCCATAGCAAATGTTACAAATATATCACATGGGTCTCCACACGGCAGTATATCATCTTTCCCAAGACCGGACATAAGAGGTTTTGGTACACTTCATGCACCAGGTCCTATCCGAGACAATCAGGCTAGACCATATCGTGGCGACGAAAGGTGGCTGTCTACAGCAAGGAGAGATCCATTTTCGGGAAACAGGAATCCTTATTCAGAAAATGTTCATAGATTGCCAGGAAATACAGAGGAAAATAAAAATGGTAGACCAGGTTCTCCTCAGGCTACAGACAGAATCCAACCCCTGCCTCTAAACCCGCAGAGGTTAGTGGATAACGCTAATCCACCAAGGACGTGGAACGCTCCAAAACCACCAGTTTCAGAAGTAATTCCTGGTCACTCCCATAATCGGCCTTCAGCGCAAGCACATCCTATCGAAATACACGAAGTGCCGAGTGGTTGGGAGAATAAACCAAACGGTGAAACTATTCACCGTCCTCCATCTAATGCTCATTACAATATTTTCAATTCACGAGATGATGACGATAGACAATCACGAGTAGTTACCTCATCCCCAAATTTTCAAGACAGACCCAAAGAAATAACAATTAGCAGTGGTAACTCATGGGGAATGAATGCTCAGCCCTCATCTTCAGTTCAAATACAGAGACCGCTGGAAATCCTAGATCATCCCAATCAAAGACCTGGAAGACATCCAACATTCCAAACATCGCATCCTCAAAATAATCAACCCAGACCCATTGAAATACCACATAACCAAGATCGAAATCCTAATAATCGTTACCAACCAGATCCATACTCCAATAACCGATATGATTATAATAGAGTACATATGCAACAGCCAAGACCCGTTGAGTTACCAAATCAACCTCCAAATGCACCTTCACATTGGAATTCTAATCAAAACAAAGTTAATGCCCCAACCCCTGCACCAATACATATAAATTCAAATAACAATTGGGGAAGTAACAACTCTCCGCCAGATCCAAGGCCACCTACTAGAGTTCAGAACAGACCAGAAGAGCTCCCACCACAAAGACAACCTTATCCTCGGCCATCCATGGGTCAAAATCCGCAGAGACCTGAAGATAAATGGAGGACTAATCAAGGAAACCCGGGAAATTCCAATTCTGCACCAGGAAGGAATAATTTTTATGCTTCACAACCTCAGTATCGACCTAGTGAAGTGATTGCAACGACTCAAAAATCTGTTCCCGAGGAAGTACCTCTCTCTTTGGCTATATTAGTCGGTGAAGATGGGAAAGGACAAAATTCTGCTCACCAAAAACCAAAACAACAATGGAGACCCCCTCCTCAATACAACAGAGATTTACAGCGGCATAACATCATCAACAGTAAGTAATTTTTTTTCCACCTTTCATCAGTATTTTCTACTCACCATTGGTACTGCAACAACAAAATTTTTACATATTTTATTTTCCCTATATATTATATAACTTTCCCATGCATAAACATTTCTGAATTTTTAGGAAATTTTGCCCTGAATCTTCCTAAACCATGCTTGTCTAAAGTGCGGCCCAAAAGCCATTAAAATGCGGCTCAAACGCAAATTATAAAAATGTGTAAAATTAAATATTTTTAAATAAAAATATTTAAATTTACACATTTTTATAAAAAAATAAATGTTTGCAATATTTTTGAAGAGTATAAATGAAGAGTATTTCAACATATTTTCTACCCCATTTTCTCTATAAATAAATAAATTACCTTCAAATCTTCAAATGGAATGCATTGAGCTGCAAAGTGACATTCAACGGAAAGAAAAACTTGGGAATGTTTCTTTACTGGAGTTTTATAAAGATTACCTACCCCGCGATAAATATCCTAATTTTCACAATTATGCTTTAGTAATGTCTTCAGCTTTTGGCAGTACCTATATTTGTGAACAATTATTTTCAAGAATGAAGCATACAAAAAACAAAAATAGGCCAAAGATCACTGACAAACATCTTGAAAATGCATTAAGAATTGCAACCTCGTCTATTGAACCCGATATCGATTTGCTTGTTCAACAAAAGCAAATTCATCCATCTCATTAATTTGAATTTTTTCCATCTTTATGAAATCCAAACTAAATAAAACGAAACTTTTACAAAATAAAAAAAATGTACCAATACATATCTAATTCAAATTTTAAAAAATCTGTATAAATAAAGTAACCGTGGTAAATGTCGTGGAGTCCGTCGGCATCACGTGTGTGTGCGGCCTCCAGACGAATCTATGAAACTTACAGCCATGAAATTTGGCACACGGTTAGTGCAGACTATGGGAAAGTGCACCTCGAAGCCCGAATTTTAAATGTTATTCTAGAAAATTTTTTATTTTATGTTTTGTGGGATATTTTATGTTTTTTAACTTCACATTACGATATCTCGGCAAAAAATGATCGTAGAATTTTGATCTTTTTACAATCTAAGACTACAGACATTTCTACTTCAAACAAAACCTCATTTGTTTAAAAATAATTTAAAATAGACTAATATTTTCATCAAAATATTAAACCCACTTTTTCGAGAAATTTACGCACTTTTGGGATCTATGGTCGATGCTCTTCGAGTTTTTATCTTACAAAGAAAATATTTACATCATCTGGAAGATGAAAGCTTTTTCATTCATATAAACCCTATTTCAAGTCTCTATCTTAAAATTTCAATTTTTAATTGAATTTTAAAGAACGATACTTCAACACAAATTTTCTACGCGGTTCTTCAAACGCAGTAGGAAGAACGGCAAATTTCTCCTTGGGTTGTAAACAAAGATAACGGAATGTTTTAAATCTCATGGGGGGGAGGACTATTTGTAGGAAGTCGAATGAACTCTCATTAGATTGTCAATCGTATGATGGCAATGGAATGTTTGAAATATCATGGGGGGAGGACTGTTTCCAAGCAGTCATCTGGTGGACGGATGGCTTGAGCGTAGCTAGGCGAAGCCCGGCTAGTTTATAATGAAAAGAAGTTAACTTATTTTAATAAAACTACATAGAGTTAATTTTTATGTCAATTTGTTGAAAAAATATTGTATAAGTGGCCCAGCAATTTTTTTTTTTTTTTTTTTTTTTTTTTTTTTTTTTTTTTTTGCAATGTGGCCCTCAAACGGTCATAGTTTAGACACCCATGTCCTAAACCATAAAAATAGTAATAAACAAAAAATAACCATAAAAATAGTTTTGAGAGCAATACTGAGCTATTTTCAGCAAATCTTAACATAAATAATTCCAGAAACTTTCATTAATCTTTATATTTAATTTTACAAATTAAAAAAAAGACCATGGAAAGCCCATCTTTTGAAAAATCTTTCATGGTAGTCAATAAATTTTTACGTACCAAAATACGAAAATTTAAAGAATGTGTTAAACAAGGTTCTAGATGATATACGGCTGTTGCTAGTAATTTAATGAAGCGCCATCTTAAGAAACAAAAACTAAATTTTTAAGAATGAAAAGTCACAAGATGGTGAAACTGAGAGTCAAAAAGTATTTAATAAAATTACATGAAAAACACTCCAGTAAAGGGGTCATTGTATACAAAAAATGGCATCGCCAGAGTAACCATAAGATAAGGACCTTCGTTCATTATGGGTTCTTCATTATGATAGTCGAAAAATATGCGCTCAGTTTAATGCAGACACATACTTCCTAGCCAAACTGTTTTCCCGTCTTGGGTCAACCCTAAGGTTCTTTTTCATATATTTCGAGAACTTTTACCGAAACTAACTGCATGTATGTAAGAAAAAAACTTGGTTGGTAGTTTAGAAGTTGTTTAGGGGGGGAAAAACAATAATTCGAGAAAATGGAGAGACCAAGAGGAAATGTAATGATCCAACTGGTCCAGAGCGAAGTTCAGCTCTTTATGCAGTTAGAGCACAAAGGCACTGAAAGTGCCAAAATGTCAAAAGCGGTATGGCACAGAATTTTTTTTAGTAATTGTTAAAATATAAAGAATATATGGCTATGGAATTTAGTCCCATATATAATTATAAAATACAATTTCTGCCATACATATTCAGCTACTGGTACTTCTTACAGAATAAAACATTTTTATACAATCGCAGCCGAATGGAAAACGAAGAAAGTTTAAAGAAAAGCATAATAAAAAAAAATATCGATAGTCCAATAATATATGTAAGTTATTACTACAAATGAACAGAGAATAATGATTATGAATTTTTAAGTAAATACGTATAATCTGAAAGATTATATCTACCGTATGTGTGTGTGTGTATGTATATATATACAGTGGACGCTCGTTAATTCGAACTCGGTTAATTCGAACTTTCGGTTAATTCGAACTAAACCAAAGGCCCCAAAAATACTTGTATTGGAGTTAATGTTAAAAATATCTCGTTAATTCGAACTAAATTTTTATCACTTCGGTTAATTCGAACTAAAAATTTGACAAAAAAAAATTATTTTTCCTCGTTTAATAGAGAAAATACACACTGTATTTATTATTTTGTGTGTCAAAATTTCTTTTCTGTGTAAAGAAGCCTATGCCTGCATTTCTAGACTATTGCATGTCCGCTAAACGTTAGTAGCTATTGTCCTTCTTATTAGTGCTAAACGGAAAAAGCAATTTTCCTTTATTCGGATCGATTTTCTTAGAATTTCAGAAAAACTAGTCTTTACTATAGATTCTAGGGAGCTGCGTCAGTAATAACTGCAGTGCAGACAAGTTAATGTGGTCTAGTTTTTCTTCCTCATTGTGTGGTGTGAACGTGTAAAAATTCAGGATGTCTACACGTGGAAAGTACAAAACCCTAACTTTGAAGACAAAGGTAGAAATTTTAAAGAAAGTAGAGAATGGCGAATGTAAAACAAAGTTAGAAGCTGACTATAGAATTAAAAAAAATGCCTTGTCAACTTATTTGAAAAACAAGGAGTCAATTTTAGATTCATGGGAAAAATCAAATTTTGCTAGAGGAAGGAAACGCATGTGAAATGCGTCCCAAGAAGTTCTAGAAAAAACTCTACTGCTATGGTTCCAGGATGTTAGATCTCGAAATTTTCCGATAAATGGACCCCTAGTGCTGACGAAGGCTGATGTATAGGCAATTCTAATGGGTATTGAAGATTTTAAATGCAGTGATGGATGGCTTTCTCGATTTAAGTCAAGGCACAATATTTCTTATCAAACTGTATGTGGCCAAAGCTCTGATGTTATCGAAGACGTATGCACTAATTTCGGTAGGAAACTGCCAGGGCTTTTCTCTACTTACCTGCCGAAAGATATTTCTAATGTGTCAATGGCCATAATGGTCAAAGCCATAATAAACTCTATTAAAACTCTGAAAGCATTTATTTAGATAGAACGTTCCTCTGAAAATGAATTGAAATGTTTACTTCAAATCGAGAAGCTGGCTGAACAATGTAGGCATCATAAACAGAACCAAACATCCATTTTACAGTTTTTCCCCCAAAGTGTAATTCATATTTTTAATAAAAGTTTACTTTATACTGCATATCTTCTGCTTCATTTTATGATTAATTTAAGTCTGTATTGCTTTTTAATATGCTTAACTTTAGATAACATAGTATAATAAATTTTCTGGGGTTATAGATACTAGGAAATTCCTTCTTCGGTGATACACGTTTAAAGTTATATATTTTCTCTTAACATCGGATAATTCGAACTTTTTTCTGAGAACCTTCGAGTTCGAATTAACGAGCGTCCACTGTAATATATATATATATATATATAATGCCCCACCAGTTTAATTCTACTCCAGTTATTCACAGCTTTTGATGTTGTCTTTCCTGTTACATAATTAACTCCGCGTTCCTTCTGTATGACGCCTGGGCATATGGCACCAAAGGGGATCAAGAGGTAATACGAAACTAAAATTGAGATATGCTGATGTGAGCACCGGAATTACTCACTTCGAGATTGATTCATGGATTGAATGGTTGTTATAATCCATTCTCTCTTTTTGTACAGAGCTAATTTTGTAAAGAGCTTGTTCGCATTTATGTTAAATTTTTAGATAGCCATTACGTGCTCATTTTTTAGAGAACATGTATAGCTTGTGTTGGGTGGGAAGTCTTTTAAGTTGAATGTTACCCATTTAAAAATCTCTGTTTCACTTGGTCTTATCGAAGCAAACTTAACATCAATTGAAATTTATATGTGTAGTATATTTATATTATTTAGTGTGTATATGTATAGGTACACTGAATTTACATAAACATCGAATCATGCTAAATATATATATATATATATATATATATATATATATATATATATATATATATATATATATATATATATTACAGTGGACGCTCGTTAATCCGAACTCAAAGGTTCTCAGAAAAAAGTTCGAATTATCCGATGTTAAGAGAAAATATATAACTTTAAATGTGAATCACTGAAGAAGAAACTCTCCTAGTATGTATAACCCCAGAAAATATATTATACTATGTTATCTAAAGTTAAATATATTAAAAAGCAATACAGACTTACCTTAATCATAAAATGAAGCAGAAGATATGCAGTAGAAAGTAAACTTTAATTAAAAATATAAATTACAGTTTGGGGAAAAACTGTAAAATGGATGTTTGGTTCTGTTTATGATGCCTACATTGTTTAGCCAGCTTCTCGATTTGAAGTAAACATTTCAATTCATTTTCAGAGGAAGGTTCCATCTGAATAAATGCTTTCAGAGTTTTAATAGAGTTCATTATGGCCGCATTAAAAATATCTTTCGGCAGGTATGTAGAGAAAAGCCCTGGCAGTTTCCTACCGAAATTAGCGCATATGTCTTCGATTACATCAGATCTTTGGCCACATACAGTTTGATAAGAAATATTATGCCTTGACTTAAATCGAGAAAGCCATCCATCACTGCATTTAAAATCTTCAATACCCATTCGAATTGCCAATTCATCAGCCTTCGTCAGCACTAGGGGTCCATTTATCGGAAAATTTCGAGATCTAACATCCTGGAACCATAGAAGTAGAGCTTTTTCTAGAACTTCTTGGGACGCATTTCCTTCCTCTAGCAAATTTTGATTTTTCCCATGAATCTAAAATTGACTCCTTGTTTTTCAAATTTGTTGACAAGGCATTTTTTTAATTCTATAGTCAGCTGCTAACTTTGTTTTACATTCGCCATTCTCTACTTTCTTTAAAATTTCTTTGGTCTCCAAAGTTAGGGTTTTGTACTTTCCACGTGTAGACATCCTGAATTTTTACACGTTCACACCACACAATGAGGAAGAAAAACTAGACCACATTAACTTGTCTGCACTGCAGTTATAACTGACGCAGCTCCCTAGAATCTGTAGTAAAGACTAGTTTTTCTGAAATTCTAAGAAAATCGATCCAAATAAAGGAAAATTACTTTTTCTGTTTAGCACTAATAAGAAGGACAATAGCTACTAACGTTTAGCGGACATGCAATAGGCTAGGAATGCAGGCATGTGCCTCTTTACACAGAAAAGAAATTTTGACACACAAAATAATAAATACAGTGTATTTTCTCCATTAAATGAGGAAAAAGAATTTTTTTTGTCAAATTTTTAGTTCGAATTAACCGAAGTGATAAAAATTTAGTTCGAGTTAATGAGATATTTTTAACATTAACTCCAATACAAGTTTTTTGGGGCCTTTGGATTAGTTCGAATTAACGATCGTCCAAAATATATATATATATATATATATATATATATATATATATATATATATATATATATATATATATACACACTCACTATTATAAGCTTAAATCTGTAACGTTTCTGTATAACATTTTATATGTTTAATTTTCTCACTAATGTTTCAATATTTCTTTCATACAATTTAAAAAAGAATAGAGAGAGAAAGGTAAGTGATCCGCCTATTGAAGATACCCCCCTTATGCTACTATATATTAATTTTAGTATGTTATTGCTTGTTTATATTCATATTTCCGCAAATGCTGATGCTCTAGATATATGAAACCCAGGCAATGCCGGGAGTGGCTGAAGCCAGTTTTATAATAAAAATATATAACTTTTTTTTTTTTTTTTACTTAATTCTAGCTCCACGGCCAGAGACCAATGATGAAGACAAAGTATGTACATCAAAGGCGACAGTAATAGCAACCGCAGTTTCGGTGACGTTAGTTTACTTGGGAGTCGTTGCAGGCGCCATAGTGGGCTACAGATGGCATAGAAAAAACAAGAGAAGAAAAGCGATGGCTACAAATCACCAAATACATTTCCCGCCAAATCCAACCAACGCTAATGTAACATACAGCACGCCGGACGTGACTTTCAGGAATGTCTACGGAAACTTTCCAGTGAACTCCGCCTCTACTACATAATTTTTTTCCTGGGATGACTGCTTGAAGAATCTTGAAAAAACCTTCATCGACCGACATTGGGAAGTCAGGGTGACTGACCAATCAACAAGTAACTGATAGTTCAAACTGCAGTCAGAAGTAACCGCTGAGTTTACATGAACTGCGATATATTCTGAAGTGGAAGAAATCGTGCACAAACTAGATGACGACGAATCGGTGGTTAAGTCAAAGACAATGATCAAGACACCCATCGGTTATTCTAACTAATAGTTACAGATCTTCTGTACAAGGAAGAACATTATACATTTCTTCGCTTTCCTGAAAAATAGACCGAATTAACCCTTACATTCCAAGAGGAATTAAGGGAAGTAAGTGACATAAACGCGAGACAGATGTAAGAAAGACGAATACTGAGATGTACTGAAGGTGTCTGAAAATGGCCTTTCTCGGTTTCTTGAAACTTAGTCACTTTTGAACATTGACTCAAGTGGCTGAAATGTAAAAAAATACAAGAGACTAGACAGCCATTGCTGAATATTGTTTACATTGAAACCAAACAAGATACATTTCAGTCTCTCAAGTACAATTGTTAACTTAAATATTTCCCATTAACGAGAAATCTTTGTCGCAGTTATTTTCTATTATAGATATATTCACGTTCTGGATAAACAATCTATATTAAGTGAATAACTAAAAAAAAGTGACTTTGGATCATTGCTCAAAAATGCTTGAGCAAGGCTTTCAGACAATCTTAGAAACATATAGAACGTTTTTGAATATTCCTTTATTTTGAGGACATCAAACTAGATGCTAGTTTTTGAATAGCTGACATCACAGTTAAAAGAAAAAACAGCAAAATTAAAAACGTATTTATATGCATATTAATATGTACAAAAAATTATTTATATATATATATATATATATATATATATATATATAGATTGTATAGGATTTTATGCAAAGTTTGCCTACATATAAATATTTAATCAAAAATGTACAGTAAATTGTTTCATGCATGATAGGATATATTCTTGGAAGAAATTAAATTGTTTTACTTTATATTACATGTAAAAAAGCAAAAGTGCAACACTCTGCAGATAAAAACCAATATATTTTGGGGGCAAAATGGTAAATAGTCATGAAATATGTAATAATCATAATTATCAGTATGTAGTTGCATGAATTTAGTTCTTTTAGATGAGAAACAATGTTCAAGTTGTCATTTTCCAAACAAATGTCTGAACACCATTTTTGTTACCATTTTTGTTTGAACACCATTTAAAGGGAATATTTACTATGAATATTTGATTGTGGGCTTTTTACAGCATATTACTTAAATGTATATATTTAATCTAGCTTCCAAATTTGAAATTCTAAAAGATTTAGCCAGCTTCTGAGATTAACATTTTAAATTAAATTTGATATTTCAAAAACCCTCAAAAAGTAAATACAAAGA
Source organism: Dolomedes plantarius (assembly GCA_907164885.2). Lineage (NCBI taxonomy): Eukaryota > Metazoa > Arthropoda > Arachnida > Araneae > Dolomedidae > Dolomedes > Dolomedes plantarius. Next base: position 27,549,508 of record OU015502.1, on the reverse strand, counting down.
TCAGGTTTAAGTGAAGAAATCCAATTTAACTTCAGTTCAGTGACTTTTTGTTAATACATATCGCATGATCTAAGAGGAAATAGCACATAAAATACACCAAAAAAATCTCAAGAGTTTCAAGGATTTATAGCGATTTTCAGTACAAAAGAATTAAATAATTAAATACTATAGAGAGTTTAAGTTTAATTTAACCAAATAGGATAAAATATTTCATACTTTAATAATAAATGCATAATTTTCTAGTGATAGAGGTCTCATAATACTACAAACATGCCTTAATATTGAAATTCATTTTGAAGTAGCAACCAATCTAAAATCTACAGGAGTATCTAGAGTTGGCACAGAGCTCTGGAGTAAAAATTCTTATTAGGCATCTAGTTAGTACTAGATGCCTAAGTAAGGCCTCTTTGTTAATACTAGCTCAAATGACAAAAAATCATAGACCCTGGGAAAGCCTTAGCCCCCCCCCCCCCCCCACCTAACCCCTCAACTGTGCCATGCCTGTATCTAATGGATCAGCAATTTTCAACCTTTTTCTTCTCATGGCATGCATGAGCTAAAAATTGATTTTGCGCGGTGCACCAATAAATATATAACATTTTGCAGGGGCATTTGCACCAGAAGGCTATATAATCTGTGTTGGTTTTTAACATTTATTTATTTGACAAACTACGGGAAAGGGAGGCAGTGCCCCTGATTAAAGTCAGATATTGCATGCTTTAATAAAAATTCTTACAGCACACCGAATGAAAATCATTGTAAATAGATAATAATATGCTTTAGACAGAAGAGGTATCCTTACATTTATCTGTGGACAAATTAAAAGTAATCGATTATCAAATATGTAATTAAAATCACCAGCCATAAATGTATTTTCCATTCTTAATATACAGGAATTAAAGGAATTTTCCAAAGTATGTAGTATTACATGCAAAAAAATACATTTAAAGAAGTAATGATATAATTATGTTTGTAAACAAAAACAAAAACTGTTGGCTTTTCTTGTTTATGTTGACTATTTATACTACATAACAGCACTCCAAAAAAAAAATATAAGATCAAAATTCAATCCTGATTGGTTTCAAGAATGACTTAAAAAAAAAAATATTATTCTCTCTTAACACTTGTATTAAAAAATCTTACAAAACAAAGTTATGGAAAATCTTCATGTCCCTAGAGAAAAATTTATGTATAAATTCTTAACTTTTTAACATTCTTTGATAGATAAAAAGTTTTTTAAGTATTTAGTAATGAAATCCTATTTTAAATTATCATATATAGACTATTAATTTTGCTACATTACCTACAGAAATCAATTTTTTTTAAATCTCAAAAATTATTCATTTTACAATTTTAGCTATTTATTTTAACCACACAAAATGCTATATAAATATCAGTAACTGAACTAATGTTATATAAATGTTCATAAGGAGCTAATTTCATGACTACAAAACCAGTCAAGTTTGTAGCTTTATTCTAGTGCTATAAACTTTAGGATAGTTATCTAAATAACAAACTATATGCGAGCTACCAACTAGTAATTCTGATTTATAAATTATAGTAAAATATTTACATATAAAGAGCTATATGAGTAGTAGAAGTGAAACTTTTTTTTTTTTAAAGCTGAAATAAAATAATTTTTCAATTTTTCAGATGTTCTAAAATAAACAAATATTCTCTAAACTTCAAACATTACATTTTCCTGTTTTATTGAGGAATAACCCATAATAGTTCGTAAAAAAAGTATAAGAGCACAACTCGGAATAAATATAAGTACTCAGTTCTACAACATGCAAAGTCGTTTGCAGTTTACAAGCAGTTTTAGTAAACAAGAACTAAAGTAAAGCTCCTAAAAATGCTTGTATGTACATTAAACCATTTTCCCTAGAAATAACTGAATTTCTTTGTTTGAATCACTCATTTCAGGAAGACAGTCACACTCACTTCCCATGTTACCCAAAAAGGTAAAGATTTTTCTAAGATTCTCTTAAAGTCTACAGAAAAACCAGTTTCCTGTAGATAGCTTATATATATACAAAATAAAAGGTTTGTTGGATTTCTGGGGTGAATTTGACTGTGGGGTGCTTGCGAATAAACTTTGTGCTACAAAATGTGAAACCTCAAGTAAAGGACTTAGCTTTGATACCATCAAAAACTCATATTTTTATGTAATACTTATTTATGATTTCCTACATTTCAAAACAATGGCATCAATTTTAAGTCCTTATACAGCTTTATAAGCATAACTACAGCAATTTTAGCAGCTTCTAAAATTTTTGAATGTGTCAATATTTCAGACATGGCTCTGTAACATCCACATCTGAAATAAAATGTTTTTCTTATATGTCTATAAATTTATTTCACAAAGAACAAGAATTTTTTAAATGCAAAATACAGTATTATGTATTCAGTTGTGTTCAGAGATGTATTCAGTTTAAGATATTTTTCAGAAACACACTACACACGTATACAGAACTAGGCACACTATAAGAGCCAGGGATTTCATTTTTCTGGAATTTACTCTGAGCATATATTAAATTTCAGAGTACTCCTTCATTACCTCATTTTGAATCAGTGACTATTTTGATAAGTTCATCACAAGACTCTACTTTCTTTTTTTGATGAAATTTTATTCCAATATTCAATTTATTTGAAGATGTCCTTCAATGCTTTTTTTATTAAATGCTTCACCAGATGTATTACTCTTTTATGAAAATATTAGGAAAAGCTACCTCTGAAAAACTTTGTTAGCCTCTACCCTTTAAGATTACCTATTTCACCACAAAGAACCACATAGAACCACAAAGATCGGAGCCCATCTTAGCTAGGTGTCACCTCAATTTTGACCAAGAATCCCCAGGAGCAACATATGGAGGGATTGTACTTTCTCCCACTCGCTCTGATCTCACAGAAGGACTTTCCGGTCAAAGGATTTAATGTGCCCGTATATGGCCTAGACACAAAGGTTTTTAATGACACTTGTCGCGATTTGAACCTAGAACCCTCTGTGCTGAAAGCCAGTGTCCAACCACTAGGTTACCTCAGGCTCTATCAATTAATTTGTTTCTATTTATCAAGATACAAGTTCTGAAGTTTAACTTTCTAATTATTATCTCAGAAATAACTTCCGAATGCAGAGTGTGGTATGTTTTCACCGTTAAAAAATCCATAAATAAGCTTAATTTTAAAAAGTATTCAATGGTTTATTGTAAAAAATAATAAGATAAAACATTATTATAAAATAAAAACAACTGAACATCTTACAACAGCAAACACTGTGTACCCAAGCACATACAATTGCTCCTGCCATGCAGTATAAATAACAAGAATGTTTTACATAAGGCAGGGTGTCTTCTTTCTGAAAACATTTTAATGGAAAAATGCAAATGTAAAAGAGTGGCGTAAACACAGGAAACAATCCCGATTAATCCGATCATGAATGACGTCATACAATACGATGACTGGTTAACTTAAAATAACAAAGATTAAGGAACAGTATAAAGAACATGAGTGAAGTTAAAGTGAATGATAGGCATGTGTACGAAGTTCCGATATTTAGGAAATGAGCATTACGCAAATGCTGAAGCTTATTGCCATAGTTCTGAAAAACAATAACTTAACATCATAGTTATGATAAGATTTGTAATATAAATTAACTTAATAAATTTCTGCCCCTTTCCTTAGATTACTAACAAATATACATATCATCCAACTCTTTTTGGAGCTATAAAACTCACCACTTTAAAAAAGAAGAAAAATAACAATTTTTTTCTGTCCTAAATGTGAAAGAAAATTCATCTTCATCTTTTCTATGAGAGAAAAAAAATTCTTACATAAAACTTTAGAAGCAAGTGCCTCCACTTAAAGTAAAAAAAAAAAAAAAAAACTTTAGAAGGAATGTGGTCTTTTACACAGCTCACATAATTAATTTAAATTAAATAGACTTAAAAGAAAATATCTTTTGAGATAAGCTTTTTTTTACCTAACAAAAAATATATCATCAACTAATCAAAAAATTCTTAATTTACCAACCCTTAAAAAAACTCAGCATTTTGATATGGATTTCTTTAACATTGTGCTTTAGATAATATATATATATATATATATATATATATATATATATATATATATATATACAGTGGAAACCTTAATCGATCATTCCCCAAATAATCATCTACCCATATGTGTTGCTTACTTAATCTAGTCCTGTTGATAATATTTCTTTGTTATGTTCCCACATTTATCATTCAGTGCAATAGGTCCCTTCAAAATAGATGAATCAAGGTTCCACTGTATATTGTATTTGAAAAAAAAAAAGACAAAGAGAAAACTAGAAATTCTGGAAAATAAATACCAGTAATCAAACTTTAATTTCTACATATTTCATATCACATTCATTTGTACTAGACTTTTGCTTTTCAAGAGTACAACTTGGCAATTTTACTGGCAGATCTTTAATACATTCTTTTTGAGTAGCACTGTTATTCTGAAAAAAAAATATGTAATTCACTTAATAAACAATAACTAAATAATAATGAAAAGAAAATTTACTAATTTTGAATAATATTCCAAAAATATATGATTAAAAAGGCAGTTAAAACAACATGTCTTGGCAAAAACAAAAGAGAAAAAAAAATGATTTTGGATAGGAATTTTTTTTTTTTTTGCTGAGGACAATAATTACACTTCATACTTAATAAATGAATTTGCTGGTATATTTCAAAAAGATATATTACTTCAATGAATTTGACAAAATTCTGTTTAAAAATGGAAAACATATTTTAAAAACTACAGAGTTCTGATAATTTTTTTTTTTAAATTTTCTATTTAAAGTTTGAACTTACGATTTTACTGTGCTTCAGTTCTTAAGAATTCATTATGTTAAATATTCAGAGTTCCATTTTACTTATAAATTAGGAAGGTATTAATGTAACTTTTTATGTATACATATTTATATTTAATAAAAGTAAAATCTTTAATGTGTTCAATACAGATTTAAACTGATTCAAATTATATGCATTAAAAAAAAGTTTCTAACTTTTTATATTACATACTAATTTTAAATTAATAGGAATCTATTAATTTAATATTTTATCAAGTATATTTAGTTCTATTTAAGAAAAGTAAAATCTTTCCTGAGTTCAATACAGATACAGATTCAAACATTTTTTTTTTTTTTAGAACAAGCTAAAATATTCAAAATATAAACATCATATTTTACTTATTAATTGGGAAGCTATGAGTGAAATATATTAAATATACTCATTTATATTTAAGGAAAGTAAAATATTCAATGAGTTCAATGCAGATTTAAACTGATTAATGTTATACAAATTTTTTTTAAAAAGAAAAAGATGTGCTAAAATATTCAAAATATAAGAACATTTTTAATTAAAATCTGAAATAGATAACTTTAAATATTTTTACAATAAGAAGTATGAATACAGAAGAAAAAAAATACCATTTTCTTGTCTTCTAGAACAACATCATTCAACTTCAAATAGCCAACAGGAGCAAAAGCATCATCAGAATGTACAACAATTTCCTTCTCTTTCCTACTCAAACAATATTGTTAATATATTTCAATTTGCTAAACAGAATACCTTTACACATTAATTTAATAAACACTTTAAATATAACTATAAACTTTTGCTTATTTAAAAGTTTTTAAATATTTTGCAAAACTATGTTAACAAAGAGGGTCATCACACATTTTGTGATATGTATGATAACCACATGTGCTAACTTAGCTTTACAAAACTTAATCTTTCTCAGACCACTTTACAATTTCTTATTCATTATTTATGGGTATTAGTTTCTAACAACTAGTCGGGCTTCACCCACCTACGCTCAGGCCCGCAAGCCAGTCTGGAATTGAATTCTAACAGAACAGCATTAATCGAATACCCCAATCGATTCATGCTGTTCCGTTAGAATTCACTTGACACTCGAATCACAGTTCACTTGAATAAAAAAATAATTTTCACTTTTAATTGCTGAAAAATCCCAAAAAAATTGGTACATCTTCAAATGATCTATTTATGATTAAAAAGTTTGAACTAAAAGTATGAAAATATAAAAATAATTAAAAATTAGACACATACTGAAACATTTCTTTTCAGTGATTCATTTTTTCCAGAGAATCACGTTGTGAATGAATCACACTTTGTTTACATCGTCAAAGATGGATGATCTCACAGGAGATGCCTCATTAGAATCCAAATAACTCTTAAACTATTGAAGTAACAGATAAAGTATACACAGAAAAATTTATCAGCTTTTACAGCTCTTTTTAAATATGTAAAATTTATGTACTTTCATGAAATAAAAAATCAATTTTAACTTTTAAAACATGGTGGATTACATTTTGTATGGCCAGTTGTGATCGGTGGAGTATCCATTTAGAATTGAAATATCTCTAAAACTATGAAAGTAACAGTATAAGTGTATGCAGAAAAAATTATCAGTTTTTAAAGCTTTTTCCAAATATGTAACATTTATGTACTTTCATGAAAAAAAAAAAAACATCAATTTCAACATTTTCAAACATGGCCGAATTTCATAATGGATGCCATACCGGAAACAGTCCACTCTGAATTCTTCCATTGATCGACAAAGTCTGTCTTTTATTTATATAGAAGATAAATCATTCTTATGCCTTTTTGCAGTCCTGAATTACAGACAAACTCAGATTTTCAATACTATATGCAGAGATATTAGATTTTAACTGTATATTCCATTATACTAGTTTAAGGAAGGAAGAAAATTAATCCTACAGCAAATTTTAAAAAAAACATGAAATGATAGAAATATTTAATAAAAAGAACTTACACTACAAGCCTTTTCTTGAAAAGTGGACAGTCAAGTGTAAGTGTTTCAAATTCGCCACCTTCTCCACAAACATTGAGACCAAATTTTTTGTTCTGTTAAAAAGGGAAATAAGTTTATTAAAGAAACTAGTTTATACAAATGAATTATACGCCAGGGGTGGCAACATTTTATCAGTAGTTTTCAGTACAATTAAAAATATACAATTCTAGAGTTTTTTCAAGGAGTTTTCAAGAACACTCTCTAATAGTATGAAATTTTATATCTTTTTAAAAGTAAAATACATCTAGAATCCAAAAACTCAGATTATATATATATGTATATTGAATCCCTTTTAAGATACCTAAAACATGCATTTATTAAACAAGTTTGCAATAAAGTACACAACCATCAGACAAATTAGTTCATGTATCAAGTTGGAAAAAAAAAAAAAAACACCTAGTTCTATGTTGCTCAGGTACTAACTTTATGTACAATTGTACATACATAAAAAAAATTTTCTAAACCTATTATAAGACACAAACTAAAAAAAAAATTCCTTTAACCTTTTAAATGTCATGCTCGAAATAGTCTCGAGTGCAGCACTTGCGTACCAAAATGTCGTTTCCGAGATAGTCTCAGGGAAAATTTTTTTTCTTCTTGCATCTTACTATCAAACCTGAATCTATCTCGGGACAAGTTGATTTAGGCTTTATTCAATAGATGGCAGCACTAGTATTCTATACCATATCGTGGGAGGTGAATTTTTGCTTTATTCAGTAGATGGAAGTTTATGTACGTTATTTTGTACTAAACATTTGATTTTTGCAACAACAAAAAAATTGACATTTTCTGTACCAAAATCATCAAAATAACTTGACAGTTAAAAGGTTAAGAGAACAATTTTTCACTTTAATTGACTGTGCATTATAAAAGTAAGACAAGTACAGAAGGAAAAATTTGAAAGGAAGCACATAAATGCTTAGCATATATCTGAAGCAAATGCAAAAGCATGAGGAATAGGCAAACAGAGCTATTTTTGCAGATAAATTCACAAATTCAGGAGTCGCTGGCAACTCTGTACAACCCATATGTTCCATTAATCTTGCATAATGATGAAATTGATATAAAATTTATTAAGGATAGAATAATAAATATTAATTCCCTTAATAAAAATAAATAATGGATAGCTAAATGTATGACACTAAGAACACTTCATAAAAAATATGCATCATAAAGATTATATACATTTTTCTTTCTGATTGGAAATTGATATGATTCAAAATAAATATCCAAAATAAACCTTTAAAATATTGACTATAAGGATGTAATTTTTCTAATTGCTCAACCAATCCTAATTCAAAACACTGATATTAAAAGAAACTAAAGAGCAATTTTATTTACTTCCACTTCATAAGTTTTCACTGTTCGCTGTTCATAAACTGTTGGAGGAAAATCTTTCCCCTAAAAAATGTCAGTTGATATGAATGGTATTTTTTTAGGATGATTGATTTCTGACCATAAAAGCTAGGATTTATATGAATACCTCATAAACTAAAATGATTATCCACTCACAGATATAAGATATTGATATTTAACATAAATATATTGAAAATTTAACTAATTATTTACTGTAAGGTAATATCAAATGATTCATTATTTTTTAAAAATTCAAAAAATCTAATTTTCAATTTACAGTTTACATGATTAAATGTTCTTTCAGAAAGTAAATGAATTCTTCAAAATATCTACAAGAACTATAAACTGTAACAAAGAAAAAAAATTGCCAGGAATGCTCTACTGACATTTAATATGGAATAGTATGGGCAATTAGGAGTTCTTAACAATCTTAGGATTAGACCTGGTATAAATATTTCAGACTTTATGAAAATAAATGAAAAACTATTTAAAAGAAGTTTTAACTTGCAGATAACTTAGCATCCTATGAACAGAAATTAGATACACAAAAAAAAAAGATGATTGCAAAGGTGTCTCATTTGATACAGAATACAGTTTTTTCTTTTTAATTTTAGCTCAAAATTTAAAATGAAAACATGCAAATGAGATTTCTATCCAAATAAAAACATACAAACAAGAGAAACACTAAATGTTTATGAATACATAGGTATCTACACACCACTCATATGAAACACAGATTTTACAAAGAGACTTTAGAAAGTCATGTAAACAAATGTTTTGTCTTAGATGCAAAAATGTATCTTTCAGTACACAACTTTAATATTTTTTCTTTTCAATAAAATTACATTTTATAAAGGAAATAACAAATTCTAGAAATAAAATTTATAAATAATAAAGCCTACAATAAAAATTCATAAAAAGACGTCCTTTTCTATTAAAATGCATCAAGTTGAATTTAAAATTTCAAATAAGTAGATTCATAAAATTATGTATTAAGCAGTATGAAATATAATACCAAAATTCAGGGACTAGAAAAAATGTAACTGATTCTAATAAATAATTAAATAATTGAAAACCGAGCTTCTAGTTTGCTTACTATGTACTGGTCTACCTGCTCTGTACCTGAAGGTATCTGAATTCACTTTTAAATTCCGTGAATTGAGTTTAATTTTCAGACATTAAAAAAGAATATTTTAAGTGTCTTCTGATCTCTTTTGTCAAGTGTTTCCAATGAGCATTTTAATTAATGATTATATGTATGGGATCTCAAATAAAAGCTGATTAAAGCAGCATTATCAACTTACCATCTCCAGCATATGTGGGTATATCTTTTCAAGTGTCATACCTAAATGCTTATTTATATCCAAACCTGAAAAAAAAAAAGGCCAAATCTACCCAAAATCAAACCTATGTAACTGAATCCATAATTGAACCAAAGGCATAAGAACAACATTACCAATCTTAGACAAAAAATTCAATTATACAGTTAATTATGCACACTTTAAAATACCTCTTAAAAATCAAATCTAGTACAGACTCAATTTGTTCACACATATTGATACCAATTAGTTAATAAATACAGGGAACTTTAGACTTAATTTTTACTTGCAATAAGATTTAGGCCTGACACTCTTTTGTAATACTTTTATCAAACATTTCAATAATAATGTTGCGTGACTTACATTTTCAGCAAATTTGTAACTGCAAGGATTTTTTCCTACTTACATTATTTTTTTACAAAATTACAATGGATAATCATTTTTGGAGGAATTACTGTTATTTTCTTTTTTCAAATGCTCCAAAATTACTTTTATTTTAATCCACATCATTTACAAATTATGCCTTCTATATTTTTTTACGTAATAAACATATTTTTCTTTCATCATTCATTATGTTAAACATTAGACAACTCTGACATATCATTCTTCTTAGTAATTTCAACTGACAAACATCACATTTTGCATCATTCTAACTAGGTAGAATTTACCTTGAACAGTTTTTCCAGTAAGGACATCGGAGTTTTAGATTTGTAGCAAGGAAAATGTAATATGTTTTAAAAATTATAAATTGCACTTCCATAGTGATTTTTTTTTTTCATAACAACACACTGGATGTATTATAATGATTTGAATGACTGGTTTCAGGCAAAACATTAAGTGGTATGCATAATAATGTATCTTAAAAGGTTAAATTACATGTAACTGGCAAGAAGAAATACACAGATAGAAATATAAAAAGGTTTGTACTGCATAAGATACTCAAACAATGAATTCTAATTACCTTACACTCACATATATGACATTAAAAGTAAGTGAAAAATATTTCTAGAAACTCATAGAGTTGCACAGTAGAGAATTTAATTCAAAGATAAAATATTTTCCAGAAAATTCTCACCATTGAACAATTTATAATTTTTAAATCAAACAATTCAGAGTTTTATATAAAAAACTATTTATTTTTTTTTTTAATGAAAAGCAATTACCTAAAGCAGCCACCTTAATAATGATAGCATGCACTTTACAGTCAATCATTTCTTTCAATAACTCAGCTTGCTCTCTATGCCACAGGTAAGCTAACATTTGTATTCCCAAACGATTACAACTATAAAACAAAGAATTTTAAAAGAGAAAAAAAATCAGTGATACAGATCATCTAAGAAAACAAATTTTACAATTTCAATAAAGACATGGTACACAAAATTTCCTTAATTTCCGTATATATGTTCTTGTTAATGAAGTGTTAATGTAAATTGGTAACAAGTCATTAAATATATCAAAAAACAAAAAAGACAGTTTACAAGTAAAATATAGGTATCATAGTATTTGCTTTGAAACTTAATTTTAACATTATAATTTTTCTATTTATAACAAATTTAGAACCTTTTTAACTTGTCCAAAAATTAAAATAGATTCTCACTATACATTTCAAATACTATGAACTAGAAGAATTCCACCCATTAGTACTTATTTTTTCTGTGTACAGTACAGTATGAAAATTAATTTGTTTCAATCTCTTGAAATGGATACACTGATAATCTTACTTTCAATATTATACATGCTTTAATAAAACATACAATCTTACAATTACTATAAATATTTTTACAAGTGAGATTAAGTTATTTTTCTCAAATCTCAGTATGTATTAATGCTACATTTTGATTTCATTTTTATATTCAAAGAAAGTAATTTAAACATTCATTCTTTTAAATACCAGATTGTAACATTTTTCCTTGACATTGTTCTATTCATATTCTTTTGACTTATTTTTTTAAGCACACCTGAGGTAATTTTTTAAAAGGATGGTATTAATTTTCTATTTTGAGCAACTAGATATTTGTCTATATTTGCTTATATATTGACAAGAAATTTAAATTTCATGTTTATTTCATGTTTAAGCATAGAGATCATTTTAACATATGAGGTGGTGAAAGGCAAAGTGGTGTAAGTCAAAAGAGTTTAACTGCAAAAACTACAAAAAATTCCACCATAAATTGAACAAATTATAATTCATAGCAATTATTACAATATTGCAAATAATAACAATTTACAATTCCACTATAAATTGAACATGGAGATTTCATATTTGCCCCCAAATGAAAAAAGTTGAAAAAGTGACTTACACCACTTTGCCTTTCAACGCCTCATATGAGCAGTGACAAACCTACCAAATACAGTGGAATCTCGATCGATCATTTTCAGATCCATCGTTTTTCCGTATGTGCTGTTCATTTTATCCAGTCCCAATGATCATATTGCTTTGTTATGTTTCTGCATCTATCGTTTTCCCACATTTATCGTTCATTTCAATCGGTCCCTTGAAAAACGATAGATCGAGATTCCACTGTAATTAGATGTAACAAAAAATATTTATTAAACTTAAGCACACTCAATATTATCAGAAATCACTTACATACAAACACTTACTTACACATTCTCAACCCGAAGTCTTTGATAATCTGAGAATATAGCTCCAACTGAAACTGCATCAAACTCATGAGATTTCTAAAACAGAAAACCAAAATTGAATTCTCATATAATCTTATAATCATAAGTTTTATCAATTTTTAAGAACATAGAAGCCATATACTGCATAACTTTTAAATCAGCAAAGTTACATGATTCTTAATTTTAGCTGACCATCAAAATATGTCCTAACCATACACCTTCACATCTATAATAGAAACCAAACACACTTAGTAATCATAAAGAATCTGGAAAAGGTAGAATACTTTAATGACCTCCATAGAGTCATAAGAAAAAATTAAGGTGCAAAAACTCTCAATGCAATCTAAGTTTTTTCAAATGGTTTGTTACATGAACATTTTATTCACCTTCTCTAAAAGCAAGACAATAGTCTAACAAAAAACTGATAACGATACCAAGTTACAATATATCATTGCTGAAAAAAATAAGAAGAAACTCAAGTAAAATAATTTACACATTTCTACCTTGATTTCAAGAAGTAAACTATACAAATCTTCCACTTCATCACCTTCTGTAGGCAAGTAATCAAAATTCTGGTTCAATGCTTTTCCCTTTATATCAGCACGAAACAAAGGCAAATCCATTGCAGAAGCATACAGGTCTAAGACATTATGTCCCACACTTTGATACATGTAACTGTCAACTTCATCTACAATTACAGAAATAGCAAGATGTTGGATACTTTACATGAACGTAAAAAGAAAATTTACAATTGCTCATTTTTTTAAATGCCCCAAATCAAGTTTATTAATAGTGTTGATTTTTCTTAAAATCATACAAAGGAATTTGAGCGTACTTCATACCTTGTGGAGGTTTCAGGTTCGCTAAGGCTACTATTTCGTGTCCATCCGCAATGCACTGGATCATATTGTAACAACTATCTTTTCCTCCGCTGAAGTAGGTACGAAAGAAAAAAAAAATTGGTAAATATATGGCACCAACAAACTATGTGAACATCATCCATACGCATATCTAAAGACACAACAAAATAAACCATAAAGATTACTGGTATTTACCTCACTAACGCAACAACCTTCATTTTTTTTTCGATTATAAAATTTATATCAGCTGGCTATTACAGAATATATTTTGAATGAAATTAAACCTTTTTAATGAAAATACTAAGTATTGATTCTCTTATGATGTGAACGGCATAATACATTGATCTGAACTGCCAAAGAACGTGTTATTTATTTACACTACTTTGTCAGAGAAATAATCACAAAACAGGATAAGAAACAACCCAAGTGAGCTGGAGATGAGTGTCTCGACCGAGGAACAAGTTTTCTCCTTCAGCGTACTGCGCATGCGTATTTTTCATACGGTGTGAATAGTAATACCGTATTTCCCCGAAAATACGACCTAATCGAAAAATAAGCCCTAACATGATTTTTCAGGATACTCGTAATAGCCGAAAAATTTTTAGGATAGCTCTACCCTAAAAATAAGCCCCAGTTAAGATCGTCAGTAGGGTTTCGGTTTCAGTTTCAATCAAAACCGAAAATCGCGGTTTTAAACTCCAATAATCGAAACCGAAAACAGTTGAAAATTGATTTTGTTATTCAGTTTATTCGGATAATTTTTTTTTCAGAGCAAATATCTAGAAGTTCTTTAAAAAAAAGCATTAAAGCTCAAACTAAAGCTTGTACATGATGTTTTGTTTATACAAATTTTTATTTTTCTGACAATCCAAAATTTTGCTCGCTTAAGTTTATTTATTATTTCTCAACGCTATATATTCTATATTAAAGATATCAAATTAAATAATAAAGTTCATCTATAAATCAAAGAAATAAAAAGTATTGAATTTTCACATCACATGATATCCAGATATATAGACATAAATGTACCTCTATAAATCTAAGTTATGTAAAAATATAGATGCATAGAAATCCTGTATTCCATATATTTCTTAACATATTAATACAAATAATTACAAGATAAAAATAACTTTTTATATACCATGATTTAAATTTTCTGTTGAATCATATAAACTTGACAATTCTATGTACTAATAAATACTTTAAAAAAATTTTTGATAAATTATCCCATCAACTTGAAAGAAAATGAAGTCAATTGGAAGTTAACTTGCATATAATTTTTCATTCCCGTTCCGGCCAATAGATGGCTGCACCAGTCCACAAAACAAAATTAACTGAAAATAACTGAAAATTTATTTAATTCTGCTTAAAGATGTCTAAAAGTACTAAAAAAATGCATTCTCATCGTGTTCTGAGCTAAGTTAGTTAAAAATTGATTGCACGATTTGTACTTGACAAACACACAAACAAGAAAGCAAGTTAATAAAAACATGGTAAAAATGTCTTTCAACAACAAAGTAGTAGAAACAATAGCAACATAAATGAATTTCGTAATTCTAGAGTAAAAAGTAATATTCTGCAACAAGACGTGAAAAAAGAACACAATCATGAACTTGGATTGATCTTAGACTTTAAAACGCGCGGGAATTCGATTTAACCGGTGATTTAGAGAGCTTTTCTATTGAAAGACAACATTCTTGACAGCTTGAAGGAATTACAGTATTGTGCAAATTAATTGGCTCAAACACAAAAATTTTCACATATGTTGTTTAATTAGTATAAGTTCACTTACATGCATGGTATAGTAATCTAGTAGCAAATATGTCCTCCTCTAGCTTTAATGATATCCTATACACGTTTTGGCATGGATTCCACTAATTTTAAAGAAAAATGTTTGACGTCGTCATCACGATACCAGACTTTTATGACATTCTCAATCATTTCTCTCTTGGTTGAGCAGTCCCTCTCCACAAATTTTCGATTGGATTTACATCTGGAAAATTACTAGACCAATACAAAACTGTTAATTTCTTTTCTCGAAAAAATTTCTTTATTAGCTTAAAATTATGACATGGAGCAAGATGTTGTTGAAATACTCCAACAGCGCCAACGAACGTTTGCATAAAAGGCACAATTTTGTCTTCTAGTATTGAAACGCATTTTTACCATGTTTTTATTAACTCGCTTTCTTGTTTGTTTGTGTGTTTGTCCTGTTCAAATCTTGCAATCGATTTTTAACTAACTTCCCGACTAGCTAGACATTTGAAACTTTTAGAATAGCTCAGAAAACGATGGCAATGCATTATTTTAATACTTTTAGCCATCTTTAAGCAGGTTTGAATTCATTTTCAGTTAATTTTGCTTTGTAGACTGGTGAAGCCATCTATCGGCCGGGACGGGAACGAAAAGTTAAACGCAAGTTAACTTCCAATTAACTTCATATTCTTTCAAGTTGATGGGATAGTTCATCAAAGAGATTTTTAAAAAGTATTTATTAATACATAGAATTGTCAAGTTTATATGATTCAACAGAAAATTTAAAAACATGGTATATAAAAAGTTCGTTTTATCTTGTAATTATACTTATTCGGAGTTCATCCTTCCTTCAACTGGCACTAAGCTGCCAAGTCCTCCAGATGTAAAATAACCCCAAAACATCTGCTTTTGAGGGTGCTTAACTGTTTGATTAAGAAGTTGTTCCCTGATGGGTTCTTCAGCGCTTCCCCCGACAAATGTTGATCAAAATCCTTGCACACAAAAAAATACGTTTCGTTGCTGATTAAAACCTTATTACAGTATTGGGCAGTCAAGATTGATATTTCCTGGCCCAATACAAACGTTTTCTCTTCATTACATGTGATAATAGCTGTTTTTGGATTGGTGTTCTTGTCCATCTCCCTCCTTCAATAAGCCTCTGTCGTACTGTGAATCAACGCTGACACCAGTAGCCAATAATTCTCTCTGAAGATCTGTACTTGTCTTGCGAGGATCCATTTCACTTGTTGGGACAGAATAATTCTGATTCCTGCCAATAGATGGCTGCACTAGTAAAGTGATAAAATGATAATTAACCAGTTAACAGTTACTGATTTTAATAAATGTAAAAAGAAATATAATTAATGAAATATAAAGAATTTTAAATTGTCACAGTAAATTAAATAATTATTATCAGTTTTTAAGATTGTTTTCATAATTTTAAGTTAGCATTTAGTATTTTTATTTAGCACTTAGTATTTTGATATTGTTGTATGAAATGAAGTGATATGATTTTGACTGTTAACCGAACTGTACATTGTGTTATAAAAATCCAGCATGCACTGACTAGTGTGCGATATGTGTATACCTCGTGCTTAACAAGTGTGTTCAAATAAACGGCTGGATGTTGGAAAAGAATTCTTGAGTTTTTCCTTAACGTTATCATCACGCGACCTAACAGTTTAAATAATTAACGGGCAAGTGGGCGCGAATACACTATTTCGTACAGGAAATTGATCTGTCCGAGGTGTTGTCTTACGTTTGCGTCCACATTTACTCTTCCGTT
Source organism: Dolomedes plantarius (assembly GCA_907164885.2). Taxonomy (NCBI): domain Eukaryota; kingdom Metazoa; phylum Arthropoda; class Arachnida; order Araneae; family Dolomedidae; genus Dolomedes; species Dolomedes plantarius. The sequence goes on along the minus strand of OU015502.1, from coordinate 27,532,937 downwards.
TTGGAGAAACTGTCCCAAACTTATTTTGCTGATTAATAATCCTGAAAACACTGGATTTTCCAACTTCTGCAGCAATATCCCTCATATCATCAATCATAGAGGTATGCTGACTAAGGGTAACAATACCAGTCCTTTTCCTGGGAGTTATATTCATTTTTTTCATGCACGTGCGAACCAGACAACTCACACAATCGACCAACTTTTTATAGCAGCTGAAACGCAACTGACGTGAAAATACTCTACGTGTGATGATCACGTGGTCAAACCAGGTTATACTAGTCAAGTCCAACCTCCCTTCGTAACAAAATGCTGTTGAAACCGTTTCAGGCAGGAAATCCCTGAGAAAGGACGAATTTTATAAAAAATGAAGCTTGTCCCAATTAATTTGCATGGTACTGTAAGTTGATCTGATTTGTTAACAGAAATTGATTTCGAGAGTTGGGGTTTGGAGAATTATGACAATGTTCCAGAAGAAGATGACATGACTGAAGTTGAATAAATGTAAATTTTTGTACATGAATATGTGAATAAATGTATATTGCTGTAATTGAATTAATGTAAATTGCTGTTCATGAAAAAATAAGACAGTCTCCGAAAATAAGCCCTAATGTGTCTTTTGGAGCAAAAATTAATGTAAGACCCGGTCCTATTTTCGGGGAAACACGGTAATCATTTCAGGAAATGAAAAAGTATAGAGAACAACCATACTTGTTGTCTTAGAATTATTTATATATCATGGAGATCCTTCTAGTGTGCATTGTTTCTTGTGTGTCACCCACATCGTGTTGTGGTTAGTGTCTCGAGATTTCACAGAGAAGGATCGTGTTCAAATCCCGACTAAGCATGGGCGTTCTTGTTCTATCCGAGGAAGCAGTGTTGGTTCACCTGTGAGATGTTCCCACAACAATTAGCCAATAATTTGCGGTGAGGATTGGTGAACGTCCTGGGGACAAATGGCTGCCATGTTGGAAAAATAAAAGCTGAAGACAGCTTCGTAGCATCGTACCAAGGTTAGATGTAATTCTTTAGGTGTTTGTCCAGGTGATCACGAATCCATTTGAAAGAATTATAGACGGTATTGACTGAAATTAAGTTTACAAGGTTACCAAATTATTTAAATACATGCGAAAAAATTCTTTACCATGTCATGAGGTATGCTTCATAGTGCTAGAGGGAGATGAAACTTTTTCATCTCCGGGCCCAAAATTTGGAAACAATAGATTTTGAGGTGCTGAGAATTCGTTACTTTAGTAAATGAACAAAAAAAAGGCTGACCTCTAGTTAAAGAGAAATAAAACTGACACAGATTCAATAAAGTATTTCTCATAAAAAATACCCTGCAAAATATCAACTAGCCGATTTTGGAGAGATTTTGGCTATTGATTATATCGGTTGTCAACTGTTTAATTCCAAGTTAAATTTAATAACTTTTAGTAAGACACAAACTGGACAATATTTATCTCTCAGTCTATTTTTGAATTGTTTTATACTGTTCATTTATGAAAATAAAGATTTCAGTGCGTGCGTGGAAGAAAAAATTGTCAAAACAACTTTCCCACATTTTTTTTTGAAATTTTCCAAGTTTGCATTCCAAGCGTTCACTTTTACCTCGCAAGCATTTTACCTTGTAACTGGACTACGGTCAGTTAGAACACGAGAGTCACGCAGCATCAACATAATATCTTATACTGTCAGTGCCATATAAGATTTTATATCTTTTTCGTCCTTTTCTGTATAACTTATGCTGAAACTTTTGTTAGTGAATGGCATAAAATTTGTACTAAATTGCTTGATGATTAAAAAACAATTTAGTACGATGTTTTGAATTAAAAATCTAACCCTCCCCCCCCCCCCCAAAGAAAAAAAAATCCTTGTCTTCTTTGGTGCTATTTTGAAAAACCGATGAAAGTGTCAGTGCCGTGTGATTAAGGAAAGTTCTAACCACCTGTCTCATTTGCCCCCTTCAAGTATGTGGAGTCAATATGAATTGATAGATTTGAGCTCAAGATAGCTCGATGAGGCATGCGTAGATAGCTTGATCCGATTCCACATACATAATTGATGGAACATGTCACTAAACAAAACTATTTTGTGAAATGATTGATGAACAGACTGCTCCTCTCTGAGGATTTTACATTCCAGTTGCCTTTAGTTAAATCTTCATCATAGAAAAACTTTTAATTAACTGGTTCCTGATTTAATTTTTTTATTTAATACAAACAATGTAAGAAAAAATAATTATTTTGTTAGTTTATTCTGAAATTCTTTATGAAAGCATGTTAGAAGTAAATGTGTTTTGCCTAAAGATACGTTCTAACAACGATGAGTCTATGTGGAACTCTTCAACTATGCATAGACAATATGCGCAGTCATTTCCTTACTGTCCTGTCATTCTTGAAACATGCATCGTTCAAAAACCTTCAAATCGGATTAAATTAATCAAACAAAAGAACGAAATGAAGATGAGTCTGAACATTATGGCGTATGCTTCGAACTGGTGAGGTGAAAATGATTTCGTGGGTGCTACAAAGATATGCAAATCGTGTTTCAACTGTGAATTTATTTTTCAACATGTTATGCAAAATGATAGATAATTTTTACGAAACGCGTAAGAAATAACCAATCCATCGTCATTCATTCCGATCTCGCAATTTTAAATAAAAGCATGTTTACGATTAAGATGTTTGAACAATTTCCTCTAATCCCAAAATATGAGCATTAGTGCTATAGGATGGATTCGTGCACCCAAATATTTCCTCTCTGGTAGCTCAGTTTAGCTAATGGCTCGTTCATAAAAGGAAACTCAGAAATCAATTTCAGAGTTTTCGTTTATGAAGATATGAGACAATTCAACTATACCTTCCATAGAACATTCTGGATAAGACATTTTGAACAAGAACTCTTATCTCCAAAGCAAAAACGGTAGACTTCTAAGATAGGTTCGCACAGTTGATAATTTTTTCTTTTTCAATTAAATTTCGCTAATTTCCTGTTCATCATAGGAAATTGAAAATCCGGTTTTGCGCTTCCCTGTTTGAATAATTTGTCCTGTGAGGCATTTCGGGATAAGATGTATGGATAATTACGTACACACATTCGTCAAACTTTGAACTTCTGTACTTAAATAAACTTAGTTTCCTTAAGTCTTTCATGAAGTGAAACTAAAAAAAATCTGATTTCCTAAGATGCCGGTCGTAAAATCAATCCAGGTTTATGAAATTCCTAACTCTGGTTGACTATCTTTTATGGTGGCAGCAATAGAAGAAGCAACCAAAATGCGTATATGAAGCATACGATATAAAATGCTTTTTGGCTGGTAATCCTGATTGCGAACTATGTTTTCTCTGCTATATACTGTTCTGTTTTTCTGGGTTCGATAGGATTGAATAAAATCTTCAGAAAGTGCACACAAAATAAAATTTATTATTCTGTAAATTATTTAGGCGCTTACACAAATTCAATCAGAAAGCACGTAACAACTGTGTTCTATACAGCAGAAAACTCTAAAAATGCAAGTCAGGATAATAGGAGTCTTCAATATAATACACGCCTAACGCACTTTCAATACATTCAATTCTCAGCAGAACAGAACTCTGAGTTATAATGCCAGTGTCAGGTATATTTATAGACTTTCAAAGCGCCCCCTATCGGTCGGCCAGCTAGAAATCTCTAGAAACTTTCAGAAAGATCTAGAAGGTTGGCGATCAATTGGAGCCATATCGCCAAATTTGGCGACCAAAATAAGTCACCAAATCCATCGCCAATTTTGCGATAACTCTCATATTTGGCAAGATTACCATAGACTCGTAAAATTCGTAACAATACTTTCACTGTTGTTACTTATGTTCCTGGGGTACAATAATTTCGAGACCCCCAGTCCGGTATTCATGAGAAGGTAATACAGTAAACCAGTGGTGCGCAAACGTTTTTCGCCCCTGTATCTTTAAATAAAAAATATATCGATCCCAATGAAAATTTGTTTGGTAATAGAAATTTTTTTTAATTAGGCAAATGTTAACAACAAGAAATAAGGAAATTTTGACAAACTATTTTTAAAAAACCATAAACAATTACAACCTCTACATTTTTCATTTTTTTTGCTTAATCTTGTGTGACAAAAACTTCACATTCAAAAGCTAATACTTAATTGTATTTCATTTAGGTAAAAATTCACGATCATTAAAATTAAAAAAGGAGCAGGATTTCAGAATCTATTCTTGAAGTATTTAACATTCAGGAAGGATGTTTTTGCATATTGGTAAAAACTTCATAGTCAATGTTAGATGAACAAAAATAATAGAATTACTAAAATCAGAATAATACTGCTTTTAATTTATTAAATAAATTTTCAATGAAGTACATAATACTGCAAAATAGATATAAAAGAGTATTGGTTTATTGGATATAGTCTGTACATATCTACACGCTGAAACACATAGAAGTTTACTAAAGGGAAAAAAATAACATTACAATAAACAATAACATATTTTAACTGTCCCAAGTAACAACAATGAAGGCTTTTTGAACGCTTCAACAAATATAAGCTGTCCAGTATGAAATTTCGCATGTATGACATGCATCTGCACTGAAAATACTTGGAGGGCATACATAAAAAGAAAAAACCTTAATAATATTCGAATGTAAAAGAGCTGATACTTTAATCCCGATCAACATAAATTTCTATGAAATACCCGTAGTACATACTTATGTAATTGATTTTTGGAATACGCGAGGTTATAAAAATTGTATAGAAATGTGAAACTTTAATAAATGCAGTTACATGTTTATTTCATTAACTTTTAGTGTGTAAGGTTAATTTCCAAAAATAGTGTAAAATCGCGAGGATTAAATAAATGCCGTTCACTATTATTTCGTTGTTTTTGGCATGTGGGATTAGCTAAAAATATTTATAAAAGCGTGAAATAAGTATGACCTCGAGCAGTGGTGGCAAAATTTATTCGGCCAATCTTCAAATAAAAGATCACTCGACCCCCCCCCCCCCCAAAAAAAAAAAAAAAAAAAAAAAAAATGGGGGCAGTAGCAAATTTTTTTTAAAAATTAGGAAAATGTTAACAGAAAAATAGAAAGAAAGATAAAAGGGAATTTTGACAAACTATGTAATAAATCAATGAACTGTAGATATTGGATATTTGTTTACTTTGCGTGAAAACAATAAAAAAAATGTCTCGCTTACTTTCTGCACTTAGGCAAAAATCATGAGGCTAAAACTTCATAAATCCTTATTAATGTATATTTAAATAGGTAAAAATCAACAAAAATTAAAATAAAAAAGAACATAATTTGAAAATTATTAACAAATTTATAACAAATTTTTTACAAATTATTAACAAATTTATAACTTTTTTTTTCAATGCGGAACTTGTCTTCTGATGGTGGATACTTCTTTAAAAAGTAGAAGTACCCACCATCAGATTATATATATATATATATATATATATATATATATATATATATATATATATATATATATATATTTAAATATACAGAATTAATTGTCCAGAAAGTTCGGTGAATGACGTCATAGTGCTCACGGTCGTAAGAGTGTGGCATACCGTGCTGGACAGGAGAAGACTGGTCAGAACCAATATCCTAAGCGGCGTCGCTGCGAGTTCGCTTACAGTGTGGAAACAGTTTATTGTAGAGTGAATGTGTTGTGCGCTCGGTCGAAATTCAAAATGGATCAGCGAACGAACATGCTGTTCTGTTTCATACTTGGAAAAATCAACGAAAGAGACTCATGAAATGCTGCTAAACGTTTACGAAGAATGTGCTGTCTCCTTGAAGTGCGTGTATGAGTAGTTTAAACGCTTCCGAGAAGGGCGGGACATCCCTGAAGACTCCCCCCGAAGTGGACTGCACGCACCCCAGACAACGTAAAAAAAGTGAAGGAATTGTTGGCCAAGGATCGTCGTGTGACAGTGCGAATGATAGCTGAGGAAGTGGGAATGGGTCGTGAGATGGCCCACCTCATACTGACCCAGGATTTGGGTAAACGCAAGCTTTGCTCCCAACTTGTGCCCCACACTTTGACGCCGGTACAAATGTAAATCCGGCTTGACGCCTGTGGAGACTTTTCATTGACATGGATCGAAACCAAAATTTCCTAAAAACCATTGTCACGGGTGACGAGACCTGGTGTCTGAAGTAAGTTCCCGACGCCAAGCGTCAGAGTATAGAGTGGCGGGGTCTTGGGTCGCCGAAAAGCAAGAAGGCATGAAGTGAGAAATCCCGCATCAAGACAATGCTCGTGGTGTTCTTCGACTCTGAGGGTCTCATCCATAAAGAATTCCTAATTGAGGGCACCACGTTAAAGGCATTTAAGTACGTAGATATACTGAAACTTCTGCTGTAACGGATCAATCGGGTACGCCCCCAGTACGCCAAGCAAGACAATTAGATCCTGCTTCACGACGATGCCCGGCCACATACTTCCTTTCTGGTTCAGCAGTTCCTGGCCAACAGGCGAATTGTGTCCCTGAATCACCCACCCTACTCCCCAGACTTGTCTCCTCTGGACTTTTTCTTGTTCCCCAAATTGAAATCAGCCCTGAAGGGCCACAGGTTTTCGGACATTTCGGACATCCAACGTAATGATACGACCCAGCTGAAGGCCATACGTAAAGACGATTATGCCAGGAGTTTCCAAGACTTGTACAGCCGTTCCCAGATGTGCATTACCGCCTACGGGGATTACTTCGAAGGACAGTAACAGCTGTTTCATGTAAGACAACAATCTATTGTAACTATAGACACATTCACCGAACTTTCTGGACAAAGGTTGTATATAGAAGAAGTACTTACCATCAGAAGACAAGTGCCTCCGTATTGGGAAAAAATAATAAATTTTTTAATTAGTTATTTTAGTATGATATAAATTTACTTCAAACTATCTACCCCTCCAATTATTTCCTCTCTTGTGGGTCGCAGCCCACAGTTTGAGCACTACTGCCCTAGAGAATAGTCCTCAAAGGTAGTGAGTCACTTTTTTCTTCAGCTTCTTCTCGATCTATTCTGAGGGAAGCATTCTCAGGCACGCACCACGGGTTGCCGTTCTCTTCACAGTTAGAGTCATAAGTTTTCCTTGATCACTCGTATTCGGAAGATAATTTTTCTTGAGGTGAACCAGCCATAAGCGTTGTCAAATCTGAAAATATCTGAAAACAAGAGCGAAATATTAAGGAACTTTAATACGTGTTGAAATGTCACTCTGTTGGGACTGAATGTCTAGAGACATTACAGAGAAAGTAAAAGAGATCGTGTGTAAACAATAAAGCTGTTTTGTCTAGGTTGATAAGTTTAGAGAGAAAAAAAATCTACTGTTGTAATTGGTACTTAAAACGGAAGGGATAGGACTCAAATAAAATAAATCTGCAACTGGTAACTGGTTATGCTTCGGGGGGGGGGGGGGGGGGGTAAACAATTTCGGAAGTTTTTCAAGTCATCAAAGGAAAAAAATATTCCGCTACCAGTACAAGGCTATTTCCTTAACCATTTTGTCAGTTTTCCAGTGAGAGCTGCTCTCAAGACTTAGGGATTATTGAATTAATGGAGCAAGAAGTCAAAGTAGTCTCTACCTCCTGTCGAAAGAAAGATAGCGCGTGTTTCTTTTTAAACAAACAAATATTGTCATCGTCAACACAAATTCTATATTTCTTATTTTACTTTTTATAACTGCGAAAACCGGAAAACTTATGGTTGTTCAGTTGAGAATGTATGTATAGTGTATCCATTGATTGAATTTTAAGTTTCTGGTCCTGCACTCATTGTTGCTGCGAGGGCTATAGAACTAGACTATATTAGTATAAGTACTATACTAATATAGTATAGTATTTATACTAATATAGTCTAGTTATCCCCTAGAACTAGACTATATTGGTATTGTAACTATCAGTTTAATTTAATGTTTCTGATTCCTGTAAAAAGAAAAGAACTGAGCTTGGGCACTTTCTACTACTATTTCTTCATTAATTCCATGCTTGTTGACCCGCTTTGACCTAGACGATCGCAAGTATTTGAAGTATGTGTCCCATATATATAATGTACTTACATATTCCTGGCCAGGGCGCATGTACAATCTTGTCTATTGGTGAGAAGTGGGACTGCATTCTTAGCGGAGGGCTGACATATTTAACATTGCATTCAGGCTTGTTCTCGTCCAAATAAACGTCGCAAGGTGGCAAATCCAGAACTCTATACCAAAGAAATAATATATGCTAAGAGATATTTGTGAGCTAGTTTTATATTAATTTTTTTCTTTTCAGGTCCCTAACTTTTATTTATCGTGTATTGTATTCTACCCTATAAATAAATTGACGAAATACAAATGTCTTTTCGCAGACATTATTTCCTCCTTGCAAAATGCCATCGCTGTTTTTTTTTCATTCATGCAGGTTCATGCCAACTTCTGTCTAACCTTGTACTTTTTCAAGCATTTGCTTCATTTTATGCTTCTGTGGATCTTAGTTTTACTTTCTAGTCACCTCATAGATTTACCTGAAGCAAAGGAACATAGTCCTCGTAAACATAGTTCTTCAGTTGCATATTTGGTTAAAGAAAAAACACTTCTTTATTAATCTTCGGCCCTGTAAAGGTAAATAATAGATAGCAAGGTAGTTTTAGCTGGCGGTGGACTCGTAAAAGCCAACTGGTTTTAAGAGATCATTCCAGTTATCTCAAGACCTCAAGATGGTTCTTGTAAAAATCAGAATTCTTATAACAGGCATGGAAAATATGCCAATTCTGATAAAGCGTGTCAAAATTAAGAAACCATTAAAGAGCTTTACCGTTAACTTTAACAACTGCCTATTTTACACCGTTCGTAGAATAATTTTTCCCATTTTGACAGGAATGAAGGAAATACTTTCTCTAAATTATGTGAAAATATCAAACAATCTTACAATGGAAAAAATATTTTCCCTATTCGTTATTTATAAACATGAATAGTATCAGTTAAGCTTTGAGCAGCCGGACCCAAATACATAAGCAACCTGTCCCTCACAATAAGTGACGGCCACATCAGGGGAAAAAAAGTTCTGAACAGTCTATAGGAATACATGTTTCCCCTACTGTTAGTCAATAGATATTTTAACCCAATAAAAACTTAACATGCTAATCTTATTACTGTTTATTAATTGTTTTTGCACTTTACAGTCTTGCTATTAATCTCTAATTTATTTTTTTATTTATCAAACAGTTTTCAATCGTGTATAATAATAATGCTTTATACATAACACGTTGAAACAGACAATCGAGACAACTCGCTACGTAAACTCCAAAGAGCTGCAAAGTCTCCTAATAAGTGACAATATCATAATGTAGAGGTGATAAACCAAGATCAAACCTCAGTTCGGAAAAACTGAAGAGCACATTAACAGGAAGATCCATGTTACTTTGAAACTTGTTAATGGGAAACATATCAAAGGGAAAAATACATTTGTACATGCAAGAAGTTTCTTACTCTGGATCATCTCCTAATTCTCTGAACAGCATACAAAATGATATGCTTCCGTTTTCTGATCGAAATTCTACGTGGATCTTGGAATGTGCCTGCCTCACCACCACTGAGTAGTTGAAGACAGATCTTGGTGAAACCCATAGACAAGTGACTCCGGGATCGGTGGGCATCAGGCGTGCTTTATTACGCAAATAATATTCTTTGGGGACCATTCCACCGAACTTGATCTGCACAAAGAGAACAAGAGCATTGTATTCTTCACTATATGTAACTTTGAAATTCACATGCAAACTTCCAATGCCAGAGATAATAGGTTCAGAAACTTTCATTGTCCCATCAGTAATGGAGCTTACTTTATAAGATGTATTTTGTTTAAGTACAAGATCAAAACTATATTAAGAAAGTAACTAGTTGCATAACTTACGAATTCTTTACACATGGGGTCTCCGGAGGAGTCTGTCCTCTTTCCGCCCAAAAAACATGGCAAAACGTCTTCGTCAATGTACTTTAATAATAGAGAAGGCGACGAATCTGTAAAGGTAAAGTAAGGGTAGTTTAAACACCCTTTGGACATAACAGTGTATCATTGGTCCTGATTTTTTAAGGCTTTAAAATACCTGTATCAGTAACTAAAAGATTTGAAAATCCTAGTGAAGCCCAGTCTTTACTAGGATTTTTTAAGCATCTAGGTTTACCTCACCATTCATGTTCGAAGGAAAAATTGTCGGTTGGTATCGGCCAAAGGTCGAGACGTGTGGCAAATAAAGAATTTCAATCAAGAAATTAAGTATTTCAAGATTCATTCAAGAATCAGAAAAATTTTCCTGTTAGCAGAGTTATTACGAAAAATATTCCACGTATTTTCAACTTTATATTTTCAACTTTTAGTCCAGCACAAGTAACATTTAGTATTAATGGATTTAAGGGCATCATTTATATCTCACAGCTAGAATCGGCTTGCACGGAGTATGTTTTTGTGGTGCCTATCCCATCAAAAAAAAAAAATTCCTTGCTATTATTTTTTGAGAATGACTCATCTTATCTCGATCGCCGTTCACACAAGACTGTGATACGAACACGGTGCTAAAGAATTTTTATTAGAAATATAAATTATTATTAGTAACATTGTTATTATTGGTATTATTTGTTAATTACATGAATTATATAATTAACAAATGATAACATTAGGTACTTATCGGTTATAGAGACCATATGTTTGCGACTGTTTTTCCGACTTGTCGCCAACACAAACATTAGTGATATTTTCCGACATGATATATTCACACCCATAGATAAAAAACATAGTAATAAAAAATATGAATTATATATAATTGTCATAAACGTAAATAACAGCCGAAATTCAATACAAACCTAAAAGTAAATGGATCTACATTGCTAAAACAAAAAATGGCTAGAGTGTATAAGACGGTCAGGCAGATTTTTCACCAATTTGGCGAAAATTTTACGATTATAGCGATAGTGTTGTTTGTTGTTTAAGGTGGATTTTATGGGAAACAGGTGTGTAATAGATTTTTGCATGGAGAATTGCCAACAACGGCTACGACTTCATACAGCCAGCGCAAGGTTTGTTATACTGACCGCTACAGCCAGTATATTCAGGGCGAAGTCGGCGGCTGGGGATTCCTGGGATATTTTTGGACTGGTGGGCAGTGGAACGAAGCGAAGCGGAGCAAGATTATCTGAGCGAACCGAAGATCCCATGTGTGCCTACGATTTTCATACGGCCAACGACAGGTTTGTTTTAATTATTTGTTTTAGCTTTGCAGCAAATCCTAAAATGCGCCAAGCCATAGTCGAAAAAGAAATCGTGCGAAATTTCGCCAAATCTGACCGTCTTAGGCCCGTATGCAGAACAAACGCTGGAGCTTTGTGTCTCTCGCTTCGCAAACGGGGGGTTCTTGCGAGAGTAGGGGGTGAGCACTCTTTTTAGCTATGCTGATCAAACAATTTGCGCTTCCGCAAATGATGACGTCAAGATGTGTAAGGAAACCTTATATGGTCAGGCCACGCCCTTGTTCTCCTCCCTTTTGCGGGAGCTGGGTTCCCTCCCGAACCCTAAGCCGGGGGGGATTCGACGGTCAATTTAGCGAAAACGTCGGAGAGACCTTCCTCAAACGCCGCATTTTAATTGCTTCCTTACGTTGGGGTTTAAGAAAAATTATACAGCTTTGGGAAAAATCCGTGCTTTGACTTCGACCAACGTGGCTGTTTCTTTTACATTTTGTAGATAAAATTGTCTCAAAGGACATTAAATTTTTCAGTAGAGGAGATCGAGAAAAAAGTGCAGTGAAGGCATCACTGATGAGTCATTTGATTCATCTGCATTGGTACGTAATTTCAGTTGTATTTGAAAAGAAAAAAAAAGTAATTTGACTTTAGCAATATCCTAATATTTTATTATTATTTTTTTACTTGTAGGCTGTTTTAAAACAGAAAAAAATGGATGGTAAGTAAACTATTAATTTTGTATTTAATTACCTGTTTATTAGAATTTCTTTTAATCATTTTCAATGCTATTTATAATATATCATTTTTACATTGCAAGATATTTATCATAAATAAATTTAATTAAAGCAAAATTTTAAAATGTCCTAATGCTTATTTAATGGACAATTAAGTACTAAAAATGTTCTGTTAGACTTTTCTGGCATTTGTGTACAAGAATATCATATTTCTATTTTTGTTTATAAATCTTATTATAAATTTTTAAAAATGCTGTTAGTTAATCATTAAACAAAGATCAAAATATTTTGTTGCAGGAGGCTTTGTTACCAGGTAAAGATCACCGCATTATTAATATTTGAGGGTGGGGATTGAGACCATGACATTGTACACTTAAATAGCAAATATAAATTTAATAATTGTGCTTCAAAAGATTACTGCCAATGCTCAGTCATATATCAGAATTATGTTTAGCTTTATGATTATTAAATGCAACTATGTATTTAATAATCATAAAGCTAAGAAAAATCCTCTGTTTCATGTAGCTCTGTTTCATGTGCTATCTCATTTACTATGTATTTTTTATTATTTTCTAGACAGTTCAACAGTACGTGGCAGGAGGCATCTAGCCTTAAAAAGAAAAAGAGAAGCAGCCGAGTTAAATAAATTTGAAGCTGAGGCTCTTCAAACCCAAAAAACTATGGTGCAAGAAATCGAAACAACATCCCGGCAAGGAATTCTGCTAAAAATTAATCAAAATTTAGAAACATTAATTAAAATAATGGAAGACAAAAATAGTTGTTAGTCAGAAATAAAAAGCTTTTAGAGCTCATAAATGCTGAAGATGTTGTAGAAAAAATGTAATAAACACATAAATTCATGTTTGCACAGTCTAAATTTTTGTAATAAAAACTTCATCTTCCATCTCAAGTGGATTATCCGTATCTTGTAATATCCATTCCCTGCTTAAAGAAAGGGATAACATCCTTCTCCTTCGCAAAGCGAATGACTATTCCGGCTTTGCAAGAGAAAAGACGAGTCTACGAGAGCTCCCTACTAGCCGCAAGTTTTGATCACGTGACGTTCGTATTTACGAGAGAAAAAGCTCTCGCAGTTTGATCTGCATCGCAATTGCGACCCCTCTGCGGAAGGGAGGGGCTTTGCGAGAGCTTTGCTCTCGTAAGTGTTTGATCGGCATACGGGCCTTATTCCCTTTTACCCCAAAAATATTGTTTACATTGAAATTTGTGGTGGCCATAAATCAGCTATTGCCGATAAAATTTCATAAAATTTGTCCTTACCGACAACGTTCCGCCACATAAATTCTACGAGAAATGAATCCAAATGTCTTGCTGTACCTCCATGCTTCTTTTTTCGCGGATCCCCAGAGCTTTTCTACCGTCTGCGCATGAGCGCCAGTTTCGGGATCCATGAAATTATACCTATGGTTCACCATCAAATGTTGAAAGCCGGCGTCTTCTAATTCTTCAGTTCTGTAGCCACGCCAGCTATCTGAATAAATGGTTGAGCCGTCCTCGATGTGTTCAACGATTTCTTTGAAAAGCGTACTAGCTTTCCGATTTGGCACTGCCACGAGAAAGCATCCCTTCGTTTTCTGGCAAATCCCACCAAACACCCATTGCTCGGAAAGTAATCATCCATAATTACTTTTTGTTTTCGTGAACAAAGTTTCGTCGATTTCAACGATCCCCTCAGTTTCCCCGATCTTCTTTGTTGATCATTTCTGCAGATACTGCTAACAAATTTCGCGCATGTTCCAATCTACAGTTGTTTCTGGGCTAAAATCCATTTGACGTTGGCACTACGACGCAGAAGTTCGTAGGCCCAACAGTAAATAATCCGTAAGGCTTCTGTAAACAGAATCCTAGATCCCGAGAACCAATTCATCACGTGAAGATCGATAGTACGCCGACAACCAACGACGTTACATCTCCAGCGGCACTTCTCGCCAACTTGCAGCCGCATGGTATGACCGTTTGGAAAAAAAACGCTGTCACGGTAAAATGTCTTTCTCTTGAAAGAAACTTCATAGCATCTTCTTCGTTCCTCGGCAAATTCCAAATTTTCATCAGTGTAAAAAACTAAAAATGGTAGAAAAATCTAGCTAACAGGAATAAAATGGCACAATGGTATAACAGGAATAATTTTTCGCTATTAACCGCTATTAACAGGTTGCCGATACAGTCGATTCCGGTTAATCGAACCACTGGATAATCTGACCAGCCGGTTATTAGGACCAAAATGATCGCGTCTCGATGTGGTCTGATTAACCGGAATCTACTGTATTTGAAAATAGCGCCACCTATTTGCAGCAACCGGTACGCCAGGATTTGGCGTGGTCCCTACGCGTTGGCGACTTTGGCTTCATGGTCCCTATAACCGATAAATGCCTAAAAGGTATAAAATTTTTATATTATTATTTTATTAAATTATTATTTGTTTAAATCATTAATTATTATTATTGCTATTCATGCAAGATTGAGATACAAACGCGATGGCCACTCTTTTATTATTAGCACGATAATTTTATTATTAGATATTATTATTTATAATAATAATTATTATTATTGTTAATTTTTATCATTTGTACATTACCAACTGCTTTTAGTTGCAAGAGATTGATTAGTCATTGTAAACTATAATGTGTGACGCATTCCCATTTTGCATTTTCATCCCGTAACGATTTTGATGGGAAAACCTCGGGAAAAACATGTTCCATGTTAAAAATAATTTTTACACCATTTTACGTAACAAATTTGCCTCTCGATATATGCACACGAAAACCTAAACAACTGATAAAATATTACCTCTGCATGCCATTCGAATCTTCAGGAGCATATTCAGTCTCAGTATGGGTTTGATAATGTTGAAGACTCTATCAAAATAGATTGGAGCTGTAAAGTAGAAAATAATGGATGTTATTCTATTTTTAAAATCTGAAAATGGAAATTTATTGAGATACCTGCAAGCAAATCGCACGAGACGATGGTGGCACAGAAGGTTGCGTGTTCATATCACGTCCGGGTCGCCAACATAGCACTGAAGAATTTGGAGAGCAGTAAACCATTTTACTCACCAGAATTATAGAAAGAAGCTACAACCGATGCATCAACTCATACTAATGGAACTTATTCGAAGTTGTCATTAAAAGCTCTTTCCATACCATAATCTTCGCTCTTGAATTAAAAAGCGCAAAAGAAATAAGTACATCCACTTTTTAAAAAAAAATCAGGTAATCTCTTCTAACGAAACTACCGCGGGTTATTAACGTAGGATTACTTATCGTTGCTTACCTCTTTTGTATGTGTATATGTATCTATATACAGGTGGTTATCAAGATAATGGAAACTCTACGATACATCATGAAAACCTTTATTAATACGGGGCAGGATAACCTTTGTCATGTAATACCACCTGATTCACCTTGAAATTGGATTATACAAGTCATAAATAGTGGTTAAGAATATATTATACCGTTCTTCAGGGGAAAATAATGAAAGTTCCTGTAGAGATGCAGTGGTGGATATCGATACCTTTATCTATCCGCTTATAAAGATCACAGTGGTTGGATGATTTATAGTCGGGGGGATTTTACAGGGCAAGATAAGATATTTGACTTCTTTTCCATGCTCTTCAAACCAATACTTGATAGATTTAGCTGTATGTATACGGGGATTATCATACCGGAGAACGTCGTGTTCTGCAGGAAACAATGATTGAGCCATAGGACGGACTAGTGAGCTAAAATTTCGACATAGTCCTTCTCATTCAATCTCCCTTTTAGGGTTACCATAGGGCCTGAAAAAAAAACCATGAGATGCCATCTCAAACCCTGATAGATCTATCTCCATGATTGACAGTTGGGATAAGACAGCCAGAATCTTACGCTTGTGTAGGTGTTCTCCAGACATACGCATGTCCTGTTGCGAGGAACAATGTGAACAATGATTCGTCGGACCAAATGCCGTTTTTCGACATATTACTCGACCAGGATTTGCGCTCGTGGCACCATTGAGGACGATATTTTCTATTGGCATCTATTACAAGTGGCTTGGGAATAACTACTCTTCCGTAAATGCTTTGTTTGTGAAGTTCCCTTCTACCTTTAATGGTTGATACCGGAACATGATAAAGAAACAGGGCAATAAAAGAGAAGGGAAGAAAGCCATAGACCGGAACGAAAATTAGAGATAATGTTCGTAGCAATAAATAGAAGTGGAAGAGAGTGAAAATAAAAGAAAATTTATGATGGCTATAAAACGGCCCACCCTACTTGAATCCAAAGCATGGGAAAAAGTTAAAATTGAGGGAGAATTTATAAATCCCGCCCTCGACGCGCATTGGTAAAAGGGGATTGAGGAGTGGCAGCACGGACGAATGGCGATGGCATGATAATTTCCAGATAACCAATGGAAATTATAAGAGGCGGAGACATTAGTAAGAAAATATATGAAATAAAAAAAATAGTGTGAAGGCAGAGAGATAACCTGGGAAGTGAGAGTCAGTCAGAAGTTGTCGAGCGCCCAGTGTCCCATGCCGAGTGTCTGCGATAAACGACGGAGCCGTGTTCGAGTGCAGTAAAGTTTAGAGAGATAGAAGTTGTCGAGCGCCCAGTGTCCCATGCCGAGTGTCTGCAATAAACGACGGAGCCGTGTTCGAGTGCAGTAAAGTTTAGAGAGATAGAAATTGTCGAGCGCCCAGTGTCCCATGCCGAGTGTCTGCAATGAACGACGGAGCCGTATTCCGGATAAAGAGATGCCCGAATTACGTTTGGGGATAAAGACGACGAATTCATCATTACGAGTGCCAGCTGCCCAGAGGGATTCAACCGTCATCTGCTGAGGTACCGACTTTGCATTTCCCTTTTATATTGTATCATTGCTTCTCAGTGTATAGCCATAATGATTAAGATAGAGCGCGATGAATATAGTTTTTGAATATAAGATGTTGAGTAATAGACCGATAATTCGTACCAACAATTTAATATAATGTTTTGCATATATATATGAATTAATTTAGTAGGAGTAAAATTGAAAATAATATGTATAGAGGTAGTATGAAATATTGTTATAATAAGTGAATGAATCAAACATAGGTGTCGTAAAGAATTAATTTAGTAGGAATGAAGTTATAATAATGTGTAAATGCCGGAGGAAATATTGAGTAATTTTGGAGTGTATTATTTATGTGTGTTAATATTCAATAAATTGATTTGTCAATATAACCAGAGTTAATTTCCATTATTTGGGAAGCACATCAATGTACTAGCCACAATCATGAACCAATAAGTTACTAAATCAAAATCATAATTAATAAATATAATTAATATAAGAATAATATAATAACTCCCAATCCCTATAATTTCATTTAAAATAATATAAACAATTTAAATTACGGTTACAATAGGTGTTTCCATTATTTTGATAACCACCTGTATATGTACGTATATATATATATATATATATCTACTGTGGCTCCCAAAAGTGTTCGTACACTTACGAATTTCAATGAAATAGGGGTCTATCCATTAATTAAAATGAATATTTCAGAATGGGTATTTCATAATAAGATCTATAATCTATTCTTAAGAAAACTACATGAAATATTTTGAAAACATAGTAAAACTTTATTTTTAAGAAATCAGTATTCAAAAAGTAACAAAAACTTTACCTCACAAAAGTCATCGTACACTGAAATATTTTCGGATAAATTCATAATTAAAATTATCGTCTGGTGCTTTATTTTTATTTTTGAAATGTGGTGGCATTTAAAATATCGTTTGGCTTTAACTTTTGCTTGCCTACTCCGTAATATTCTATTTATTATTTAAAAATGGCTTGCAGTCGTAAAGAAACAACAAGCAACATTCGAAAATTGATTATTTTTCATCACAGTAGTGGTAAATCAGTTCGGAATATTGCTAAATTACTTAATTTATCCCATTCTACTGTGCAGTATGTGAAAAAACGCTTTAAAGAAGAAAATTGGATCGAAAACAAGGTAAGAAAAGGCCGTCCGTCAAAGTTAACAAAACATGATCCGAGATTTATAATTAGAAAATTTGTGAAATATTCACGTTTCAGTGCTGTAAAAGTTTCTGCAGAATTCAATAAAACATTTTCTACTTCAATTTCACCTGAAATTTTTTGACGAGTTCTCAGAACAGATGGATTACATGGGCGTTCTGCCCATAGAAAAATTTTTGTGAGTGAGAAAAATAGAAAGTTTAGGCTTCCCTTCGCACTATCAATGATAAATAAGCCCCAAACCTATTGGAATAATGTCTTATTTGCCGATGAACATTTTTGGTGCTGATGGGCGTATAATTGTATGGAGAAGAAAAAAATGAGGAACGTAATCCCATGAACTTAGTAGGAACAGTTAAGCATGCCGGTGGAGGTATCCTTGTGTGGGGGTGCATGTCAGCATCAGGACTAGGAAATTTGGAATTTATTAATGGAATAATGAATCATGCTGTTTTTATAAATATTTGAGAGACAATTTAAAATTATCAGCTCAAAATTTGGGTATTAGAAACAACTTTGTTTTTTATCAAGGTAACGATCCTAAGCACACGGATCTCAACGTTCGCATCTGGTGTCTCTATAATTGTACACAAGTTTTGAAAACACCGCCTCAATCACCAGATTTAAACCCAATAGAACATATTTGGAGATAACCGGAGGTTCGAGTACGAAAACACGACATTCACAAGAAAAGCGAACTAAAAACAATTATGATGGAAGAATGGATGAACATTGATGCAAAAATTACAAAAGAACTAAAGCAATCTATTCCCAGACGCTTAAAAGCTGTTGTGGATGCTAAAGGATATCCTACTAAATATTAATTTAACGAAAAATTAGAATATTTACTAATATGTAGAGATCTTTTACAAGTGTACGATGACTTTTGTGAGATAAAGTTTTTGTTACTTTTGGAGTATTGGTTTCTTAAAAAAAAAGTTTTACTATGTTTTCAAAATATGTCATGTAGTTTTGTTAAGAATAGATTATAGATCTTATTATTAAATATCCATTCTGAAATATTCATTTTAATCAATGGATAGACCCCTATTTCATTGAAAATCGTAAGTGTACGAACACTTTTGGGAGCCACTGTATATATATAAAACAGTTCCGTAACTGACTCATTCACTGACTGACATACAACGCACAGACCAAATCGCTGGACCTAAAGGGCTGAAATTTTGCATGGCGATTCTTCTTATGGTGTAGTGGTGGACTAAGAGAGATTTTTAAAAAATTCTTCTTAGATACTTTTAAATTAAATTTTTAAGCTGTTTTTTTTTTTACTTTTTTTAAGTTTGCATTTAAAAAAATAATTTGAGGGTTATAAAATTTATATCACGAGAAAGATCATAAAAATTCCTTTAAAATGAAATCTTTTTCGAATCTTTACCTTCATTTCCTGATTTTTGGTGAATTTTAAAAGATTAATTTTTAGAATTTAATTTATTAAATGCTGATCACGTGACTTCTTTTTCTGGTACTTTAAATTAATTTATCGTCACGTGCATAAAAACTAAATAGACAAAAAAAAATATTTTTCTTGATAATGCGGCAGACGATTGGACATTATCCAAAAAATATTAAAATCCAGTAAAAGAAATGTTCTTTAAACTGTACTATATTAACTGTACTATATTCTTTAGTATTCTTTATATTAGATTTAATTTGAATATCTTCTTCTACATTATTTTGTCTATAAAAATATCCCTTACAATTTATATATATATATATATATATATATATATATATATATATATATATTACATCAATTATATACATTGATCGTCGTATATATCTATCTATCTATCTATATATATATATATACAGGGTGTAACGAAACTCTTGGGCAAAACTTTAAGGGGTGATAGAACACATCAAGACAAACAATATTATATAAGAAACTTAGGGTCCCAAACGTCTTCCAAAGGAGATAGACGCCATTAAAGTTTAGGGTCTGAATTTTCAAATGATTATAAAAAACTGAAAAATGGGTCAATTCGTTAGCGGTTTTAGCTAAAATTATTCTTTTTGTCAGTTTTTTCTTGAAAAATAAATTTAAAGATAAAGTAAAAAAAAATGTCGATAGAGGGCACTTTAGACTTTGGAGTAACGAACAACTATTATTTCCCGTTATTTTTTTTATCACATTAAATGCTTTCAAAAGCTTAGCCTTAAACTTAAATTTTGAGCTCAAAATTTGATTCGTTGGGGGTGGTTAAGTAGCGCAAACGGAATTGTGTTCAGGAGTTGAAATTTGAAACTCCCTCCCTCCTGAACAGAGTTCAGTTATTCCCGATCTTGGTGTCGTAGACCAGGCAGCAACTACTACCTCCTAGACGTAAAATAAACTAGAGAGGGATGACAAAATTAAAAAATTTATTCATAATACTTGACATGAGCAATTTCTCCTCTCGAAATAAAAAAAAAAAATTTGATGTACGCACGTCGTGCGCATGAATGAAGGTTGAATGAATGATGACACGTAGAAAATGGTACACGCATGATTTTCTTGTGTTATCACAAAAACTGCTCAAAAGAACACCCACCAGCAAGGATGCAGGCCTCACACCGCCGGCGGAGGGACTTTCGAACATTAGCAAATACCCCGGGCATCTCCCGGATATCGCCTGCTACGACGGCAATTCTCGCAACCAGTTCCTCGTTGGAGTCGACAGGGCTTGCGTAAACAAGACTCTTCATATGGCCCCAGAGGAAGAAGTCTAGACAGGAGAGGTCAGGCGAGCGTGCCGGCCAATTTACCGGACCACCCCGTCCAATCCATCGCCCTGGATATGCTGTATCCAATGCACTTCTCACATTTGCGCTGAAATGTGCAGGCACTCCATCATGTTGGAACCACATACGAGCCTTTATGTTGGCTGGAATACTTTGCAGCAGAACTGGAAGCACCTCTTGTAAGAATACCAGATACGTTCCGCCGTCCAGGTGCCTTGGCAGAAGATATGGCCCGATCAAATGATCGTGGATAATTCCGGCCCACACATTTTTGTCATCCCTCTCTCGTTTATTTTACGTTTAGTGGGTAATAGTTGCTACCTGGTCTACGACCGAGCATCTAAAATCGTGAATAACTGAACTTCGTACAGGGGAGGAGAGGGGTTCAAATTTCACCGCCTGAACACTGTTGAGTTTTCACGACATAACCACCCCCAACGATTCAGATTTTGAGCTCAAAATTTAAGTTTAAGTCTATGCTTTTGAAAGCATTTAATCTGATACAAAAAATAACAGTAAAAAATAGTTGTTTGTTACTCCAAAGTCTAAAGCACCCTCTATCGGCATTTTTTAAATTTTATCTTTAAAATTTATTTTTCAGAAAATCTTGACATAAAGAATAATTTAAGTGAAAACAGCAAACGAATCGACAAATTTTCCCGTTTTTTATGATCATTTGAAATTTTGGACCCTAAACTTTAATGGCGTCTATCTCCTTTGGAAGACGTTTGGGATCCTAAGTTTCTTATATAATATTGTTTGTCTTGATGTGTACTATCACCCCTTAAAGTTTTGCCCAAGAGTTTCGTTACACCCTGTATATATATATATATATATATATATATATATATGTATGTATGTATGTATGTATGTATGTACGTATATGTATGTCAAAATTTAGACGCATCTTGGTACTTTTCTGTTTAACTTCTTCAAGCAATAGACTGGGTTTGCCGCGCTGCCAAAATTATAACTCGCGAGGAAGGGCAGATGGACGGTTTTAGCGTCTGAAATTTTCCTTTCTGGAGGACCGTTATGGAGGAACGTAATCCTACGTCAAAATATTTATTATATAAATATACTTCTTTGGCAGTCAAGTAACGCATTTTCCACCCTAGAATCTTGAACTTTTTTTTTCCTTTTGAAATATCAGTTTATACCCGAAATAGAGATTATTTAGCGACTTAATGATTTGCTCGCAAAATACTTGGTGACAAAATACTTTAAAGGCAAGCGCAAATTTGTATCAAAAAGAAAAATAACAAAATATTGTAAAAAGAAATTAAAAGCAGTAAAAATTTCTCCAAAATTATCCTTGGCATTTGCAAAATAATAAAAAAAAATATTTTTCCTTATAAAATTCAAAGGAATTTAATAAAAAGCGGATAAATAATAAAACAAGAGCTAAGAATCTTAACAATTTAAATATTAAAGACTCTCAGTTCTAAATAAAAATGTGTCATTTTAAATATTGTTGTTGTTCATTCTAATGGCTCCTGTTACGGAAGTATTCCAGACCAGGTCCTTAAGGGGATGGTGGACCTTTCACAGCGATTTTTGAAATTTTTGCCACAGAGATATGAAACTTTGCTTAAATATTCATTAAAGTCTAACAATATTAAACACCTTATAAAATTTCATAGATATTTTTAAAAAAATATTTTATAATTAAAAAAAATTGAAATTAAATTACCCTTCTTTAAAATGCTCCTTGCGACTCAATTTTAAACTTTTCCCCTTAATTTTGCATTTATATTGCTTATAAATACCTTCTGAACAGAGTTATGTATTTTTTTGTACTTTCGTTGAATAGTTAATTTTCAGGCAATATTTTTATGCTTGTACTCTGAATTTTCTTGAAATTTTTGTACACTTAAGTTAAACTTTGATAACCTTAATGACCTCGAATCCTAAAATGGATACAAAACTTTATTTTCATGTATTACAGGAGTCTTTATTATAAATTTCATAAACTTTCGTCAAAAATTATGACGCGAGGAGCATTTTAAAGACTTGCAAATCTGGAAATTACTCATTTTGAGAAAAATACATTTAAAACATGTTTTTTCACCTACCTTTAATACTAACTTTTGTAAAGTCACCAAGTTTTCATTTTACTTTTCACTACATATTTTAAATGCATTTCATTCCAATATTTACATGTTTTTAAAATATTAATACATCCCCCAAAAAAATTCCCATTTGTGCTCGATTTTTGGAAATTTGAAAGTTCACCATCCCCTTAAAGGCTAGCAGGTTTAGGGGTGCGTCTCTGGTTTATAATGGCACTACAAGGATTGGAGTCCGATTTAGTCAGGTGCCACCTCAGTTTTGACCGAGCAACCCCTGGGATGACATCTGGGGATATCGTACCCTTTCCCACTCTCTCTGACCTCATAGAGGTACTTTTCAATCTACAGATTTAACGTGCCCATATACGGTCTAGACACGGAGGTATCTAATGGCGCTTATCGGGATTCGATCCTAGCCCCCTCAGCACCGAAATCCGATGCGCCATCACTAGGCTACCCGGGCCGTTATTATAAAATAAAATTACATGTAGCAAAATACCCCCTAAAATAACTAAGTCTTAAGGGAAAAACATTGCATCTTTTTTTAAATATAAAGCAGGGATAATAAGAGTATAAACTGGGATATTAAAAGCATTAATATCCCTACATAGCACACCGTGTGTAGATTAGCGTTAGCCGACATTTCTGTATACCAAAGAAACACATTCTAACTTACCGTTCACAATCAAAATGTTTGCCCATATTTCTGGATAGTTATCTTGCATTAATTGTATGAGATCTAGAGCGGTTTCAATTGCTGCAACGAAAGAGCGTTTAATCAATAATATGGTACACATTAATCATGTTTATTACAGTTTTTATTTCCACTCTTAGAAAGTGGTTTTGGTAGGCATGCTATCACTGCAAAAATGAAAAGCTGTTTCAGGGTGTCATGTTTATGGGTAGCGAATTTACCTGTTTAGGGTATGTATCTTAAACATGCTGTACGCTTCAAGTTATACTTCCATTTTTGTAACAGACCTAAAATAGCATGCTTAAAATAGAATGCATGTAGTTTACCAACACCAACCAACACACACACACACACATATATACATATATATTTATTTATTTATTTACTAGATAGTACCCGTCAAAACTTGACAGTAAATAATTGAACAGCTCCAATAAAAAAAAGGTTCATAACCTTGTTAAAATATTAGAAGTTCTTAAAGAATATTAGCAATCCGATGTTATAATTTTTCAATCCGATGTTATAATTAAAAATGTTGTAATAATCCGTGATGTTATAATCCGGGTTTATAATTTAAAAAAGGCCTTTCTTCTTGGAATAAAAAGCATGCTTATCGCTGATTTTTCAATCCGACTTGCACAATCTAACTAATATGCTATGTATACAATCTAACTAATATGCTATAAATATGCTATGTATAAATATATTAAGTAAAAATAAAATATATAAACTAAAGAAAATCAGATTTAAAAATCATAAAAATTACTCACGTACAAAAAATTTTGCAGTCTATTTCAATAAATAAGAATAAATTCAAATTTAACAATCTAATTCAATCTATTTCAATTTAATATAAATATATTATACATTCATGTATTACGCTATATACATGTATAAATATGCTATGTATAAAAATATTAAGCAAATATAAAATATATAAACTAAAGAAAATCAGATAAAAACTCAAAAAATTACTTACGTGCAAAAATGCAATAATAAACAGAAATTAAAAACACTATCAACGTAATAGAATGCTTTACAAAAAATAGGTATGAACAAAAGAACAATTTTAAGCAAATAAATATTCAATTAAACACAATTAAAATGTTAAATTCAGTTACTTAGCTTGAAATTTGCATCCAAATACACTATCACAAAAAAATAAATGCACCCAGAAGAAATCAAGCTACTATCGCGAAACTTGGCAGGAATGTAGTCTGGTAAGAGATATGCAAATGATTAAAATTTCGACGCCAATGAGACAAGGGTAAGCGCGCATTCCGCATATTAGATGCGCAGCTGGGAGAGTTTAAAAGCAGGATTGCTCGAGCCATAGGATTTTTCAAACAAATCTGTCGATTTGAATGGACGGTATAGTGACTAGAAATGCCTCTGAGACGTAACCGGTGACAGTACGAACAATTGTCGGACTTTGAGAGGGGGTGTATAGTAGGGCTCAGAGAAGCAGGTTGGTCGAACAAGCGTATCGGCCGTCACCTCGGTCGGATCGATATGGTAGTTGCTCGGTGTTGGCAACAATGGATCACGGAGGGGATAATCTACCATCGCGGAGGGTCAGGGCGTCCCACGAGCACAAATGCGCACGTGGATAGTGCAATCATAAGAGCGGCCACGCCCGCACCAACAACGCCGCTAGAATCGGTTCGACGCCATTTACCACCTTCCAGACATCCGGTGGTATCAAGGGAAACCATTCGGAGACGACTGGCCGTGGCAGGTATAAGGAGCCGACGTCCATTAAGACGCCTACCACTGACCCCACATCATAGGCAGTGTCGATTGGATTTTTGCCGACCTCGGGCAAGTTGGAGTGTGACCGACTGGAGGGGTGTGATCTTCAGCGATGAATCCCAATTCAGTCTCAATGATGATGACCAGCGCATATGCGTGTGGAGGCGGCCAGGCCACCGGTCCGATCCGGCATTTGTTGTCGAGAGGCATACGGCGATTACTCAGTGGGGGGATTGATTGTGGGACATACGAATCACTCAGTGTCGAGTGATTTGTTGGGACACACGATCACCTCTAGTCGTCCTTCAACGAACTTTGACGGCACGCAGTTACGTGGACGAGATTTTAATGCCAGTTGTACTGCCTATGCTATCAAGTCACCCAGGTGCCATTATCAGCAAGACAACGCTCGTTCACATACTGCGCAACTCTCCCAACAATGTCTTCAAGGATATGACGTACTACCATGGCCTGCCAGGTCACCAGACCTCTCGCCAACAGAGCACGTCTGGGACGTGCTTGGAAGGCAACTGCAGCCGTCCCGGAATACTGCTGAATTAACTGCCCAGTTGCAAAGATTATGGCATGATCTTCCGCAGGAGGTCATATGTGACCTCATTGATTCGATGCCACGCCGTATTTCGGCTTGTATGGCTGCCAGAGGTGGATTTACTACTTACTGATTTGTAACCTTTTTCATGCCATATATTCTTAATAAAACGGTCTGTTCTTCTGAATTTGTAATCATTTGCTTATCTCCTCATAAACTACATACATGTCAAGTTTCGTGATAGTAGCTCATTTCCTTCTAGGTGCATATATATATATATATATATATATATATATATATATATATATATATATATATATATATATATATATATATATATATATATATATATATATAGTGCATCAAATGTTTAAGGATGCTGTGAACTAAGTCTACTGGATTCCTTCACCTCAATGTTGACGTATGGAGATAATTTGTCTAATATTTACCGCTACATTAATGCTGATAATCAAATAATAAAAAATGGTATTTTCAGATATCCTGAACTCTTCTGCACCTTGCAACAGGATTCATTTTATAAATTTCGTCCACCAAAGGAATTCAGGAGCGTTCAAAACCCACTATACCAGATTTTTTCCCCAAATAGTTTCAATTTAAAAATATTACTTACATTTTTTTTAAACGAAAAATGTCCAATGTGTAAAATGTCTTTCTCTATTACAGAGTGAAATTTTAAAAAAATCTTTCAATCCAAGTCGGCAATCCTTGGACATGTTTTCTCCATAGGCTAACATTGATGTGAGCGAATGCAATAGGGTTAGTACACAGCACCCTCTTAAGATTGAGCTCAGTTGACGTTTGACGCTATAGTTCAAACTGCAAGCAAACTCGTCTAGATAAAGAAATTGTACGAAAATCGCAAAAAATAAACAAAATTTCCTTAGATACGCACTGCTTTTATGCATAAACTGGCCTATCGTGAACTCATCCAGGTCAATGATATATGTTATTTCGTTAACCTCTTTTCCAGTCTGAAAAAAAAGAAAAGGGTAATATAATTAATATAATTCGCTATTGATAGCAATTGTTATTATTTAATTAAATTCGAAGAGAAATTCGTTTACGGCTTGAGATTAAAAGAAACTTGTTAAAACTTGTATGAATTTGTTCTTTATTAAGTTATAATAGAGTAAAAGAAATCTGGGCAGAAACAGAATTACTTGTCGATTATGCAATAGGAAGATAAAATTAGAGATAAAGTAGCATCGGGCATTTCATGAGCAAAAAGAGAAGCTAAAAATGAAAATGGAGTTTTAGATTCTTTCATCTTGCTGTTTCGAATAATTTTCCCTGGGCATCTCTAATTTCTCTCAAAATTAGTGAAAAATATTACTTTGCACTTAAAACAACTTTTGATCGTTCAGTTAGATATAAAAATAAATAACTTACATCTATATACTTTTTCCTCAAGACACATCTTAAATATACTTTTTTTTACAAATTTTCTCAGAAACTTTTCCCTTGATAAACAATTTCTCTTATAAATTTCCCTTCGTTTGGGAAGATTTCTTACATACATTTCAACTCTTTCAAATTATATTAATAAGAAACTCTAGAGAAGAAGACGTTAATTAAAGATACATAAAATTATTTACCGATTGGTCTACAGAAAAAAACCTTACAAACCCCGGAAGTGGTTTATCATTTATTCTTCAAACAGGGAATTCTTACATAATTTTAGGGTGTCAAAGTCTGAGAATTATGCTAATCAACACCTTAGTGTTTACGTTGTAGAGTATTGCATTTCAACCTCTCCGTTAACAAAAGAAATTCTTCTATCTCGGCCTGAGACACTTCAAAAGATTTCCGACGGCTTGGGTGGCAATATGCTGACAGCAATATTCCTTTTGTTCATCCGATAGACTTGTTCCACAGGACCTCAGGGGACGTGGTCATTTTTCTTGATTTAGTCATCGCCACCGGGTGACGCCGCTGGTATTTATTATAAATGACAGGAGACCCCCCAGGTGCTTTCATTCATGAACTATCAATTGTTAAGCAGCATTCTGGAGGCGTCGCGTGCCTAAACAAAAGGACTCGTGCCTTTCGCATTTTACCGAAGCGGCCCTTTTGAGACTCTTTGAAGTGGCTTGGAGGACAAACTAAAAAGGCGGCCGCTTTAGACCCGGGGAAAATATTTCATTATCGCCCCAGGAAACCCATTTCCGTTGCTCACTTGTTCTAGATCGTTCGACTTTCTGGAGAGTGATGCAATATCCGGTGGAGGTCTTCTATAAAAAGAGAATGGACCCCTCAGTCGAGGCTTGCGTCTTTTTAGTTCCTGACACGTAGCGGATCCAGTTCTAAGAGCAGCCGGGTTTGCCGCCCTTATCGGTTCAGCGTCCCTTGTGACTGTTTTGCAGCGACGATCTAGTTCCTGCAGGAGTAAACATACTCCACTAATTTGTCGGAGACCAGTCTTCGTGGAAGGAGCCTTTGCTACCTTATTTTCCAGTGAGGAGTCCTTTCTCCTTAATTTAATAATTTCATCGCTACCGGGTGCGTGCAGTGATCACCGCCGTTGATATTATTGGGGAGCCCTTTCCCGTCAGGAGAAGTGCCGTTTCTTCATCATTGAAGCAGAGCCAGTTCTGCTAGCCTAGCGGACTTCTGTGTTCTTACTCCGCCCCCACGCCGATAAAATCGAGTGTGATTACCTACGTTACGAAGTTCATCTTACATCTGTGCAGTGTACATATCTCATCATCATCAATTTGATTAATAAATTGCATTTGTTTTGTTTATGTAATGAGTGATGTATACCTGGTGTGTTTAAATCATCTTCTGGTTGACACTACGAACCTCAGTTCGCTACAGAAGGTATATATTCATTCATAATTTTGGTGGCAGCGTTTAGACGAAAAAAAAAAGCGACAGTAAGAACATTTTGTTTTCCTTAGTGACAGTCGCGTGTGTTCAGAACTGTGACTGTGCGAAAGTGCTATTGCTGGTGTGTATTCTGTGAAGTAGTGTAGAGCGGCTGACGTTCTTGTGAAATCTGCTAAACTGCTGCAGTGTTAATTTCCTTAGTGACATTCGCGCGTGTTTCAGAACTGAGACTGTGTGAAAGTGCTATCGCGGGTGTGTGTATCCTGTGAATTAGAGTAGGACGTTTGACGTTCTTGTGCCATCTGATAAACTTGCTGCAGTGCCAACTAGATGCCAGTCTTCACATCAAATTGTGAGTACCATTCTGTTTCTTTTTTGTGCTGGTATCCAACAGTAGTTTAGTAATTAATATTTTGGTTGTTTTCTCAGAAGTAGGAGAATTAAATTGTTGAATTTAATAACCGTAATTAATAGCTTGATCTGAACTTAAAAGGTGTTAAAAATTTTATTAAGTTGAGGTAAAATAAGAACTAGTGTTATTGTGTAAAGTAGAATTGTTATTGAACTAGTAGTGTGTTAAATTAGTTCTCAGAAATTAAGGAATGTGACTGTGCTCAAAAAGAAATAGTGTAACTACATTGTGTTTAACTATTTTGCATTGTGTATTTTTGTGATATGTTAAAAGCAAAGTGATTTATCTTTTATGAACCTTAAAATAGTAACATCGCAAGCGGAATGTTAAAAGTAATTTAGTTCATATTTGTTAATACATTGCATGTGTACGTTAATTGATTGTGTTGTGTAGTTGCATTTTGTGTTCAGGTTTTAAAGTAATTACTACCTCAGGGTTTATAATAGTGTGTATTATTCTGTGTAGTATTGTAATAGCTTTGTATTCTGTCAAACATGGGTTCTCTTATTCGTGCAAAGAAAGAGGACTTAGTTAACCTCGCTATAGAAATGAGTTGTGAGGTAGATTTGGGAATGCTGAAGCTTGAGATGATCAAAAAAATTGAAAGTTCAGCAGATTACAATGTAAAATTGGCTGAAGGGTTGTTAGCTGAAATTATGGAGACCCGTATAGAAAACGAGCAACGAGAGCGGGAAGAACGGTTAGCCCGGCAAAAACGGGAAGATGAATTAGCTCAACAAGAACGGGAGGATAGGTTAGCTCAACAAGAGCGAGAGTTTGAGCTAGCCAAATTAAGACTGAGTAGGGAAGCCCCCCAAGAAAGCCCGTCTGTTAGTCCTCCGAGACCTGCGGGACACTCATTAAGGCACATAATGCAAAAATTCGACCCGGAAGAAACTGATATAAGCCTGTACCTTTGCCTTTTTGAACGGCAGGCACAGCATTTAAAAATACCGGAAGCTGAATGGTCAGGCAGTTTAATTAGCCTGTTACCATTATCAGTAGCGGCCATTGTGTTACGGGAAAAAGTCGAGGACACACAAAAATATTCCCATGTTAAGAGCGTGCTTCTCGAGCGATTTAGGCTCAGTCCTGAAGCTTTTCGTCAGAAGTTTGTTAGACACCAGCGTAAGCCAGGAACCCTATGGAAAGATTATCTTTTCGAAATAAAGACGTATTTCGAAGGTTGGTTAGAGGGTCTCGGTGTTACAACTTTTGAGTCGTTAAAAGATCTCTTTCTGGTCGACCAATTGAAACGGAAAATGGGAAGTGAAATCCGGGAGCAAAATATAAGGGATTGGGAGAATTACACGTCCCCTGAAACCTTGGTCAAAGACGCGGATCAGTTTGAGCTTATCAGAAAAACAGGTAAGCCCCCCAACCAGCCGAAGAAATTCGAGGGACGCGCGCCCGACCAACGTAAAATGTTTGGGGCTGTAAAAACGGGAGAGAAAGTTGAAAAACCCCCCGAACAACACGAACCCGAACGAAATTTAGATAAGGTGAGCTCCCCTCGCCCAAAAGAAAACCGCCGTAAAAAATGGAACCATAAAGAGTTCGACAAAAGGCGTGTGACAGACATTAAGTGCTATTTTTGCCACGAGGTCGGGCATGTTAGGCCCCAGTGTCCGTTATTAACAAAAAAAGAAGAGGTTAACTCCATAGGTGCCGATTTGGAAATCACAGATCCCTTAAAACCATATGTGAGTATAGGGACTGTGAACGGCCAGGTATGTGAGATACTTAGAGATACGGGTAGTACGATTGATCTGGTTTGTAAAAGATTTATTTCGCCCGACGACTACCTCGGCGAAACAGTCTGGCTCACTCAGCCGTTAGACACTCGTGCCATTAACGTGCCCCTAGCGCGCGTAATTCTGAACTCCCAGTATGGAAATATAACAACAAAGGCCTGTGTCATTTGCGACAGGTCAAATCAACAAAGATACATACTGGGAAATCAAACGGCAGCTCTTCTAAGACAGGGTCAACAAAACTCTAAGAGCATGCAAATCAATGCAATAACGCGCTCGCGTTCCAAATGTCAAGAGAGCTGTACACAGACACTTCAGTCAAACGATTCTCTTCGAGAGCGTTCGGACAATAGTCCCTCAGATGGGGAGTCAATCGTTTTGACACAACTGGAAAGGGAGGAACAGGCGAAATTGTTAGTTTTACCCCCCCTCGACCGCGAAGACCCAGCGTTGAGTCTATTAAATGTTTCCCCAGAGAAATTCGCAGACGCACAGCGGGAATGTGTAGAATTGGCCGCATTGTTAAAAAAAGTCGAAAGTCCAAGTCAAACCGGCGAGAAGGGTTATGTAGTGATAAACGGGTTATTGTGTAAACAACAGAGGGACCACTTTGGGGATACACGAAGTCCTTTAGTTGTCCCACAGGTATTCAGGGAGAAACTGTTGTATGGAAAAAACCTACGAACACCCGAAGTTTTATTGTACGAAGGTTGGATGGGAGGTTGTGAGGAAGAGAGACCCGTGACAGAGCACGTCCTTACCCTAGTGAATAGATTAAAAAGAGAGCGAGAGTTAGCTGCTCAGAAAATGGGTGAAGAACAATCTAAGCGTAAGGAAGCGTATGATAAGAGCGCAGTTAAAAGGGATTTCGAGGTTGGAGATTTAGTTCTGATTTTCTCTTTATCTCGGACTAGCAAAACGGCGCCGAAGTGGATAGACCCAGGGAAAATTGAAGCTCGCATATCGGAGACGAATTATCGAGTGCAAACTCCCGGACCTAGACAGAAATCCAGCATTTACCATATTAATATGCTGAAGCCCTATATCAGGCGTCCCGAAACTATAAATTGGGTTTATGAAGGTAAAGTCGAAATTGGTACTGAGGATGATTTCGCAATCCACGTTTTTGAAACCGGTGCTACCGATTTCGATTACGAGGAGATTGTGCGCGAGAGCGAACTTGACGCTCGTCTAAATCTCACTCAAAAAAGGGAATTAAAGAAATTATTGTGTAGCCATGCAAATATTTTTTCTAATAACCCAGGAAAAACCGAGAAAGTTACGCATTACATAGAGCTGATCTCGGATAAGGTCGTTAGGTCTAGACCATACAAAACGTCACACCGACAGAACGAAATCTTGAAGTTGGAGATTGACAAAATGTTAAAATTAGGAGTGATACAAGTAGGTGAGTCTGATTATACCTCGCCTATCATTTTGGTAGAAACCGATGGTCGTGAACCGAGACCCTGTATTGATTATCGTAGGTTGAACGAAATAATTCGCACCGAATATTACCCCCTCCCCAACATAGAGGAAAGGGTTGAACAAGTTGCAGGATCTGATTTCATAACAATACTCGATCTTGCAAAGGGGTATTGGCAAATCCCCTTGACAGAAAGGGCCCAACGCATTGCGGCTTTTGTCACCTCATTCGGGACATTCAGGCCTTTGCGGATGCCTTTCGGGCTTAAAAACGCACCTTTCTTTTTCAGTAAGCTCATGGCTGACGTTCTAAATGGGTGTGAGGAGTATGCCGTTCCATATATCGACGACATCGCGATATTTTCTAAGACCTGGGACGAGCATCTGAAGCATTTAGATATCGTGTTAAGTCGTGTAGCGCAAGCGCAACTCACAATCAAATCATCAAAATGTCGGTTCGCCCAAAACCATGTAAAATACTTGGGGCACATGGTCGGCGGAGGTTATCGAAATCCCGCCGAATTAAAGGTAAAATGCATTAGGGAATTTCCCCGGCCAGAGACAAAGACGAGTATTCGGGCATTTCTGGGTCTCACTGGGTATTACGCGCACTATATTCCAAATTATTCTATGATAGCGGCCCCCTTAACCGATGCGTTAAAGGGACGGGAGAAACGCGCGGCGGTTGTGTGGGACGAAGCTTGCGAGGCAGCGTTCACCACTCTGAAAGACGCTCTTATAAAAACACCTGTGCTACGAGCTCCTGATTTTACTGTTCCATTTATTGTCCAAACGGACGCATCCGATCTGGGAGCCGGGGTAGTGTTGGCCCAACAAATAGGTGATAAGGAACATCCTATCCTGTACCTGAGTAGGAAGTTCTCTGAGCCCGAAAGGAAATACAGCACCACAGAGAAAGAGTGCTTGGCGATCATATTCGCGTTAAAAAAACTTCACTACTATCTGGACGGAAGCGAATTCAAAATCGTGACCGACCATAACCCATTGGTATGGCTCAAGAAGAATGCCAGCTCAAATGGCCGTCTTTTTCGGTGGCAACTTATGTTGCAGCAATTTTGTTTTCGGGTAGAACACAAGCCGGGAAGACAGAATACAAACGCTGACGCTTTAAGCAGATACATTCCTTAAACGTCCGCGAATTACCTAGATTTGTAAATGTAGTAACCTAGAGAATTAATTGTTAGTACCATGAATTTATTTGTGTTTGTATTTAGTAATCCAGTTAGTGCATGTGTACGTACTTGTTAGAATTGTGTATTTTTTTTTTTGTGTAGTAGAAAAAAAACTGTTGGAACTGGTACATTAGATAGCAGAATTGGGAACCACCCACACGAAACGTTGGTTTTCAATATGCAACCACATTGAAAACTTTAACGGCAGGGGGGTTATGTAGAGTATTGCATTTCAACCTCTCCGTTAACAAAAGAAATTCTTCTATCTCGGCCTGAGACACTTCAAAAGATTTCCGACGGCTTGGGTGGCAATATGCTGACAGCAATATTCCTTTTGTTCATCCGATAGACTTGTTCCACAGGACCTCAGGGGACGTGGTCATTTTTCTTGATTTAGTCATCGCCACCGGGTGACGCCGCTGGTATTTATTATAAATGACAGGAGACCCCCCAGGTGCTTTCATTCATGAACTATCAATTGTTAAGCAGCATTCTGGAGGCGTCGCGTGCCTAAACAAAAGGACTCGTGCCTTTCGCATTTTACCGAAGCGGCCCTTTTGAGACTCTTTGAAGTGGCTTGGAGGACAAACTAAAAAGGCGGCCGCTTTAGACCCGGGGAAAATATTTCATTATCGCCCCAGGAAACCCATTTCCGTTGCTCACTTGTTCTAGATCGTTCGACTTTCTGGAGAGTGATGCAATATCCGGTGGAGGTCTTCTATAAAAAGAGAATGGACCCCTCAGTCGAGGCTTGCGTCTTTTTAGTTCCTGACACGTAGCGGATCCAGTTCTAAGAGCAGCCGGGTTTGCCGCCCTTATCGGTTCAGCGTCCCTTGTGACTGTTTTGCAGCGACGATCTAGTTCCTGCAGGAGTAAACATACTCCACTAATTTGTCGGAGACCAGTCTTCGTGGAAGGAGCCTTTGCTACCTTATTTTCCAGTGAGGAGTCCTTTCTCCTTAATTTAATAATTTCATCGCTACCGGGTGCGTGCAGTGATCACCGCCGTTGATATTATTGGGGAGCCCTTTCCCGTCAGGAGAAGTGCCGTTTCTTCATCATTGAAGCAGAGCCAGTTCTGCTAGCCTAGCGGACTTCTGTGTTCTTACTCCGCCCCCACGCCGATAAAATCGAGTGTGATTACCTACGTTACGAAGTTCATCTTACATCTGTGCAGTGTACATATCTCATCATCATCAATTTGATTAATAAATTGCATTTGTTTTGTTTATGTAATGAGTGATGTATACCTGGTGTGTTTAAATCATCTTCTGGTTGACACTACGAACCTCAGTTCGCTACAACGTGTTGTTAGAGGAATTTCTAAATGTAGGCACTTTACCTCTTTAGTGTACTTCTTCATTGAAGCGATGTCGTATTCAATTAAATAGGTACAGTACAAGGAAATATCATAGCCCGAGAGACACATCAAAAAACCTGAAAAATGTAAGCATAGTAGTTATTGCCAACCTTCGCTTAAGTGTATATTTATGTATACAATTACGTGTATTTAAGTACATTATTTATAAGACACAATTTCCCTGAGATTCCATAAAAAACTTGGAATTGTAACTCGTAAAGTACGAATATAGAAAAATTATAGCTTGAATGATTGACCACTATAGGTCTTTTTTGTTGTTGTTAGTTTGTTTTAGTTGCCGACCACATCGTAAAGTGATTAACTTCTCGGGCTTCCCTAGTATGCGA
This sequence comes from Dolomedes plantarius, assembly GCA_907164885.2. Taxonomy (NCBI): domain Eukaryota; kingdom Metazoa; phylum Arthropoda; class Arachnida; order Araneae; family Dolomedidae; genus Dolomedes; species Dolomedes plantarius. Next base: position 27,497,801 of record OU015502.1, on the reverse strand, counting down.
TCGGGTTCGAATCCCGGAAAAGGCATGGACGTCCCCGTGCTATCCCCTCATATGGAGTAGTACCCCCTTTGCGGTACATCACCTATATTGTGTTCCTATAATAAAGTAGACAACGAGTTTGAGGTGCTTTTGTAGACATGTTAGTGCTATGTGAGGGAAGTAGAAATACGAAATCAGAACGAGGAAGGAGATATATTTCTGAGTCTCCGTTATGTTATTTTGGTGGTGTGAGCCCCAGTTAGGAGTGTCCTGAGATTTCTTTAATGTACGAGTAACTTCTAAGCATTACTTTCAGACAAAATATCTCTTCTTCTCTAAGATTGTATTTTAACTCGATTTACTTTCCTAATTTTTTCTAAATTTTGCTTCACCTTTCTTGGAAGCCGAATAGCAGCTAATTTAATACTACTTTCCACTACGTTTCCCTATACGGCTATAGTTGACATCTTCAGCTTCGCAGGTAGCTGGAGTATCATCATAAGATAAACTTAGGCTCTAGAGGAAGTAGTTATCACTATCACCAAATATAGGAATGCAACTGCATTGGTTCACTTGCCAGTAATCGTATTTTGCGAGTGTAAAGGATTTTTTTTTAATTTTTTAAAAATTTAACAGCAAAAATATTTCTATGTTTTACCAAGTTTTGATTTATGAATTGAGTCTCCAGACCCTAAACTTGGAAAATGTAGATGTGTAGAAAAAATTCACCAGATACCAAAATTTTTTCTTGATTATTTATTAATACCTAACCTAGACATAAGTAGGCTGAGAGACATAATTACATTCAGCTTTTCTTTTCTTTACGTGATTGCTTTTAATGATATTTATAAGCCTTACATAATAAATGATTGAAGCAGTTACTTGACTTTTGACCATTCTGTGAAAAAAACAGCTTCCTTAATCTGTCATTTTCTGTCATATTAACAAAGAATATCTTTAAAATTTCTCTCGCGTGGTTTCATCTGTCAACTGATATGTACAATAAAATATACATTTCAACTTAAACAAATTCTTATTTGATTATTTAATTTGCTATTATTGGGCGAACACGAATTTTTCGTCACACTGACAGTCATCAGCAATTAAAGTAAAGCATTTTACTTCATGCGTCAGCACAAAGCTATTTTCCCAGTACAAAAATTAATAGCCGATAAGAGGAAAAATCATCGGTGTCCAACGAGAATGTTCAACCGATCCTCATGTGCCCATCAGATTTTATGAGTTTTCATCGAGAACTCATCAAAAACGTCTCTAAGCGATAGCTTTAACCAATACTCGAATCTGATAAGTGTCACATCAAATATATGTATTTCTATGGTAACGAGAGATCAGAATCAGATTTAAAATACTAAATATGAATTGTCGATAAGTAAAATAATATAAACAAATAAACTAACTAAAAAATTAAAAAGCGAGCATAGACTGCCAGACAAGTTAACTTAAAACCTACCCTAGCAAAGAAAACATAAAACTTAGAATTTATTTTATCTTTTACTCACAATAATACAGAATAAAAAAACATTTGTAACAACGCTGAAGATTTTTTGGAGGCATGTAACATTTTCAAGGAAAATCTAAGTAAGAACAACTTCCCTAAAAATTTCGGCAATTTAAAAGTTTTAAGAAAATGGCATTTTGACTCAGGTATATTTTAAAGTCGTTTAGGATAGGGTTTCTGTTTTCATTTATTTATTTGTTTAAACTTCAATGGGGTGTGGCGCTGTGGTTTTGCTACAGTGACGTAACTACTAGGGTAAAATTGGCTGTTGTTTCGCAATACCGTCACCTACGGTATTAGGGTACGTATGCATCTTTGGCTTTTTATTAGGATTGTATGTGTACTTGCATATATGGTGCGTTGAGCCCTTACTGTAAGTTGTCTGTATCTTTTTCATTTTCTTTTGACTAATTGTTTCAATGGGGATCTCGGGCCATGGGATGTCTTTTGGTTATACCTGCATCCTATTCAGAAAGTTCCCCTTGAGGTAACTGATTTGGTTAGGCTCCCTGATGACGAGACCTGTCGGTTATCTCGAATTCTGGTTCAGTTCCTGCACAACTACAGAATCTTTCCTCTGGTGCGTGGATCCCTGAGTGCTTTATTTCTGTTTGTATTTTGTCTGCATTCTTTTTACAATTATCTAGCTCTGTTGGATTATTTATTTTAGTTATATTTGTCGATAAGCATTCCAATGTTTTAGATGGGTTAACATTAATATAATACGCAAAAAGCTATTTCTCCATTACAAAAGCTGATTGACTGGTAACAGGATAATCATCGGTGCCCACTGAGGGGTGATCGACCGATTATCTTATGCCCATCACATTTTCTGAGTATTCATCGGAAACTCATCAAAATGTATCTAAGAAACAGTTTGAACCCATGATTGAAATCCGATAAGTTTCCAATGAATTATATGAATTTTTATGGTAGCGAGAGATCAGCATCAGATTAAAAAAAACCTAGATATGAGATGTCGATAAGTATTCCAATGTTATGGATGGGCTAAAATTAATACAGCAATTTTATACAAATTTCGTCTGTATCCGATAAAAGAAGATATACAAATACATAAACAAACAAACACACACACACATACATATACATATACATACATACACACACACCCATATATATATATATATATATATATATATATATATATATAAATATATATGTGCACATTCTATTAGTGCATATAAACTTTTAACATACCTTGTCAAAGTAATTCAAAGCTTTTTCACAGCTATTTTAAAATATTTAAAACTTTCTGGGAACTATTTCAAAGTATCGACCGCAACTGCATACGCATATTTTATTGGTAAGGGAATTTTCTCAAAAGACTTAAACCGATTAACATGCATCATTAAAACGTCGAGTTGCAACTCCCTCTAGAAAAATCATTGTTCCAGCAGGCATCCAGGAAGTGCAAAAGGCTGTTGCAGTCTACGACTATCGGTCTATGTATCAAAGTCATGTGCTGTTTTTGAAATCCACCGAAAACAAAAATCCATCTGAAGCATCTGTTTCTAGGGAATACTTCAAGATGTAAACAAACATTGCAAGGTTTGCTTGAAAGGGCATTATCTGTAAATATCTGAACGATTGAAAATTACTGACAATGAACCTTGGAATTATGTATGTATATATTTAAAGAAAAGAAGGAAATGTTTTGTTTTTCCCTCGCATTAGGTATTTAACTGTCAAAGACGTTAAAAACGTCTTTCAACGTTTTTAACGTCTTCCAAAAACGTTGGCAATAAATTACACGAGACAAAAAAGTAAGTAAGTAAATTTCTCATATACTAAAACCATGAAGATACAAAAGTTTATCACGGCTAAATATATGTTTTGAAGACAAATACAGTGTATATATAATTAAGGGATATAATATATCACTTGATATATACACAGTGTATGTATTATATACACTGTGTTGTATATATATCCCTTAAATGATAACAAAATGTACATTCAACGCTTGCAGTACTTTTAAGGTATATAGAACTTGCCAAAATCGTGAGAAAGATGTAGTTTAGACGTAAAACCATGTAAAAGATGGGTAATTGGGGAGAAATATATAAAATTGCTTACCTACAAGGTCACCTGAACCAAATCGAGTATAACGTAATACTGTGCCATCTTTGGCTTGGCCCAGCTGGGTAGCGAATTCGTACTTGCTTACCATCTGTCAAAGAAAGGATACATGATGACATGTTAAACGTTAGGAAATAATAACAGAGTTTAGGAAGCATTCCAGGATCGAAAAAAGCATAACAAATTTGGTTGTACTAATAATCAAAGTTATACAGTGACACCAATAAATATAATTAATTAATAAATAATATAGAAGTGTGATACAGACTATTTGCAGATGATTCTAAATCACCATGATGCTGTCAAAACCACATGCATTGTTACGTTTGGCAATACGGAGGTATTACAACATTACATGAACCATCTGCAACCGCACAAGTTTTGTATCATACTCGTAAACTTCTCATAAAAAAAGACATGAAGATACCACAGTTTATCACGACTATACATACATACATACATACATACATACATATATATATATATATATATATATATATATATATATATATATACCGAGCTCTTTTTTTTTTCACAGTAGATACATTCCTCAGAAATTCGTGTAAAAATAAACCGTGTGAGATGAAATAAAGAACTATATTTAGTTCAAAAAACTGTTCAAAAAGTAATGAAACTGCTGTAAACGTTCTGATATACATACGTACGTACATAATATGCATTTTTATGGAGCAATTAAGTTCAAAGTTCATAGGTAAAATTAGTAGCGAAGAAAACACAACTGGAAACGTAAAATAAAAAACATTAGGTTAATCCAAAAATATGCACAGAAAACTTCAAATTAACAATAGATATAAAAAAATAATGTTTAGTAATTGTTCGTCGCTACTTGGTAATAAACGCAATTGTTTACGACGACCTGGACCAAAATCCCTATCATCAAGCATATGTAATGAAATCCATAATTAAATATTTTTTCCATGCATCAACGATTGTCAAGTTGTTCTTCTCAACTGCATCCAAAATATGTTGGAATGCTCGTTTAATATAAAAAGACTTAAACATACATTTGTGTCAAAACACTCATTTTCTTTTGTTCATTTAAATAGCAGTGCTGCTAGTTGAGTGTGGTAATAGATTTTTTAATGTACATACATATGTACTTACAACACAATGATTTTGAAATCGTGTTAGACTAAATAAAGCGTTAAAAAATAGACTTTTTCTCCTTGAACCGTGTAACTTCAAATTCATGTAAAAAAAGTATAAAAGAATTGTGTGTATATATATATATATATATATATATATATATATATATATATATATATATATACACACTGAAGTGCCACTGAATTAGGGATAGCAAAGCCTGTGCAAATTGTGTAGCGGTGCGCATCATGTATGCGCAACTGAGGGCGCTGTGGTAACTGCATATATAGCGCGTACTGTGGTTGTTCTGAATTAGTTGTTGGAATTGCCAGTATGGGTAAACTGCCTGATTTAGACGCCTTCGATCGCGGACAAATCGTAGGTGTGCGATGCATGGGCCCCTTCAATTTCCGAAATCGTCAGACAGCTAGGATTTTCAAGGTCGACAGTGTCAAGAGTATACCAAGAATACATGGATGGTGGAAAAAAAAACTAGCGATCGGACAAACTGCAAAGGACAATTAGCCTTGGCAGTGCGTGGTGAGAGACGGTTCAGGCGTATTGTACGTAGCCAGCGAAGCCAAACATTAGCTCAAATTACCACCCAGTTTAATGACGGTGCCAGTCGTACAGTCAGTAAACGGACTGTGCAACGCTCGCTTCACCGTATGGGTTTCGGGAGCCGTCGACCTACGAGAGTACCATTGCTCTATACTCGCCATCGGGCTGCACGTCTTGCCTGGGCAAGAGAGCACAGAGACTGGAGTGTAGAGGACTGGAAACGAGTAGCATGGAGTGATGAGTCTCGATTCCGACTACTTAACGCCGACGGGAGGCTGAGAATATGGCGTCAGGCTCATGAAGCCATGGATCCTGCATGCCTGGCTGGAACTGTACAAGGGCATGGTGGCTCAATCATGGTCTGGGGTGTTCTTTCGTGGCACAGTTTGGGATCTTTGGTGCGTGTACCAACCTCCCTCAATGCAATTCGGTACGTAGAGTTGCTGGGTGATCACCTCAATCCGTTTATGCTGTTCTGTTATCCGCACGGTAATGGAGTTTTCCAGCAAGACAACTGTACCTGTCACAAGTCCCGGTTGGCTACTGGCTGGTTGGATGAGCATTCTTCTGACTTCTCTGTCATGAATTGGCCACCTAGAAGCCCAGACATAAATCCTATTGAGCATCTTTGGGATGTTTTAGAACAAGGCCTGAAAGGCCTTCACACAGCACCAAAGAACCTTACTGAATTATGGACAGCTTTAGCCAATATTTGGCAAGCCATTCCCGTGGAACGTTTCCAGAAACTTGTTGAATCTATGCCTCGTCGTGTGGCAGCCGTTATCAAGGCCAGAGGAGGCCCAACTCGTTACTAGGTAGGTATCCCTAATTCAGTGGCACTTCAGTGTATATATATACACTGAAGAGCCAAAACATTATGACCACCCCTACATTTTGCAATGAATTCGCCTGGATGACATGGAAGGCACGTGATCAGGTGGAAGTGGTATTTAACTGCTGCTGGAGAGTCTGAAGAATCATTCTTTCACTTACTTCTGTGTGTGATGGGAAAGGCTGCGGATCTAAGCGACTTTGATAGAGGACAGATTGTAAAGGCTCGAAGGCTCGGAACAAGTATTTCCGAAACTGAACGACTCGTGGGTTGTTCGCGACCGACAGTTGTTAGTACTTATGCAAAGTGGATGAATGACGGTGAAACCAGCAGTAGACGACATGGTGTTGGACGTCCACACGCTATCAAAGAAAAAGGTCGTCGGAGACTGTCTCGCATGGTGAAGCAAAACCGGAGCCAGACAGTGGCACAGCTGACAGCCTAATACAATGCAGGGCCAAGTAGAATAGTATCGCAGCACACTGTTCAGTGGACACTGTTGGATATGGGGCTACGCAGCAAACTTCCCACTCGTGTGCCTTTGCTGACCAAGCGTCATCGCCAACTGCGCCTGCGCTGGGCCCGGGAACATCGCGACTGGCCCATGGATCAGTGGGAGAGAGTTGCCTGGTCAGATGAATCACGGTTTGTCATTCATCACGCCGATGGCCGTGTCAGGATACGCCGTCTTCCAGGCGAACTGTTGCTCCCTCAATGTACAGTAGGTCATACACAGGCTGGTGGTGGCGGTATTATGCTTTGGAGGACGTTCTCTTGGACGTCTCTGGGACCCGTGGTTGTGGTAGAGCAGACCATGAATGCTACAGGGTATCTGAACATCATTGCGGACCATTTGCACCATTACTTGGCCTCTGTTTTTCCAGCTGGAAATGGAATGTTCCAACAGGACAACGCCCCGTGTCACAAGGCTAAAATTGTGTTGGAGTGGTTCCAGGAACATGATACTGAATTCCAGTTAATGTCCTGGCCGCCTAACTCACCGGATCTCAATCCGATAGAACACATTTGGGATGTCATGGGACGGCAGCTCAGAGTTCAAAGACCACCAATTCGCAATATCTCGGATTTGCGTGACCGTTGCTTAAACATCTGGTACAATCTGTCTCCGGCCATCTACCAAGGACTTGTGGCATCCATGCCAAGGCGGGTTGAAGCTGTGTTGCGCGCCAAAGGTGGGCCAACTCGTTATTGACAGGTGGTCATAATGTTTTGGCTCTTGAGTGTATATATATATATATCCATCCGCGGCTAAAATCGTCTAAATTATGTCTTCTACACATGACCTCACTTTCCAAAACGTAACGTTTTTCCAACCTGTTCAAACGGAACGTTCAACACTCACTGGCTGCATGCGCCGGATGCCTGCAAACCGATCTGTACGCCGTCACGTGATGCCACGTGCAGTAATCAAACATTTGCATTTCTACCTTGATTCACAATGCATCACGTCTTTATGCAAATTCCCACAAGCTCCTGCGTTCGATTCTGCGCCTCCCATCGTATACCGAAACATGCGTCCTTAGGTTTTGTCCACCAGTGTATATACACTGTCACAAAAATATATGCACCCAGAAGAAATCAAGCTGCTACCACGAAACTTGGCAGGAATGTAGTCTGGTAAGAGATATGGAAATGATTAAAATTTCGACGCCAATGAGACAAGGGTAAGCGCGCATTCCGCATATGAGATGCGCAGCTGGGAGAGTTTAAAAACAGGATTGCTCGTGCCATGGGATTTTTCAAACAAATATGTCGACTTGGACGGACGGTATTGTGCCTAGAGATGCCTCTGAGACGTAACCGGTGACAGTACGAACAATTGCCGGACTTTGAGAGGGGACGTGTAGTAGGCCTCAGAGAAACAGGTTGGTCGAATAGGCATATCGGCCAGCACCTCGGTCGGAGCGATATGGTAGTTGCTCGGTGTTGGCAACAATGGATCACGAAGGGGATAATCTACCGTCGCGGAGGGTTAGGGCGTCCCAGGAACGCAAATGCGTGCGAGGATCGCGCATTAATAAGAGCGGCCAGGTCCGCACCAACAACGTCGCTAGAATCGGTTCGACGCCATTTACCACCTTCCAGACATCCGGTGGTATCAAGGGAAACCATTCGGAGATGACTGACCGTGGCAGGTATAAGGAGCCGACGTCCATTAAGACGCCTACCACTGATCCCACATCACAGACAGTGTCGATTGGAGTTTTGTCGACCTCGGGCAAGCTGGAGTGTGACCGACTGGAGGCTTGTGATCCTCGACTGGAGGCTTGTGATGACCAGCGCATACGCGTGTGGAGGCGGCCAGGCCACCGGTCTGATCCGGCATTTGTTGTCGAGAGTCATACGGCGATTACTCAAGGTGTGACAGTGTGGGGAGCGATTTGTTGGGACACACGATCACCTCTAGTCGTCCTTCAACGCACTTTGACGGCACGCAGCTATGTGGACGAGATTTTAACGCCAGTTGTACTGCCTATGCTATCAAGTCGCTCAGGTGCCATTTATCAGCAAGACAACGCTCGTTCACATACTGCGCAACTCTCCCAACAATGTCTTCAAGGATATGACGTACTACCATGGCCTGCCAGGTCACCAGACCTCTCGCCAATAGAGCACGTCTATGACGTGCTTGGAAGACAACTGCTGCCGTCCCGGAATACTGCTGAATTAACTGCCCAGTTGCAAAGATTATTGCATGATCTTCCGCAGGAGGTCATAGGTGACCTCATTGATTCCATGCCATGCCGTATTTCTGCTTGTATGGCTGCCAGAGGTGGATTTACTACTTACTGATTTGTAACCTTTTTCAAGCCATATATTCTTAATAAAAGCCATATATTCTTAAAGCCATATATTCTTAATTTGCTGGCCAATTTATTATGGGGGGCACCATGTTGGTAGCCCAGTATTACCCCCTATGAAGGGACGATACAAAAGGGTGGCTTTACATATCACTATCAATCAATGTGAAAATGAGATAATTTTTTCCACCGTCCAACAAATGATGGTGTTGTAGGGATTAGAACTCTAGGAAAATGCTGGTACTGAAAGTCAGCATGGAATAAAACAAAATACGTACTTCTGGTTTTACATATTTTTCCACCAGAGAGTCCAATTCGTAGATTTCTCTACATCTCATCATCTGTAAAAGATGAAGACTTTACTGATAATGCACACGTAGTATTATATATATATATATATATATATATATATATATATATATATATATATATATATATATATATATATATATTCATTTCTGATAAGTATCTTAAAATCTCTTAAGATTTTAGTTACCAAGACATGATATATGAGATTGAAAAGGAAAAATCAAATCAATTACCCCTCTGAAGAGATCTTCGGTCTTCTTAAAGTTATATTTGTTCACTGAAAATTAGAAATTTTCTTTATAATTACGCTAAGTAAACATACAAATACAAAAGTATATTTTTTAAGTATATGCAAACATACTATAATGTTGAAAAGTTTGTATCTCTAGAGTTGTCAGAAGAACTCTTGGACTCTCATTTCACTCTTATGTTTAGCTCTTTGGCAAGATATAGTCGCAGAACGTAATAGAGGTACAGTAAAACCTGGTTTATACGGCCCTCGTTTATCCGGATATCCGGATAATTCGGATCATATTTGTAGACATTATTTTTATTTAATGTTCGTATTAGATAATAACATTTAATTATGATAGCAAGAGCGTAACTACAAGTACGCAAAATATTCGTTTCTTAGTTTTATTCAATGCACAGTTCCTGCATAGATTGTACAATAAAATATGGTAATAAAATGCTTTTTGTTGACTTTAAGAAAGCTTTACTTGTCTTACCAATTCTCTGTTAAGAAATTATGTGAAAAGTTTTTCTAATATTTTTAATGTCTTGTACACAATACTATGTAATTTTGTTACAAAACATAGTTTTTATCATAATAAACGGTCTGCTTAGTTAAGGATTTTGTTTTTCTTATTACCCATTTTACCGGATTATCCAGATTTTCGATTATCCGGATTGCCTATGGTCCCAGTTAGTTCGGATAAACGATGTTTTACTATACATACATTTTCATAAATACATTTCCGATTAGTTTTTCAGTAATTGCCTAGCAACATTTATCGCAAGCATTCATCGCAATATTTTACTGTTGCTGTTAAGGATGCTGTTTACTAACCCTATTGGATTCACTCACCTCAATGTTAGCCTATAGAGGAAATGTGTCTACTGTTTACAGCTACATAAATTCTGATAACCCAATAAAAATGGTATTTTCAGATAGCCTGCACCTTTTCAATCCTTCTGCACCTTGCAATCATTTAAATTTAAAAATATTATTTTCATTTTTTTTGAAAAATGAAAAATACCCCAATGGGGGAAATTTCTTTCTCTACTACGGAGTACAATTTTTTAAACAAAATCTTTCAGTCCAAGTCGATAATCCTTGGACACATTTTCTTAATAGGTTAACATTGAGATGAGCGAATCCTATAGGGTAAGTACATAGGGTTAGCAGCTTTAAGTAAGAAGCTATTGCAAGTGCAAATGTATTTTATGAAGTACAAACTACTAAAAGCGAAAAAAACTTCGTTCTAGATTTCAAATTGCACCAAGATTTTATTGATTCGTGATTTTTTTTCCTCTGTCAAACGTCGCCAAGGCATTGCTGTAACACTTCTTTTAGTAGATGATTTGGAGAACTTGAAAATTGCATAAACTGTCAAGTGATAACAATAGCACTTGAGCACTTAAAAGGTAATACGACACACTTGCTGAAATAGTCAGCTGTGTATACATAGAATAATGCTAACTGGCAAGTAAGTGAATAAATTTGGGACTAAGCGAGTTTGATTGACTTGCCACTTTTTTTCTTTACAATAAATTTACTTTTATCATAAACTGAACTCCACTAACATATTCCTTTCTTAATCAGATGATGGAAAGAAAAAGCTATTATAAATATATGAAATTATTTATTTATACTGCATTATATAAATCAACACAATTTAATTAAGTACGATAAGATAAAAAAATCTTATAAGAGCAAAAACCTTCAAAAATTTTCAGGTAGTTATCGTTGTTTACCTCTTTTGTATGCATATATGTATGTATGTATTATGTATATATGTATCTATATATATGTACATATGTATATATATATGTATATACATATATGTATGCCAACATTTTGATGCATTTTGTTACTTTTCTGTTTCACTATTTACTGCTTGCCCAAGCGATACAGACTCGCTTTTGGCGTGCTGCCAAAATTATAACTCACGAGGTACGGACGGATGGTTTTAGCGTCAGAAATTTTGCTTTCCGGAAGACCGTTATGGAGGAATAGAATCCTATGTTAAAAACAAGATTAACCACAATGAAGAGGGACTACTCCAAAACTGTTCCATAAATTAATCATATCTTTTAAGTTTTTTAAAAATAAAATCGTAGATGGAAACAACGAGGTTAATCATTGCAGAACGTCTCTTCATTGGAATTTTGTACTCTGAGAAATTTTAGTTTATTTCTTGTAGATTTTTCACAAGATTTATAAAATTTCTTTTTAAATTTCAATTAATCTTTCAGTACCAATACTTCAAACAATATAAATAAACTATCATGTAAAGGTGTCAATAAAAAAAGCTCTCGAGTCTTACCTTTAAGCCATTTCACGAGCCATGCATCAGAGAAGTCAGGAGGAAGGACATCGTCAATTATCTTTTTGAACTGTTATAAGAGGAAAAAAAATGTTTACAATAAGTAATAGACACTCGAAAACCTCATTTGTTTCTTAGTTTTGCCAACTCCGCTTATAAAGGTTTTCGAATCCGATCATGTCACACGTCCGTGTTCTGTTGCTTAATTGCTGCTGTGTACTAACCATTTTGGATTTGCTCACCCCAGTGTTTACCTATGTAGAAAATGTGTCCAAGGACTACCAACTTGGATTCAAAGATTTTCTTTTTAATTGTAATCCGTAATAGAGAAAGAAATTTTACACCGTGGGGCATTTTTCGTTTTTTTTATTCAAATAATATTTTGCAATTTAAATTATTTGGGAGAAAAATACAGTATAGCGTATTTTAAACGCTCATCAATTTCTTTGGTGGGCGAAATGCATAAAATGAATCCTGTTGCAAGGTGCAGAAAAGTTCAGGCTATCTGAAAATACCATTTTAATTGAATTATCAGAATTTATGTAGCTGTCAATAACAGACACGTTTTCTCCATAGGTGAACATTGAGGTGGGTAAATCCAATAGGGTTAGTACACAGCAGCCTTAAGATAGGTACTGTTTGAACAGGAATATACTAAATTAACGTACGATGCCAGGTGGACATTATGGAGTTCAAAATACACGCACAAAAATTATAAAAACTTGACTTACATGATTAACGTCAGATTAGCAACTTAGAGTTTACTTTTAAGTCAATTAATATAATACCTAATAAATTTCAAGTTTCTTAGGCAATATTTTCATAGAAATATTACAGTTTCGGGAAATGCCCGCTTCTTTATAATGATGTTAAATTTTATTTATTCCTTAAACGTAAAGCTAGCTGAAAAAATACAAAATAATGTCCATTTTAGATGTAACCAATAAACTTATAATATGAAGAGGTAAGGAATATTCTTAAATTCTCGGAATACGATGTGAAAATTGATCCACTTCTAGGAGATTTTGTGAGTTATAGCCGAATCTTAACAACTAGATGTTAATTCTAAACTTTAAAATAACATTAAGCATGCAAGCCATTATTATTCAACAGCAGCCATAGATTTTGTTGTCCGAAGCTGTTTTGTAAACAGCGACAGACAAAAGAAAGTAGCGGATGTTTACTTTTGTTTTCATTACAAAATACCCATTGAAAGATTATGACATCCAATAGCGCCCTTTACACGTACGTTCTTTCGCGAGTGCTTGGAGCGTACGGTATTGCGACCGGGAAAAATTGCAGTACGCTCAAAAGCATCTTTCCCTTCCTCTCCGACACCTTCACACGTCCACTCAATCACGCGGGATCGTGGTTTCATGCGGGAAAGAGCATACGTGTAAAGGGCGCTATTGGCCTGTTGCGACTATTAAATGTTTTAAAAGAAATATAGTTTATTAACTTATGGTATCAGTGGACATAGCCAGGGTTATTAGAATGACCACAGAAAGACACCGCAATCAATAGAAACTTTAATTACATGATTAACATCAGATTAATAATTTAAAGTTTACAGATTTACGGAGTATCAGATTAACAAGTTAGAGTAACAATTTACGTTTCAGTCAAGTAAAGTACTTACAATAATTGATAACAGCTTCATTCGAGCAAATCCCTTAATGAATGAGATTAGCTTCAAAGCTGGACACGTATTCATTGCTTATTCATATAAAAATATCATAATAATATTTTTACAAGGTAATCTAAACATAGCAGAATTTAAATTTGGTCCTATAGTTACTCCTGTCGAAATATGGCTAGGTTTAGTTTAAATATTTCAGCATGGTGTTTAAGGCTGCTGTGTGCTAAATCTACTGGATTCCCCCACCTCAATGTTAACCTATGGAGAAAATGTGTCTACAATTTACAGCTGCGTAAATGCTGATAATCCAGGGGTAGGCAAATTAAGGCCCGCTACATATTTTTTTGTGGCCAGCCAAAACAGCCAGAAAAACTGCCAAAGACAGCCAAAAACTCCAAGACAGCCAGAAAAACTGCCAATATTTTATTTAATTTATATTTATTGAGTTTTAATGATACAATTTATACCTTTTCTGAAATGCAAAGTTAACTAATAAATGCAATAGTATTAAAAGGTGCGGCCCTCCGCTAACTTCCGCTTCCACAAAGCGGCCCCCGAGCCATAACAATTGCCCACCCCTGTGATAATCCAATAAAAATGGTATTTTCAGATAGCCTGAACTTTCTGCACCTTACAACAGGATTCATTTTATAAATTTCGTCCACCCAAGGAATTTAGGAGTGATTAAAACACACTACAACCGATCTTTCTCCCGAATAATTTAAATTTAAAAATATTATTTGCATTTTGTTTAAAACGAAAAATGCCCCAAGGCTTAAAATTTCTTACTCTGTTAGAGGGTATAAATTTTTTTTAAATCTTTAAATCCAAGTCCGCAATCCTTGGACAGATTTTTTCGATAGGTTAACATTCAGGTGAGAGAATCCAAAATGGTTAGTATGAACACTAAGATTACCAGTTGCTTTAAACTTGAATGAGACAGCTGATCTCCAGACTGCGCGTAAGGTGTCGACGCAGATTAGAAAATACATAACTCATGAAGTCCTTTAGAGACAGACTTTTAAATGCAGTGCTCATGTCTGTCGAAAACCTTTCAATTTCAAACTATCCGAAACAGTTTAAATATTTTGTAGTGATATGCATTAACCCCTTAACGATCGCATAATTTTCAAGAAAACGCTAATAAAAGAGCCTATTTTTTCCGGAGGATTACCTTTATTTCTTGATCTTCCACATCTAGTTTTAAAAAAAAAACCATCCCAATTGCATTATAAATAATCTGGTGCTGCCATCTGGTATGTAATATAAGAAATAAAAAAATTTCAGGGTAAATGAAACTAATTGTTTTAATCTATTTGGTGCGTTATTTTTAAACACTCAAGCCCGGAAATATCATGGACACAAGAAATAGAAGGCGAAACCTCATCCCGTAATTTTGAAGGGAGCGAGAAGGAAGGGGTTAATAATTTCATGCCTCTTAAAGAAATCAGCTACGGAAATTTTTTGAAAACTACGGGCTCGTTATTCAAAAACCTGCCTTCACAAGAATTAAAAATAGGAATTAACTAATCTGTGATTCGAAATATATAGAAAAGAAAATTCTGCATAGTTTTGCATGAGAATTAGAGATCTCTGTAGTCAAATGACGCACTATCATTGCACTTGTTTCATATTATTACAATTCTTGTGGGCCCGAGGTAGCCTATAGGTAGCACTTCGGGTTTTGGTACTGAGGGTGCTCGGATCGAATCCCAAAGAGCGCAGTTAAATACCTTCGTGTCTAGGCCGGATATGGACACGTTGAATCCGTATACCGGATGTTGTGAAAACATCAACGTAAAACTGGTTCAGAAGCATCGGACTTGAAACTAGACGGAACCGGTTTTATTTCACTCCTGATCGCCCAATCGGACATTCTCCAGATCTTCCTACAAAGTTTTAAAAAGAACGTTGGCAACAGGAAAGGTGTGGAAATTTTTCCGTCTGAAGGACATTATGAAAAGTCAGTCTTCGAATTTTCTCGGCGATGGTGTCCGTCTGTGTTCTTTGAGAGAGGGTTTTCTGAAGCACGTGGTTGCGCGAGTGGCACAAGGGAGACTCAAATGGTCTACGAAGGATTTACACAAATGCGGAATTGACCGGTGTTTCTTGGTTTTTTTAACTGGGAATTGTGATTTCCAAGAGCACATAATTTTCGTGCTAACAATTGTGCTGTATAAGTCACCATAACATCCGTGCTATAAATTGTGATGCACCACGTGCAAATAATTTTTGTGCTCTCCTAACTTGTCTTAAATAAAGTGTGGTAAGAGAATTCCAGTTTCATTCTTTTATTTTTTGCAATGTGCTGATCTTTTATAATCACGGCCACAACCAATAAATCCTTTACACCGGAAAGTCCTTCTATGAGGGTGGGGAAGATACGATCCCCCAGATGTCGCCCCTGGGGGTTGCTCGGTCAAAATTGTGATGGCATCTAGTCAAGTCGGACTCCTAACCTTGTAGTGCTATAATAAAACCGGAGCAGCACTACTCAACCCGAAATATATATGAACGTGGTCCGGAACTTCCGGCCAGGGGCCATTAGGAATAACAACAACATTATGCTTGTTCTAAAAGTAAACTTTTGTTAATTTTAGTTCATTTATGTCAATTATCCGTATATCCCACCGTCATAATTTCATAAAAATAATTAGTCTGATCATGGGTATACTTGATCAGACTAATTATTAACTCCATCTTACCTGCTTAAGGGCTTCGACCTGGTTGTCGTTCAAGTTCTCCAGTGAAGAATTCATATTTGCATGCGGTAGTTATTTTCAAGGTAGATCTAAAACCAAAATAAATTTTTGGTAAATACAATGAAAGGACACACAAGTGGGAAACATAGCAAAAATATTTCTTTAATCTCAAGAATTTGTAACTTCCTGTGATGAAAGACATTAAAATTTTCCCTATAAGAAGTATATTTCTCACGGATTTTACTCATGCCATTCTTATGAATGGACATTACAGATCCTTTCGTGACCTCGACATAAAACTCTCGGGATAAAAATCCATTTGAAGTTGAAGGAAAGCGGATAAAGTTTCTTTGGCCTATATTTTCAAAGAGGAAAAAAAATGAATGTCACCGTTATTCGTCTTTTTAACGTCGGTCACCTGTATGTCCAAAGCAAATTACTCGGTTTTGTTTTCTTTTTCAAAGAAAGGGAGAAACTTTGATCTTAGCGATTCTTCTTTTGGCACTCAATTTAAAACCGGAAAGGGTACTGATGAAATCATTAAAAGATAATTAATCTTGTTATCATGAGACAAATTCGCTCTTAGTTTAGTCTTCGTTATGGAGGTCGCACATCAATTGACCTCGCAGGTCAGTAATCCTTTTTTTAACAGAATGGAAATTTTTCTCACGGTAATTTTCTAATAACGGATTAGCAGATAAATGTCTTCGAATTCAGTTTTCTGGAGTAAAAACATCTTTAAATGTTAAACACACTTTTTTTTCAAATCCTTCTGTTTTCAGTTCAGTTTTTCAAAAAAAAATAGTTTCCGGTAGAAATTATTAACTTCATGTCCCGCAAAAATTTAACTGCGGAAAAATTGAAAATTTTAAAAACTACGTGCTCTTAATTTAACCGTCTACCTTCATATTAAAAAGTAGTATTGAAATATATATACATTTGCTAAGAGGCTTGTGGCGGCCCAGTGGTACAGCGCGCTGGTTTTCGGTGCTGATGGTGCTCGGATCGAATCCTGGCGTCGCGCCACGAAAAATACCTCCGTTCGTGTCATCCCTTCGTAGGGGATAATTCTGTCCGCTTATATGGTGCCCCCACAATAATATGGGCAGTAAAATTGCGGTGGAGTATAAGCGATTGTTTCACGACAAGTGCCTCCGCATTCGAAAAAAAAACATTTGCTAAGAAATTTGATAGGAAATTACATACAGGAAAATTCCTTATTGCTTAACACGGAGATTGAAAACCTGCATTATCAACTGATGCGTCGTTTTAATTTACGGATTTAAAAAATTACTCCACTTGCTAGATATTTTTTAAAAAATTTATACAGGTTATTCGTGACATTAATTTAATTAGAATCATAACACATGTACATTATTAATGAGTAAAACAAGTATACTTTAACCCTATATAAACACAGAAATTAGAGTTTAAGACTACAATTTAATAAACTCCTTCTACTTTACATTAAAATGCTTATCATCCTGATATACCTTTTAATCGTACAATAACAGTGGTGTCCTCTAATCTGTAAGACTCAGTATGGTCTTTATCTCAATGGATCTATTTTTTCATATATATATATATACCACTAAGTATTTGGAAACCTGTAATAGAAAAGAAAAACAAAATTTTATTCATATTCCATAGTTGGTAGATCCTCCACGATAGGCAATTACAGCCTCAAACCTCCCGGGCATGCTTTCCACAATTCCTTGTACGAGGGTTAAAATTACTGTTTGTTAAAAACACAATAGGACTTTACTACATCACAGTGTCGGCTGGTGCACGTAAAATCTGTCGTGGCTGTAATGTCCTCCAAGTTCTCAAATTTACTTCTGGAGATGCGGAGTCAAGTGTTCCGGTCTCGTCACTTGACTAGGTTAAAAATTACGGGATCAGCTTGTAGGGGTAATGCTGGCCACCTATGCGGTGCCCCCTTCAATGACTGGCCAGCAGTCTCGGTAGTCTATAAATTGTATGGATGAAGTTCCAAAAACAATTGCCATATGTCACAACAACTTCCCAGTGTACATTATAAACCTGTACATTAGTATTAGAAACCTGCATATTAGCAACATTCCTTATCTTAATCTGCAATAGGTTTAAAATTAGCATACATATTTGCATATCAAGGAAATTTGCATAAATTTCCTTGATAGGGAAGGAAAATTGTTTCTGTGTTGATGGGCTGATAATGAAAATTGATGATATTGATCAAGATAAATGGCTTCAAAGAAATGCTCGCTTTTATTTTTTAATAACATCATTAAAAATTTAACTGTAGCAAGGTTGTGAAGTTCCTTTGTTCTCTTTACTCTCGGATAAAGGCTTTCAACTCTGTACAAGAAATTTTCCCTAATGATAGGGAACACTGCATGCGTACTGTTTGTATTGTCCAAGCGCAAATTCGACCTTGAGTTGGGCTTGTTTTGCATGCAGAAGCCTATTATTATACTTCGGAGAATATCAAACGAAGAACGTGACGTGATCCGATGAGAGAACAATGATGCTATGATGATATGTTTACCAATGCGGGGCACTTGTCACTGAAGACATTCGTTCTTTAACCGGGAGAATCCTTGGCTGCTTTCAATGGTGAACCAACACCACTCCCTGGTGCCACCTCAATTTTGACAGAACATCCCCCCAGGGGGACATCTTAACTTCTTCAACCCTGTCAGACCTCGCAGAAGAACTTTCTGGTCCAGTGCCCATATCCGACCTAGTCACAAAGTTATATAATGGAGTTCATCGGGATTCGAGCCGAGCACGTCCCAGTCCCAAGACCTACGCGTTACCACTAGGCTATCTCCATCCCTATGCTATGCAAATATTTATAATTAAAATGCGGGTATATCAGCCAATGCTTCATTGCTTCTTGTTTTCCAATGCTCTAAAAATGAAGGATATATATATATATATATATATATATATATATATATATATATATATATATATATATATATATATATATATATGTATGTATGTATGTATGTGTGTGTGTACGTATTCCTAACGTGATTCCTAACATATATCTCATATATATATATATATATATATATATATATATATATATATATATATGTATGTATGTATGTGTGTGTGTACGTATTCCTAACGTGATTCCTAACATATATCTCATATATATATATATATATATATATATATATGAGATATATGCTAGGAATTTGATTGATAGACAAATTTCAAAATTCGAATATTCAACATATATACTTTTGCTCCGAAATATTTACTGTTAGTTTAACGGGTAACATAATCACAAATTTTAGGTATTCATTTATGTATTTTTATTTTATATATATCCTTATAATTATTTCATGTTCCAATGACTTTTCAAAAATTTCATTCATACATATTTATAGTTAATTAAATAACTGATGAAATCACAAATTTTAAGGAATCATTGAAAATATTAAGTTCTTATTTATTTTCAACGTTTTTCTTCCTTCATATTCGTATCTGAAATTCCTTTTTTTATATTGTCGTCTATTTTCCACTCATTGTTTCTTGTAGTTAATTTATTGCCTACTTTAATCACAAAATTGAGGAAGTCAACCATATTAAGTTAATATTATTTTTCACTCATCCATATTAATTGAATGTTTTGTCAATTATGTATTTATTTTTCATAATTTTCATAGATTATTATTTGTAATTACTTTAAAGACTGTTAAAAGGACAAAACTAAGGGATTCACTCCTTAATAATAACTTCTGATTCATTCACTTTAATGGCTAATTTAATCATAAATTCTAGGCATTGACTGATTACTATTCATACATCATTCATAAAACTTTATACGTTTATTTTATCAACCTTTCCTTAATCTGTATTTTTTTATTTTAATAGTTAATATTATTACACATAATCGCTTTTTATACATTTATGACTTGCGGTAGCCTAGTGGTAGCGCGTCGGCTTTCGGTGCTGAGGGTGCTCTGATCGAATCCCGACAAGGGTCATTAAATACCTCCGTATCCAGGCCGGATATGGGTACGTAAAGTCTGTTTACCGGAAAGTGCCTCTGTGAGGTCAGAAAGGGTGAGAGAGTGTACCATCCCCCCCCCCCCAATGACGCCCCTGGAGGATTTAGGTCAAATTTGCGGTAGAAACTGCTAAGTCGGACTCCCTTGTGGTACCATTATAAACTGGAGCCGCACCCCTCAGTTCTCTAGATTATATGGACCTGATTTGGAATAGATTCCGTCCAGGGGGCATTAGAAACCACAACAACAATACATTTATTTTTAATTTTTATTTTTTATTTCCATATTTTTATTACTTTACATTTTTAACATCAGAGTGGTTAGCGCGTCGAGATCCTGCTCTTAGAGAGCTCTCTTCAAGTCCCGACAAGCGCCACTGAATGTTTTCGTGTTTACGCCGGGTATTGGTAAAACCCGTAGGCCGGTAAAATCCCTCCATGGGGTTTTTAGGTTTGGGAGGAGGGTACGATTCCCCCCCCCCATCCCAGATGTAGCCTCGGGGAGGTTCGGTCTAAATTGTGGTGGCACCCTCACAGGGAGCTATGCTGGCTCACCAAAATTATGCTTCCATAACGAAGAAGCCAATAAAATCGAGGTGTTTCAGTGAATACCTCCAACAAGTACCTGCCGCATTGGAAAATATATTTGTAGATAGTTTAATGACAAAAATAATCACAAATTTTTGGCATCGACTCATAAATTTTCCTTTCTTATGCATTAAGATTTTTTAAATTTATTTTAAAATTTTTTTACTCATTCATATTCGTAGATTTTGAAGTATCCAATCATAAATTTTCAATTATAGTATTTCATTACATATATATATATATATATATATATATATATATATATATACACACACACACATACATATATATATATATATATATATATATATATATATATATATATATATATATATATATTTATATATATATAAAGCTCACACATGAGTTACAACTGCATTTGTGTTCTGCCAAACTAACTGCAAATGAATTACAAACTTTAGAGTGTGGGAGAGGAATGGTAAGGTGAATTGAGGCAAGTTCGGACCAAAACTTACAAAGTTTCACTTTTAATAATACTATGAAATTAGTTTTAGCAAATAGAAATACGAAAATTTTTCGCAGCTTAGACACAACCACCTTCGATCTTAAAATATGCATTTAAAAGCTTTTTATTCGACAATTTTAAATTTTCAGAACCGAAATTATTTGTAAGATTCCAGGTAAACACTTGCCCCTCGAAAACGGGGTATTACGTATCTGTCCTTTATTTACTGCCAGTTTTTCTCAGCAGCGATGTTTGGTTAAGTGTGAACTTTCACTAGTGTAAGAAAAATCAGCATGTGACACTTTGTAACTATCCCTGGATGTTATACTTAGCTCAAACGCACTTCGTTGCCTATCATGTGAAAGGCTGTTGTGCACTAACCCTATTGGATTCGCTCACCTCAATGTTAACCTATGGAGAAAATGTGTCCAAGGATTGCCGACTTGGATTGAAAGATTTTTTAAATATTGTACTCCGTATTAGAGAAAGAAATTTTACACCTTGGGGTATTTTTCGTTTTTTTTTAAGGCAAATAATATTTTAAAATTTAAATTATTCGGGAAAAACCTGGTATAGTGCGTTTTAAATGCTCCAAAATTCCTTTGGTGGACGAAATTCATAAAATGAATCCCATTGCAAGGTGCAGAAAAGTACAGGCTGTATGAAGATACCATTTTTATTGAATTATCAGCATTTATGTCGTTGTAAATAGTAGAAACATTTTCTCCCTACGTTAACACTGAGTTGAGCGAATCCAATACGGTTAGTACATAGCAGCCTTAACTGTACATTCCCACAAATGAGAGTACTACAAGTTGAAAATCTTAGAGCAGCGTTTCCCAACCTTTTTCGAATTTTGAACCCCTAAAATGGTTTTCTCGCTTCCTATGCCCCTTTAACCATGAAGCATATTTTCATTTAAAAGGCCTTTTAAGACAAGAAGAAAAAGCACTAAAATGCAATTTCCAAAGTTTAATTCCAACTAAAAGTTTAATTTAACAAAAATGAAATTTGTTAGAAATGGAGAACATTTAGAAATGTTCATCTTTTAGTCAAACGTGTGTAAAATCAAGAACAGAACGGGGCAGAACCTCAGAAAAATAATGCACTTGTAGTGATTCTGAATTAGATCACAATAAAAATAGAAATACTCTTACCTTAATGAAATATCTTTAACGTGTTGGGTAACTACAACAATAATGCTAAAAGTGGCAGCACAGACTGGGGAAAGATGAAGTGACGTTTAGAATATTTGTGCCGTACGCAGTGACTAGCAGCAATTTTTATTTACTACCAAATAAAGGCGGTAATTTCTAACGAGCTGAATTCGTAATCTGAATGAGACTCTTTCTCTTAAAAAACAACACTGCCCTACAGTTTATTCGTAAATAAATACTGACAAATTTTTCAATGAAATACGCTCAAATGTTATTTAAATTGAATAAAACCGTAGTGAACCCCCAACAAAATATTTCTCGACCACCAAGGGGGTCACCACCCACAGGTGGGGAACCCCTACATTAGACGTTGTGTGGGCACTACTGACTGGTCCCAACTTACCTTATATTGCATGCCTCCATTATATTAACTACAGAAATTCACATTTTTTTAACGTAGGATTACGTTCCTCCATAACGGTCCTCCGGAAAGCAAAGTTTCAGACGCTAAAATCGTCTGTCATCGCGAGTTATAATTTTGGCAGCGTGCCAAACCAAGTCTGTATCGCTTAGGCAAGCAGTAAACAGTCAAATTGAAAAGTACCAAAATGCGTTAAAATTTTGACATATATATATATATATATATATATATATATATATATATATATATATATATATATATACACTGGTTATCAAAATTAAGGAAAAGTCACAAAAATAGCGATTACTCAAAAAGTTACGCATATAATTTAATGAAACTTATACACATTATACAACACATAGGTAGGTATGAAATAGCATAAAAAGAAATCGCCAAACAATTATGGTGTTATAGAAACTAGCATATGTATACAATGAACAAATCGGATGTGTCAGTTTGGTATTGGAAAAGCACTTTTACTATGGCGTATGATCACCCCCGAGAAGCAATACAGCACATACAGCGATGTGTGATGCTTTCAATTATGCGGTCTATGAGTTCGGTAGGAAGTGAGAGCCATTGCTCTTGCAAAGCGGTTGAAAGCGTGGCTAGGGTCCTAGGAAGAGGATTGAGAGCAGCTATACGTCGTCCTAAAGCGTCCCAAACATGCTCGATAGGATTCAGGTCCGGTGATCGAGCTGGCCACTCCATGCGCTGAATTGTTTCCTGCTCAAGATAAGCATCCCCAATGCGAGCCCTGTGCGGTCTCGCGTTATCGTCCTGTAGCACGAAAGCATCACCTATTGGCCCGGCATAAGGGCGTACACAAGCATCAAGGATGTCATCTCTATAGGTGTGAGCTTTCCCATTTCCACAGGGAAAGACATGGAGGTATGTGAGTCCACCCAAGAGATACCACCCCAAACACAGACACTGCCTGATCCGTATTCATCTCTTTCACGGATGTGTGATGGATGAAAATGAGTTCCGGGTTCTCTCCAAATCGAAATACGCCTACTATCGCTTTGGAAGCTAAACCTGGACTCATCCGTAAAGACAACAGCCCTCCATTAATCACGCGTGCAGGGGACATGTTGACGTGCCCACTGCAAACGTTCCCGCCTATGGCGTGACGTGAGCGGGACGAAATGGTTGGTCGCCTCGCAAAAAGACCACCTTCGTGAAGCCTTCTACACACAGTTTACGTTGATACCAACCTTCCAGAGCTTGCAGCGAGGAAGGATCTGCAGACGGAGCTTGCAGACGGAGTTGCGGTTCCATTCCTTCGTGCGCATAATGACAAATATCGGTTATCGACACTCGTCGTAGCATATGGCCATCCTGGGCTGAACCTCTTGGACGCTGAATCCGTGGTTAGAAATTGTTGCCAAAGTGTATGAACCACAGACGGACTCCCATTTAGCCATCTGGCCACTTCTGTCTGGCTTTGTCCTGCCTCTAGTCTCCCAATAGCTCGCCATCGCAGTTCTTCGGTCAAATGATGCTTGAAGGTCATTGTTACAATTTGGCTATGCCAGATGTCTAATCTCAGATTCGCAGCGACAATTGTCGTCTTGCTCTGAGACATGCACTTTATGCTCCTCGCAAAGGACATATTCCGATTACAACGCTACTATTTTGCATAATGTAGTATTGTTCAGCACCTTTTACTTAACAACATATTCAAATTTTAAACAGATTGGCCTAGTTTTGAACGTGTTTTCCTTCTTTTTGGGATTTTTCCTTAATTTTGATAACTAGTGTGTATATATATATGTATGCATGTATGTATGTACATATATAGAGAGATACATAATATATACATAATACATACATAAATACTACAAAAGAGGTAAGCAACGATAAGTAATCCTACGTTAATAACCCGCGGTAGTTTCGTTAGAAGAGACTACCTGAAATTTTTTTTTAAGTTGTGAATTTCTGTTAATATTTTTTTTAATTATGCTGTAAATATTCTATAAGATATTTACTAAGAAGTTAAATAGCTTTCGTTGTGAACAGTTTTTGCTGTCGATCTAATTTGATGAAAAAACTGCTGTAAATGGCACTGACAAAAAAATTATAAACCTTTTATCTTTTTGAGTGTGGCAGTTGAACATTATGCAAACAGATCTAGGTTTCATGAAGTTATAGTACTTTTCTTTTTTAGGTTAAACTTCTAAACTACCAAATAAACAATTTTTTGAAAATATTTTATCTCTGATTTTCCATGACTTAGCTAAATAAAAGATATTAAAAAATTTCTTTATGTGTTATTATCGGGATGATAATTATTATTCTAGTTAATTGTAATAATTATAAGTATTGGTAATTATAATAATTATTTTAGTCTAATAATTATTCTGTAAGTTATGTAGGCACTATTACCTACCCCGACTCACCTCATAAAAAAATGTAATGTAATAAAACCTTCTGAGGTTTTAGATGCAATAGGAGGCTCGATGTAGTCTTGTGGTGATATTAAATATATCTGTGTCTAGGCCAGATATGGGCACGTTAACTTCCGTAGACTGGAAAGTCTTACTATGAGGTCAGAGAGGATGGGAGAGGGTATGATCCCCCCAGAGGCCGACCTCAGGGTGCTCGATCAAAATTGCGGTGGCACCTGGCTAAATAGGACTTTGACCCTCGTCGTGTCATTATAAACCGGAGTCGCACCCCCCCCCCAGGCCACTAGTTTATATGGACCTGATCTGGAACAAATTCCGACCAGGGAGAATTAGAAACAACAACAACAACTACAACAGATGAAATACAATACCTGATGACAGCCTTCCAATCAACATTATTCATTCCTTGTTATTATATGACCTCGAAATAATGTGCTATTTTTCTGTTTTATAAATTCACAAGTAAGTAGAATGTGGGAAAAACTTTCATATCACCATTAAATCAAGTTTATGCCTTTTCAGTGTTGAGGGAATTTACACTGACGAACTCTAAAAAATGCCCTCAAATAAATCTCAAAGACTTCGAAAAACATAATAAAATACTTATTTTTTAGAACTGTTTCACATTTATGTACTAAAAGATATTTCTAAGACCCTTTAACCCAAATTATTTACTTTCCACTAAAATTATGCACGCCGTAAAGAACAATAAACGACGCTTACCTCTCTGTTGCTTGCCTTCTATGCATAAATAAACCCACGGCAGAATTTCTTAGAGCATTTGGTTATCAAATCTGCAGAAACACATTTGACGACATCCAAAAAATTTCCTCAAGCAATCTGTTTCAGAACTTGGGGAGGCTTACAATTTAATAACTTTACAACAATGCTTTGGGAAAGTCCTTCACCCGCTTTGCGAAGGTAAGATCATAGTAATTCCGCAAAAATTATCCCTGTTTTAGAGCATAGTAGACAAGCATCAAATTTTCCTGTGTGTTACAATTGTCTTTATGGGCAAATTTTAACATAATACGTGCTTCCAAATGACGTTTGTTTTCAAGTGTGTGTGTGTGTGTGTTTTTTTTACTTAGTTTTATCCTCTTTTCTATCGTTCCTTACTTTTACCTACTGTTATACAACTTTGAATAAATCGGTCACTTAGATCGGGATTCCCAACCCGTGTGCCGCGGCACTTTAAGGTGCTAGTGTTCTGTATCTAGTGTTCTAATCTTTAAAATACGCATTTTTTTTGCTTTTTTATACAAAAAGTTCTGTAATATGTTTTAAGGGGACTCACGACTCTTTAGTCGAGGAAATAAGGCATATTTTCATACATTTTGACTCTTTGTAACTATTTCAATTTACTCCCAATTTTCCCAAATTTTATGTATATGATAAAGTGATATATTTATTTTAATAAACAAATTTTCAACTCTCAAAATAATTTAAATTTTTTTTAAATGCTTTAGATATACCTTGTTTTTTAAGCATTTATATTGTATATTGGCTTGTGAGCAGAACTATGAAATTAATTTTACACTTAAATGTATAATTCCTGTTTTATATTTAAAATAAATAATTCAAAATACAATTGAACGTAAAACATTCAACATAAAAATAGTTTTCCAATTTTTTTAAAACTGCTCAAAATATACTTAAAATTTCCTTAAATTTTTGCGCTAGTTTACCCCTGAAAAATAACAAAATATGCAGTGATTGCAATAATTCTAATTCAGACGCAATAAAATAACATGATTATGCAGTGATAAAAATTTCATGGAATTATGTTTCATAGTTTTTGAGATATCAGTTGCGGAATGGCGCAAAATTACATTTTGAGAAAAATAAGTTTAAAATTTTTCTTACCATAAACTTGATCAGTAATTAAACATTTAGAATATCAATATCTCCGGAACTAAGCGGAATATTTTCATGTGGTTTGCATTATTTTGTTCAGAAATGATCAAGTTTTAACATATATTTTTTTCAAAAAATCGAATGTTTTAAAGATTTAAGGGTAGTGAGTACCCTTAAGTCATAAAAGCCGTATCCCGTCTCCCAAAAGGAGAAAGAATTATCTTTATATAGTTTCTAAAACTAGATACTGATCATTTTTATGTAAAAGAGATAGCTAAGTTTGAAAACGTTACGATGAAATTTCAGCTTATAAACCTTAGCAATTATTTAGCCTTATCCAAAATAAATTAGACGACAGACTCACCGAGCCTTTTTTTTTAAATTGATTTTTACAACAAAATGACATATTTTGCCTGATGACAGAAGCATACTTCGCTAGTTCACTGATCCAGTGGTTCCGTGAACAGGGAAAATTTTTGCCTTCTTGACATTTAATGTGATGGGACTTCGCTTTTTTTCTCCTGTTGCGTAACTTTCATCACCAAGGCACAATAGCAAGAACAGTTCAACACTGGAACAGTCATTTGTTGCCCTTGATAGAGCAAAAATTCTTGTAGGTTTGATAAGGAATCGAAGAATTCCCGAATACACACTTGTTCTGAGAAATGAATGCCTAAAATCTTAACTCTTAAAAATCGGTATAGAACTTTGTATATCGATAGAATAGAACTTTTAAATTGCATTTAGTTTTTCATACATTCGATCCAGATCTTCGATCGGGAGAAATAAAAATACAACTCGAAAACTTGAAATGAGTTTTGATTGCTTATAAATGTTTTTTTTTATGAACTTGGAAGATTTTCGCAATACCAACTGGTGTCTGGAAAGGCAAAATTTCTCATTATTAAAAAAATTATTAGTCCAGTATTAATTTATTGCTAAAAATCCTAAAAGTGCAGGAAAACGAATCGCAGGTTTCGATTAAAAATTCCCAGGAGATTTAGGGAATCATTTTAAATCCTGGAAAAGGAATGCAGTTTGGAAGGCTACTATTTAATAATTTTGCCCCTTCTTTTTACATTTCACCAGATTTTTACAAGTTTACATAATTTGCCTGCTGACAGAGGCATACTTGAATCACAAGTTCAAAGATCCAGTGTTTCCTGATGGGTAAATTTTTGCCTTTGTTGGCTTTTAATGCAATCGGGTTTCTCGGGTTTTTTTTTTCGCCTGTTGCGTGACTGTCATCGCCCAGACACAATAGCTTGCAAGTTTGAAAGAGTATCACTTCCAAGACGTGACATCAGAATGGACGAAACTAATTTCCTAATAGACTGCGTTTACTTTGACAACAAGTGACAATTAGACAGTGTTATGCAACAAGGAAACACTACACTAAAGTTGAATTGAGTAGCCGATAGGGTGCGTCACGTGTTTTGCTCACTGGTAAATATATTGATCTCACTCATGCATTTTTATTGAATTCAGATGAGTTGTGTAGGTAAAATGTTAATTTAGATTCCTTTATATTAAATAATTTGATATGGATATTTTACTGAATTGGCAAGGTTGATAGAAAGTTTTTTAATTTGTACATAATTATTTTTTTGCTATTACTACTACATTTTAAGTTAAAAATAGGGCGCAGTGCCCCAGTTGGCAAGGGCAGCGGGCTAGTGATCTGAAATTTGATGCTCTGGTTCGATGCTCGTCGCTGACAAATCCACCGCCGTGTACACTAATGGCGTCTGGTGCAAGTAAAATCTGTCGTAGCTGCAATGTCCTCCAAATTCTCGAAATTACCTCTGGAGGTACGGGGTCAAGTGTTCTGGTCTCGTCACTCGACTCGGTTCAAAATTTCGGGACTTGTCCTTTGGCCAAGTCAGACTCCGACCCTTGTGGTGCCAGTCAAAAAGGATCTCCACCTTCATCGCCCATAGCCTTTGGGACTGGATCTGATGTTGCTGTCAGTCAAGTGGCATAAGCAACAACAACAAGTTAAAAAGAATTTTATTACTAAAATCCTTCCCATTAATAATTAAAAATTTACTAAATTTTAAAAATTTCAGTACACCGAATACTAATTTAGACTTTTAACGAATATTTCAATGATTTATATGATGCTTTGTCACTGGAATGTTAAATTATACGTCATTATTTATAGCAATTTGACTGATATACAAAAACATATACTATTGATTGATATACTATTTACTAAAGTTCTAACTGTTCAGGGGGCATAATGCTTAAAATTTTGATGAAATGTTGAAAATTTTGGTTGAATTCTAATTAGTTCTTTAACTGCAATTCTTGCTTTCTCAATTGTATAATTAGTAATTTCTTATACAGATTAAATATAACTGAATTCTAAAACATTCAGCTCCGTTGATGCTTATTTCTGAAACTTTAACTCATAATTTTCTAAATTCTACATGACTCTGTCACTGGGATGTTGAATTATACAATGTTATATTTAGCAATCTGCTAAAAACTGTCAAATATTTAATGAATTATCAGCCATTCGGTTGACGACAAGTTAAGCATCTTCGCAAATTAACGGCTGTTTGACAAATTAAAACTGCTTCTGTAATTACAGATTTGTTTCTACTCCTTATACATTTTAGTTCGAAGTACTGAACGGTAGTTTAATCATTTTATGTAGGATTCAATGCATAAAATATTCAGTTCACGTCACTATTACTGAGCTTCTTTTCTTTGAACATTTATTTACACACGGTAAAAAAGTATTAATACCATCATGATACCCATTATATATATATGTTACCGGCATTCTATAGAATCTGGTATTCTATAGAATGCCTAGGCATTCTATATAATGCCTAAAACTAGCCGGCAATGTATGAAATGATTCATATTTCACACATTTCCTAGGCATTCTATAGAATGCCAAATGAGAAACCGGCAAAGTATGAAATACATCTCCGATTCGTTTCGAATATCACGTGGCAAGGCAGATGACTTTTAGCGCACGCCTCACGCTCGGAATTTCTCAGTTGCACTTTGCGGTTTGTTCGGGAGTGTCAAAATATGAAATTTTACTTAAATTTGTTCAACAAAAAATTAGTTTTTTACTGTGCTGCATGAAAATGGAGGAGCAAGCTGTAGTGTTGGAGAAGAAGTCATGGTCTATAGATATGAAACAACGATTCGACGATGAACTGTCCAAAATTAGAGTTAATGCTGCAAAAACAAATCTTTCTTAACCGAAACCACTTACCAGAAGTTAATAAATGATGTACAAAAAGCCAAAATGACTACTAAGAAAGAAGCCAGGGACTATTGGTTGCTGAATCGCTATGATATGATGATTGTGGAAAACAAAAATAAACCCATTTATCCTGTTATAGAAGACGTCAGTACTATACAGTATTACGTCACGGACTCTGAGTTATTTCTCGTACTTCATGAAGCTCATTTGGCTATTGGACACGGAAGACGTGATAGAATGTTGAAAGAACTTTCAACCAAATACAAAAAAGGTTACACGTCATGATATTGAACTGTACATCCATATTTGTGAACCTTGCCAGAAAAAAGCAGAAAGGTATTAAAAAGGGCATTGCTGTGAAACCTATGATTTTTTCCGAATTTAATTCCCGTTGTCAGGTAGATCTTATTGATTTTCAGTCTCAGCTAGATAGAGAATACAAATTTATTATGGTGTACCAAGATCATCTCACAAAATTTGTAATTCTCAAGTCTCTAACGTCAAAAAGAGCTGAAGAAGTAGCCTATAACCTAGTGGACATATTTTCGTTGCTTGGAGCGCCATCTTTATTACAGTCTGACAATGGTAGGGAATTTGCCAATAATGTGGTGACCAGCTTGAAGGAGTTTTGTCCAGCACTGAAGATCGGCCATGGGAAGCCTCGCCCTTCACAAAGCCAGGGTAGTGTCGAAAGAGCTAATCAAAATATCGATAATATGCTCTGTACTTGGATGTAGGACAACAAATCTGACCGCTGGAGTAAAGGACTGCGTTTCGTTCAATTTGTGAAAAATAGAGCTTACCATTCTGGGATCAAAAGAACACCATACGAAACTCTTTTTGGCTGAAAACCTAAAGTAGGGTTTACAACATCTTTTCTACCCGAAGATCTTTTAAAAGACTTAAATACAGAGGAGCAGCTAGAAAAAGTAATAAAAAGCGTCCAAACAATGGAAAAATGTGAAAATAATCAGATTATACAAGAAAAAGAGCCTGTTTCAAAAAACATGGATGAGATTTTAGTCGATAGTGGATTAAACCAACATGATGAAGTCATGCTTACCGAAGAGATTTCCGTTTCTGATACCTGTTGTGTGTGTTTAAAAGAAACGAGTGATGCACTTGCATGCAAAAAGTGCCGTCAAAAAACTCATACCTTCTGTGGCCATACTAGTAAAGATGATGAAATGGATATTTTGTGCACCCTTTGTCTCAAAACTGAAAATGCTATTGAAGGTAAAATAAATTTTAAAATCAATCTGGAAATACAACCAAAAAAAAAATGGAAATGAATTCGGAAAAAAAATTTCCCACTGCTTCTTTGGGAACTACTGTGCGAGTTCCTATTCCTGACGTCGACAATGGGCGAGGTGATTCGCGCAATATATTGGCAGTTGTAATGAGTGTGACAGAGGATGGTTTCTACCGACTTGGAACTTCTGAAGGAATTTTAAAACAAGTATATGCGAGATCTCAATTCACTTTATGCCCTAAGAACTTGCTTAGAATTGAAGATATTACTGACCACGAAATTCCTCTCCGGTCAGTTTCAATTGCCTCAGTCCAGTGGAAGCGGTCAAGGATTCGTCAAATGTATGTGTAAAACAAAGTGCCAAAATATGAAATGTCTTTGAGTGAAAAATGTAATGAAATGTAATTCAAAATGTCATTCAAGTCTACCATGTTGCAACAAGTAGGTTAATTTTAATTTCTTATTTTTTTATATAAAAATTTTGTTTTCCTTAATAAGAAAGGCATAAATTTTTTTTTGTGCAACTTTCATTTTTCTTTACGTATTTTTAATAAATTTTTTTAATGGCACTCTCATTATTTTTTCAGAATAACATTTGTATTTTTGAGGAATGCACGTCATTTAAATAATAGCCTTATCAGAACCTTTTTCCATACTTTGCCTAAATAGCATTTGTCATTCTATAGAATGCCTAGGTATTATATACAATGCCAATATAATAAATAATACCTAGGAATTATTACATACTAGGGAAAGTATGTAATAATTCTCATATTTCATACTTTGCCTAAACACGTCCGGCATTCTATACAATGCCGGCGTTTCATACTTTGCCGGTTATATATATATATATATATATATATATATATATATATATATATATATATATATATATATATATATATATATATATATATATATATATATATATATACAGTGGCTCCCAAAAGTGTTCGTACACTTACGATTTTCAATGAAATAGGGGTCTATCCATTAATTAAAATGAATATTTCAAAATGGGAATTTAATAATAAGATCATCTATTCTTAACAAAACTACATGAAATATTTTGAAAACATAGTAAAACTTTATTTTTAAGAAACAGGTAATCAAAAAGTAACAAAAACTTCAAACAAAAGTCATCGTACAAAAGTCACAAAAGTCATCGTACAAAAGTCACAAAAGTCATCGTACATTGAAATATTTTCGGATAAATTCATAATTAAAATTATCATCTAGCGCTTTATTTTTATTTTTGAATTGTGGTAGCATTTAAAATATCGTTTGGCTTTAATTTTTGCCTGCCTACTCTGTAATAATCTATTTATTATTTAAAAATGGCTCGTAGTCGTAAAGAAACAAAAAACAGCATTCGAAAATTGATTATTTTCCATTATAGTAGTGATAAATCAGTTCGGAATATTGCTAAATTACTTAATTTATCCCATTCTACTGTTCAGTATGTGATAAAACACTTTAAAGAAGAAAATCGGTTAGAAAACAAGGTAAGAAAAGGTCGTCCAGCAAATTTAACAAAACGTGATCAGAGATTTATAATTAGAAAATTTGTGAAAAATCCCCGTTTGAGTGCTGTAAAAGTTTCTGCAGAATTTAATGAAACGTTTTCTACATCAATTTCCCCTGAAACTGTTCGACGAGTTCTCAGAGCAGCTGGATTACATGGGCGTTCTGCCCGTAGAAAATTTTTTGTGAGTGAGTAAAACAGAAAGCTTAGGCTTTCCTTCGCACTATCAATGATAAATAAGCCCCAAACGTATTGGAATAATGTCTTATTTGCCGATGAAAGCAAGTTTAATATTTTTGGTTCCGATGGGCGTATAATTATATGGAGAAAAAAAAATGAGGAACTTAATCCCAAGAACTTAGTAGGAACAGTTGAGCATAGCGGTGGATGTGTCCTTGTGTGGGGATGCATGTCAGCATCAGGACTAGATAATTTGGTATTCATTGATGGCATAATGAATCATGCTGTTTATATAAATATTTTAAGAGACAATTTAAAATTATCAGCCCAAAATTTGGGTATTGGAAACAACTTTGTTTTTTTTATCAAGATAACGATCCTAAGCACACGGCCCTCAACGTTCGCCTCTGGTGTCTCTATAATTGTCCACAAGTTTTAAAAACACCATCTCAATCGCCAGATTTAAACCCAATAGGACACAGTATTTGGAGAGAACTGGAGGTTCGAGTACGAAATCGCGACATTCACACGAACAGCGAACTAAAAACAATTATAATGAAGAATGGATGAACATTGATGCAGAAATTACAAAAGAACTAGTGCAATCTATTCCCAGACGTTTAAAAACTGTTGTGGATGCTAAAGGATATCCTACTAAATATTAATTTAACGAAAAATTAGAATATTTACTAATATGTAGAGATTTTTTACAAGTGTACGATGACTTTTGTGAGATAAAGTTTTTGTTACTTTTTGATTATTGGTTTCTAAAAAATAAAGTTTTACTATGATTTTAAAATAATTCATGTAGTTTTGTTAAGAATAGATTATAGACCTTATTATTAAATACCCATTCTGAATTATTCATTTTAATTAATGGATAGACCCCTATTTTCTTCATATTCATTATTTCATCATTATATATGTACACACACACACACACACACACATATATATATATATATATATATATATATATATATATATATATATATATATATATATATATATATTATATATTTTTTATATATATATATACATATATACACTGCTGGCCACTGTAAATGCAACACCCTGAAGGAAACATGCAAATAACATGAAATTTGCAACATGCATTAGCGGAGGTGAGATATGCAAATGATTAGAATTTCAGCGCAGACGCACATCACGCGCGCCCGTGGCGCCACTTCAAAGCGCTATTTAAGGCTTGGAGATTTCGACGATTTCAAGTTCGGCAATTGTGTTTTTCTTGTGGTTTTTTCAAAAAAACGATCAATTATGCCTCGTCGAAAACAGCGATCATCTTTTGATCAAGTATCCGAGTTCGACAGAGGAAGGACAGTGGCCTACCGAGATTGTGGATTATCTTTCAGGGAAATCGGTAGTCGTGTTGGACGAAAACAAACAACTGTAATGCGGATATGTGATCGTTGGATGCAGGAGGGTACGACGGACCGGCGTGTTCGATCGCATCCACCTCAGCGCACCACTTCACGTGATGACAGGCAAATTGTGCGCATGGCAGTGACGGATCGCTCAGTCACATCACGAACCATAGCACAGCACATGCAGTCTGTAACGCATCATCCAGTGTCTGCGCGTACCACTCGACGCCGTTTACAGCAGAGTGGTCTGTCCGCAAGACGTCGATTGCTTTGTCTACCCTTGACGCAGAACCGCAGACGTCTCCGTCGCCAATGGTGCGATGACAGAAGGATGTCGACGGCAGAATGGAATGAAATTGTCTTTACTGACGAGTCACGCTTCTGTCTGGAACACCACGATGGTCGCATTCGAGTCTGGAGACACCGTGAAGAGAGGATGCTGAACAGCTGCGTTATGCACCGCCACACTGGTCCTGCACCGGGTATTATGGTATGGGGCGGTATTGGATATCACTCTCGCACACCTCTAGTACGCATTGCCGGTACTTTAAACAGCCAGCGCTACATCTCCGAGGTGTTGGAGCCAGTTGTCCTTCCTTACCTTCAGGGCTTGCCCACAGCCATATTTCAACCAGATAATGCGCGACCACACGTGGCACGCATTGTCCAACGGTTCTTCGTCAATCGCCAGATTGAATTGCTTCCTTGGCCGCCTCGCTCTCCGGATCTTTCGCCGATAGAAAACATGTGGTCCATGGTTTCTCTACGATTGACCCAGATTCCATCCCCAGCTGCCACAGCAGATCAACTTTGGCAACGTGTGGAAGCTGCTTGGTCTGCTGTACCCCAAGAACTCATCCAAAGTCTCTTTGAATCAATGCCGAGGCGTGTGGCAACGGTGATCTCCAACAATGGCGGCTACTCTGGTTACTGATTTTGGCAGGAACCACACTTCACAGAAGTCTATAAATTTAATCATTTGATACTTGGTCAACATGTTAACTACAAAATAAATTTTGTTGTGATATCTCTTGTCTTTCTTGGTGTTGCAATTTGGGTGGCCAGCAGTGTATATATATATATATATATGTGTGTGTGTGTGTGTGTGTGTGTGTGTGTAAGTAAGTAATAACCAGTTTTATAATTTACAGTTTTGTAACCGTTGTTTAACTAACTTCCAAATTCTTTCTATATGCGACAAGATGTCACCAGGGCCTATGGCACCACAGAGGGTCGCGTAGTACACAGAAACTAAATTTCATATATACTGGTGTGAGCGTCAGTACTCTACACTTACAGATTGAATCGGGGATTGGGCGGTCGCCATTATCCATTCTCTCTGCTTGTAAATATGTAAATACTTACAACTCCTTTACATTTCGTATAATATTTTTAACTGTTAGGTAACCATAATGTGTTTAAAGTAATAAAAGTATTATTCCGTTTAATTGAATATGAATATATATATATATATATATATATATATACACACCCCGGATCCTTCGGACTCCATAATAAGGAACATAATGTTTCATAGCTTTTCCCTCAATTAATGTTTGCTTAACTTAGAACAGGTGGTAGAATTTTTTATTATTATGGTTTCGCGAGCGGAGATTTTCCCTAAGCCCTATATCAAGTTTTTCTTTACCATTACATTCTTCAGTTCTTCGAGCTATTACTGTTTATCAAAAATTTTTAGGAAAACTTTGTAGGGTCGAGTCACTATTGTTACTCCAAAGGAAAACTTAACCGTCTGCAGTTTAGATGGAGAAAAACTGTGCCAATATACCTTTTTGTTGTTTATGTTCCTTACTATACCTTTCCATTGTACAATAAGAGGATGTTTGGGATATCTTATCACTGTACAGTGGTAGGTTCCATGTAAAACCTTAAAACTGCCCTAGAAAACACAACTTGTTATACTTATTGAAGGCCACTGGAGGTTTTTGAGCTCGCCGAAAATGATGAAGGAAAAAAATAGAAAAATTATCCCCCATTGTTCTCCCAAAGGGAATTGACGTCAGCATTTTAAATGGAACTAACTACCACCAAATAACACTTTCAGATACTTCACAATTGAACTATTAGGAGTTGCTTGTGAAATGACTTTTCAGTATAATAAGAAGTTGTTTATGTGATTCCCTTTCATGGTGCGATAAGAGGTTGCTAGTAATACCTGAAAATTGTTCGGCAGGTCGTATGTCATATTAATTACTCTTCTCTCAAATAACTATCCACATTCTTAATGAAATTAACCGAAATTTCACTTATAGATATGGGGCGTTCGCATAGAGGTAGAAAACCAGAATGCAAATTTCTACGTTCATGTCAAAGTGACGTAGCATTTTTAAACTGTGATAAAAAGAAGATCCAAATCTTCTACTACTCTATTTTTCGTTTTAAGGTAAGTTGGTGTAACTGGGCCCATGGGGTAACATCTGGGCCATCCCCTCCCAGATTTTTCCCTTAAATATCAGGGGGTAATTCCACTCTGTTGTGGCAACACTGGTAAACAGAAGTCAACAAAACAACAGCCATTTTGTCTCCAGCTTGGATGAAGAATGTTTTATGGTTGCTAATGTTTTTTGCATTTGTCATCACAAAGTATCTTTCTACAAGGGTGAAATCAATAATTTTTGATAAGTCTATTTTTATCTCTAAAAAATTTAATGTAAGAATTTTTAGCTCAGTTAACGTCAAAATAGCCTTCTTTGTAGTGTTTTAACCTACACTGCATGTTAAAGGTCTGTGCAGGATTAGGACCCAGTTGCCCCCTCAGATTTAGTGATTTGGGACAAATGGACCATAACTTCAGGGTAACTGGGTCCAGGCCCGGCCCAGTTACCCCACAATGATCCACTTATGCATATATTAACTACTACTAATCTAACCTGAGTAACAGAACTAATTATGTTATGTTAATAAGTTGCAATAAAGTCAATCAAGACAAAGGCCCTTATAGATAGAATGTTGTTGGAGAAATTTATACTTTTAAAGCTTGTGAGAGTTCAAACACGTTTTCCTTTTTTCTTCTTACAACTCACCAAAGATGTGCGTCATATTTACAAAGAAAAAAGACAGGAATAAAAGAGGTTGGAAGATTTGGCTTTACAAGAAAAAAAATAAAAAGTAGAAGAAAAACTCCTAAAAAAACAGAAAAAAGATGACATTGTGAAGACATACTTGAAAGACAAACTTAAAGACAAACTTGAAAGTAAAAAGAAAGAGAGAAACGTATAGAGTTTTAGCTCACTTCTACCCAGACTTGGATGTATATAATTTGAAGTGGCACTCTAAATGAATTTGATAAAAACTTAGTTTATACATGAAACAATGTTTATTGAATTCGTTGCACATATAGAATTTGCTTTTACAGCAATAAGCATACGTACTACTTGTACGGAATATATATTAGCATTCAATAAAAACACACTTTGCCATACTCACAACCTAGAGAGTCAAATCAGCAGTTCTGCTACTTAAACTTTGGGCCCCCTAAGCACAAGTGCCGGTTAACACCTGGAGCTTCTTACCTCGTAGCTCCCTCTCGCTTATCTATCAACTTTAACAACCTCTTTTTCAACGTTTTATCAACCTCCTAACTTAATCAAACTGCTTGGTATTTATACCAAGCGCGTATGCCGAAATTAGCATATCTCAAGCAGCTTCTTTAATTCATTCACTCAAAAGTTCGATTCTTGTGGATCGAATCTTATGTATACCTTACAAACGGCAAAATGAAGATGCAATGCGAGGAAAAAACAGAAAAAGAAAAGAAAGATTGGATTTAAACCACTGACTTCTGCAGATTTAGAAAACCCGTTGCCTTCAACTTCTGGCCTCTGCAAGTTTAAAAATATGAAACGTGTAGTGAATTCAGACTCTGATGATGAGGGTCAACAGCTATGAGCATTGCAGACTCTTGAATCAGACAAAATTATGCCTGGTATCACTGTTATCAAAGGATTGTGTTATTGTATCGTATAATGGTACAAAATATCCTGGACAAGTTGTAGATTTAAATAGAAACCAGGTGAAAATAAAGCACATGAAAAGTGCTGGTTTAACTTACTGGTGATGGCCAGAAGACGAGGATATTTTGTGATATGAAGAAGATAGTTTAAGATTGATTAGATCCCCAATCCCCATGTACAAAGGTGGAATTTTCCGTATTCCACAGTCAAAAGGTTATGTATTTGAGTATGAGCAAGTTTAACCATTATTAGTATTTAAGTCACTCATTTTTGTTCTTTTTCACTTAAGCTTATTACTGGTTGAGTTATTACAAAACACCTTTTCTTTGCAAGTGACACATTAATTCGCCCATTAAATTAATAACTAACTCAGGGCTTGTTAAACTCAAAATAATATTGCATTTTTCAAGAGAAAATGTCATTACAGCTACTAACTAAGTTAACTAAGCTACTAACTAAGCTAGCTTTTGACATGCATGTATCGCCAGTTAAAGGGAATTTTAGTTTAATTTTATTTTTGTATATATTGGCTGTGTACGTATGTGCATGCGAGAGAGACCACATCAGAAAAAGCATTGTGACACGCACAGTTCCCCCCCCCCCGCCCCTTGTGAAGACAATCAGACTTAGGCCTTGTTCGCGTTGTTCCCAGAGCGGAACGGAGCGTCAGAGATAAAACATTTTGGCCAGTCATTGAGCTAAACGCAGTGACCCCGTGATACGTCGAACTTATAATCACTTATCATGTGTCAATAATCTCATCGCCAACTGAGGAAGGCTACGCTACGCTCGGGAAGCAACGTGAACAAGACCTTGTCCTTACGAATATTCTTCACTGAATCAGGAGCATTGCTGCATTTTAAGATACTCAAATGGTTATCATATTTTCTCGGTTAGACGCAGAATTGGGGAAAGGAGAATGGAGCCGAAAAAGCTACAGACGGCTGAAGACACGAAATGTTACATATTCTTCTGTAATGAACAAGGAGAATGAAAACGAGTGAAATTACATTACAAGCTGGATTTTCAAGTCCCTCACTGTAAAAAGAAATTAGAAGAGGAGGAATATTTATTTAAGATACAAAAGAGGGATACGCAAAAATGGTAGGCCCGCTACCCAGAAACAGGGGACCTTTTTTTTTAAGCTAAAGCAGCATTTCGTTTTTACCAGTGTGTCGTATGAATGTACAAACAGTTTATATTCAGCGTAATCCAACAACTATAGGATTAATGATCTTGCCAGAAGTCAACAGAGAGCTTGGGAGGGAAATTCTGATTGTCAAGATCACGAGGGTTTTCAAAAAACATCTCTCCGAACTGACAGGGGTGGTATAAAATTTTGAATGTATTAGAATACGCGATGAACTACATTAAGGACTAGATGGCCCATGCTACTCTTTCACATACGATTAAAATATACGTACGATAAATTTTATAGCGAGGTTTCTGGTTTGTAGTAGGATGAAAGAAGAAGAGGTTCATTTGTAGCAATTATTTATCAAATAGCAATGGTTCGTAAGGATAATACAAAACTAATTACAAAACGTCTTTGACCACAATTTTGGAGGTGAA
Source organism: Dolomedes plantarius (assembly GCA_907164885.2). NCBI lineage: Eukaryota > Metazoa > Arthropoda > Arachnida > Araneae > Dolomedidae > Dolomedes > Dolomedes plantarius. The sequence goes on along the minus strand of OU015502.1, from coordinate 27,457,656 downwards.
GCATAAGGTTAAACAGGGGAGTATAATAATATAAACAATTCAACACCAAACAAAAAAATTTAAAAGCGGGCATAGACTGCCAAACAAATTAACTTAAAGCCTACCCTAGCGTTGAAAACTTATAACATTTCAATAAAAGATTGCGCAGTTGCAGTAACTCCTCATATTGAAAATGGACAAATATAACTAAAAAAATCCAACAGAGCTAGATAATTATACGAAGAATGTAGACAAAAAAACAAACAGAAAACATGTACTCAGGGCTCCAACCACTCACGCACCAATTCCAAGATTCTGTAGAGTGCCAGAACTAAACCAGAAATCGAGGTAACCATCTGGTCTCGTCATCAGGGAGCCTAACCAAATCAGTTACCTCAGAGGGAACTTTCTAAATAGGATGCAGGTATAACCAAAAGACATCCCAAGGCCCCGAGATCCCCATTGATACAGATAGTCAAAAGAAAATGAAAAGATACGAACAACTTGCACTAAGGGTTCAACGCCTCATATATGCAAGTACACAAACAAGGGGAACATGATGGAAGTTAAACAGGGGAAACATGAGATACGTACATGTCAAAACACCTTTGTAGACAATATTGAAAGTTAAATATGACACAAACTCATGGAAAATGCTACATTTACATTATAAAACCTCTTTGTGTACACTATTTGACTGTGCCGTTTCGACGCATCCAGGGAAAGAACTTCAGGGCAAAAGTCAATTTTTCTCTTCGATTTTTAAACTAACAATACAATGTGTCATTCTGAATTAACAATTCGTCAGAAGCGGAGAACATAATCTTTAAAATGGTCCTCATTTATCGATTTTGGTTAAGTATGAAGGGAGAGAAAAGGATTGTCACAATAAATTACCTTCTAAAAATAATATATATGGTTTTTCCATACAAAAAGAATAATGTAAATCTACGCGGATGTTGCCAATAAAGAAACTCATTAATGAAATCACAGAAGTATAATACAAACAAATGATTTTTAAATTTAAAAGTTCAGTGCGATTGATAATGGTAAAATAAAAAAAGCTAGCGCACGCGCCATCTAAGGGAAGAAAAATTGTTTATAATGTTTATACTTCGATTTTTAGGCAAACAATAAGATGTGTAATTCTAAATTAACAATTCTCGCGAAGTGGAGATCTTAGTCTTTAAAATGGTACCTCATTTATCGATTTTGGTTAAGTATGAAAGGGGAAAAAGGGGATGAAACAAAAAAAACACATTTCAGAAATAATATATATAGATAATTGAGTTACCTCTGCTAGAACTTGTTTTTAAGTAAATGGATTTGATTGACGGTTTTATGAGAATTTCTGGGTTCTTTAGAGGTGAATATCAATATCAGTATTAGTCGTGGAGTTACATACCTAAATAATATTACAATTCTGATTTTGTTTGCTCTTCTGTACTTCAAAAGAGCAAAAACGGTGAGCAGCCAAACCATATCTGAGATATCATAGATATCTCCGAATTATGAAGAAACTTAATAAAACAAGATCTAATAAAATTGGGTCGTAGATTGCTGAATTGCAGGTATTTTATTTACATTTTATTGTTTATTAATCATTATATTTTGTTAAAAAAAAGGAAATTAAAATGTTAAATGTATCTGCAGGGTGAAAGAGAACTTTTCTTACTTTACGAAAAAAATTATTTGACCTTTAAAGAAAGGGTACGAACTCTGAAATATAATAAAGACTCTTTAATTCTCATTCATTTATAACGAAGCACGAGAATGGATTGAAATATGTTTTCAAATTATCGCAATATAAAACTACACATCGATGAAATTTTAAATCTAGTTCTAATTCTTTATAACCTATAGGCGACCCAATGGGCTTTTAGCATGTGATAAAAACTTTATCGTACTTTTTATTACTTTTTTTCTGTATAAATAAATGCATTGCTTTCAGAAATGGAAACACTGCCTAGCGTTTTAACATATTAAGGATACGGTGAACTAACCCTACTGGATTCGCTCACCTTAATGCTAACCTATGAAGAAAATGTGTCTATTTACAGCTACATAAATGCTGATAATCCAATAAACATGGTATTTTCAGGGAGCCTGAACTTTTCTGCACCTTGAAACAAGATTCATTTTAGAAATTTCATCCTCCAAAGGGATTGATGAGCGTTTAAAAAGTACATATTCCAGATTTTTCCCCCGAATAATTTAAATTTTAAACCATTATTTGCATCTTTTTGAAACACGAAAAATGCCCCAAGGTGTGAAATTTATTTCTCTATTACGAAGTGCAATTTAAAAAAAAAATCTTTAAATCCAAGTCTTCAATCCTTCGACACATTTTCTTCATAGGTTAACATTGAAGGGAGGGAATTCAATAAGGTTAGTACACAGCAGTGGCGGCTCCAGTCCAGATATTTGGGGGGGGGGGGCAACGTCGGCTCTCAGGGTTATATATATATATATATATATATATATATATATATATATATATATATATATATATATATACACAGTGGAATCTCGATCGATCGTTCACCGAATCATCGTTTCCCCGTATGTGTCGTTTATTACACCCAGTCCTGATGATCATATTGCTTTATATTCCCGCATCTATCGTTTTCCCGCATTTATCGTTCAGTTCAGTCGGTCCCTTGGAAAACGATAGATCGAGATTCCACTGTATATATATATATATATTTATATAAGAAATAAACATCCTCTCACTTTAAACTCATTTAGTATTAGGTCTAGGATTATGTAATTTTAAGCTATGAAAAAAAAAATTCACCGGGCATTTTATTTGGGGGGAAATTTTTCCTACTACCCCCCCCCCCTTGGGTCCGCCGTTGGTACACAGCAGCCTAAATGAAATCAAGAAACAGAGTTTTCCTTCACGTGCCGTAGAAATGATATCCGCGTGGCACTCAAATTACCTTTACTTGTTTCACTTTCATTTCATAAAGGAAACAATGTATCCCTCAAAACAAGTAAAGCACAATTTCTGCGCAAATTAACAAACTAGCAGAGGAGCAGCGCAGATGTTCCAGAAACACGTGTTACTCTCTCTGGATCATTCTCGGCATAAAATTATCATCAACAGATTCAAGATGGGAATACAATCCTCTAATTCAAGGTCTCGCAAATGATCTTTTTATATTTTCATGTGACTTCTAATTTTATTTTCCTTACCGATTTTTGCTCATCCGGTACGCGAAATTTGTCTCCAGAGCTATTAAAAGCTAAACAACAGAATGGTTCTCTAAAATTAATGCGGGAAAAAGCAATGTTTTTGCCACATCGTGTAATAACACGGCAGAAAAACATACTGCGTTGAAACACGCCCAACCCTTATTTCTAGCTCAAAATGAAGAAAAAAAAAGGCTCAATTTCCCTACAAACTACGGGACAAATAGGCAGCTTGTGGGTGTCCAGGAAATCTAGCCCAGTTAATAACACGAGATGTAAAATGGCGACATGTAAATTTGTTTTTGTTGCCTGAGCTCCTTACAGATTAAATATATTAGAATCTCACGGGGCTTAAAACTAAAATAAATAGAAAATAGATAAATCAAATTTAGTGGATACAGAAACTGAAAGAGGAATAGCCTCAATTATGCTATAGATTGAAAATGATTCTTCAATTATAGTATAAAAAGGTATCTCAGATTTTAATTGAAACTACCTGTGATTTAACTAATTTCAAAGGAATTTTAACTTTTTTATTTTACTTATGGGATTTATGCATTAGTTTTATGTCATATTATTCCAATTTTATTTCATTTCATATTTATTTATTCATTTTTATATTTATTTATTTAATTATTTATTTTATTTTTGTTTATTCTTATTCATTTATTTTATATTCCTTTATTTATTTATTTATTTATTTATTTATTTATTTTATTTGAGTCATCTATTTTATCTCGATGGTTAATTTCCTTCTGCTTGTTACTTGTTTCTTTCAGTACTCCATGTTTTCCTCGTTAAAGCTTTTTGTTTGACCATTAGGCAACTTTCATTCTTCTCGGTTTTTTATCTCGATAAGTTCTCCTTCCGTGTCGTGAGTAATACTCACTGTACCGCTTACAGTAGAGGCAACCAACTTTAAAGGATGAGCTAGCTATCGATAAATCCACACTGAGAAACCTTATGATTCTGCATCTCATACAGAACCTGAGACAAACTCATCACAGGTTTTCCCTCGCTATGCCACAACTAGGTCATTTTTGTCGCCCTCGTACATCAACTGGGAGAAGCAGAAGCTCCGTGTATCCAAATCATTTTAAACGATTACTTCAGATCTCTTCCATATACGACTGCAAGTTGAGACGTTTACTGCGTTCTAATAAGATGCAATTTTTCAAACCAATTCATATTTTTGCCTCCAAAAACCCGTAAATCATTTCAATACTGAACAAGTGAGTGAACCCAAGGCATTGTCATCGGAGCCAATCTTTGGATCCAAAGACATGATTAAATCCAACTGTTGACCTTAAATTCGCTTTTCGTCAGGGGTAGAGGGGAATGTCCAGTGCATGTACAGTGTATTTTCCAGGTACGGTGTATTTCCATGTACATGTACGGTGTATGTTCCAGGAAAAGAACCGAAGACTACGACAATTCGACACACGTGACATCGAGACAAAGGAAATTTTTAAGAAAACAGAAATTCCTATGTCCAGACATTTATTATAATAAGCGTCATTTTCTGATCAACCGATTGTGAGAAAGCTTGCATATAAATCTTCTGATAAGCACCTGTTTGTGTAAGCTGCGCGTGATTTGTGGCATACGAAACTTCATTCTCAGATATTTATTGCATTCAAAACGGGTCTTTTATGGTAATTCATGATAGCTGCGGTAAATTTACGGGCAATTTTACCAAGATTTTCGAAACAAAGTATGACTGAATTCTGAATTACTCGTTTTAAGACTGCAAGCAATTTAGGTTATTCCTCAACGCCTATGATCTCTTACAAATACATGTTACAGTCAAGAAAAAAAAAGAGTTCTGTAACTACTTTCCTTGCTTTAATCGAAAAGATACGAGTACCGCTGCAGTCATCTTTTGAAGTCAAAGAATACCAGACATTAATGTACAATCCCATGCTAATTTAGATTAAATTAATTCACATTAATGTGCACACACTTATGTAAAATTCCCTTCAACATTTAATTCCAAACAGAGAGCACTCCCCTAGGAAAATGTTCATTAATTCGTCATGCCTGAATGCGCCAAATATACATACTCAATTATCCTTCCGAAATAAGTTAATCGTTTACATTACAACCATAACAAACTTCTCTACAAAAAAAAAACTTTATAAAATCAAAAGGAGGAGATCTTTTGTCAATCCAGCCTTAACTTAGAACATAGCATTGCGAACTAAACGAAGTGACTTGGACCTGTCGTCCGGACTTTATAACATATTATCATCTTAACACTGCTGTGTATTAATCCTACTGGATTCACTCTCCCCAGAGTTAACTTATGGAGAACATTTGTCTACTATTTACAGTTACATAAATGCTGAGAATCCAATAAAAGGGTATTTTCAGATAGCCTAAATTTTCTTCACCTGAAACGGGATTTATTCTATAAATTCCGTCCACCAAAGGAATGAGAGGGTTTTAAACACACTATACCATATTTCCTCCCCTCCCCCCTCTGAATAATTTAAATTTAAAAAAATATTAATTGCATTTTTTATAAAAAAAAACGAAAAATACCCCAAGGTGTGTAGTTTTTTTAAGCAAAATCTTTAAATCCAAGTCGGCAATCCTTGGACACATTTTCTCTGTAGCTTAACATTGAGGTGAGTGAATCCAATAGGGTTAGTACACAACAGTCTAAATCATTCCACCTCAGTTAGAGACATTAGAGGCCTAGCAGTTAGAGGTGTGTGTGTGTGTGTGTGTGAGTGAGTGAGTGAGAGAGAGAGAGAGAGAGAGAGCTATATTTATATAATATTAATTCGATTTCTGAATGTGTTAAAACCTTGCCTTAAAAGGAGAAATCATGCATATAATAATTGAGTATAAAATAATTTGAAAAGAGATAGGAAAGTGTTACGTCAAAGGTGGAATTTAAACCCACACACACATCAGACTGCTACCTGGAAGCAGCGCCGTGGAAGCCTCAATCAAACAAACTATATAATCTGCTGATTATACAATACTATATTAAAAGGAAAAAATTATTTCCATTCCATTAAGAAGTTTTCTATTTCCATAAGAAGTATTTCCATTCATATTATTTCCGTTCCAAATTATTCCATTTCCATTTTTTCTATTCCACTCATAAATTCATATGTGAAATAAAATTATTTTACTTCCTTTACGAAAAATGATAATCATTGCTCGTAAAAACCAAAAAAAATTTTTAATTCCACAAAATTACACGATAAACAGAAAAAGATTTAGATATCACTCAAACACACGGTACACTAGAAATAATTAGATGAAATGTTCTGTTAAATATACTTCACTTGAAATGAGAACAATGCTTCGAAATTAGAACCCCTTAACGACCCTCGAAACAACAATCAAGAACAGAAAATTATACAAATTTATGACCGCCCACCCCCAAAAAACCAAAAAAACCCATAAAAATCAAGCGTCAGAATTGATATCCGAACACACTGAACACAGCGCCTGCAACCATTCAGCCATCCTAACGTTGACAATGTGTCTCATAGCTCACCGACATTTAATAAATGCTTCTCATAAATTTCAGTAAAGCTTATGGCTGCCATTCTTCTTTAAATATACCAATCACTGTTTCGCTACGGAAGGTTGTTGTCGTTTGCACGAATACGCCAAAAATGTTACAGAATAAAAGAAAACCTATCAAATCCTGAACAAAAGCAAACGAAAATCTCGTTTTCGAAGTGTAACCTTGGACCGCTCGGCCATCCTGACATTGACAATACGTGCATGGTCGCTCAATCGGTGATATTCTCCAAAAGCTTCTGATATTTTTCAATACACGTTTCTGGATACACGTGGAATATTTCTTTTGAGATTTTGCTTTTTTGCCCGAATACGCCAAAAATGTTGTAAAACAGAAAATCTTTCAAAAGTCGAACAAAAGCATGCGAAAATCTCATGTCAAAAGTGGGATTTCAAGCCCACGCCCGGAATATCGGACTGCGACCTGAACGCAGGGCCTTGGACTGCTCGGCCATCCTGAAGTTAAAAATTAGCGCATCGTTGCTTTGTCTCTGACATTCTTCAAGATTTTCTTAACACTTAGCGAATTAATAAAAACATGTAAAAAAGTGCGGTTCGATTCCCGCATAAAACTTGGCTGTATTCTGGGGAACCGGTCAGTCTTCCGCCTGCAAATGGAGCCCTGTCTAGAAAGGGGAGCTGCAACCCATCGTCCATCGCCGGTGTCATCGTTCGTCAATAAAATTCTTCTGTGATTGTGTCATTTGTCTGTTTCTATGTCTTGTATTCATATGTACACCGGACGGGGATGTAATGTCGTCATCCCCCAGGGACATTAGCCAAAAATAAATAAATAAATTAAGAGAATTTGCAGACTTGGTCGATTATCTATTGAACTACTGTACCGATTTTAATGACATTTGATATGTACATACATTGATACAATACAAAACAAATAACCATTCAATAATTGTAATACACACGCATGATCGTGTGTAACACTCGTTGGAGTCGGAAGGTATGAAACACCGGTTGCAGAATAAACAAAAAAATGGGTTAATAGATGGATTAATAGGGGGGTATGGTCCCCTCTTACAGATATACAGGTCTCGCAGCGTGATTTCATACTTGAAATAAGGCAGTTTATCATTTCCTGTGGCAATTGGTCCCACTCGTTCAGCAACGCTGTTTTCATTCCCTGGATGGTTCTCGGAGAGCGGTTGCGAGTTGCAATTACCCTCCCCAGAGCGTCCCAGACATGCTCTATAGGGTTAAGGTCTGGAGATCTGGCTGGCCAATCCATCCGGCGAATATCCTCACTCTCTAGAAATTCGTTGACCAGAAGAGCTCTATGTGTCCTCTCGTTATCGTCCATTAAAATGAACTCAGGGTCAACTGCACCCCTGAAAAGGAGAACATAGGGCTCCAAGACCTCATCCCCTATGCCTCACACAAGTCAGAGTGCCTATTTCAAAGACATGGAGAGGTGTGCGGCCAACCAACATAATGCCTGCCCAGACCATTAAACCTCCTCCGCCATAATGGTCGATTTCGCGGACATTGGAGGACAGAAGTGATATTCGAAACTGACATATGGTGATACTAATAAGGTTTCTTTGCTGTCAATAAGCAATTTATATTACTTCCCTTACCGTGAAAAATTATTTTGTTTTCATCATCACTGAAGTACAAGGATACCTGTGATTTGCAGTATGGGGAAGTGAGGGCTAAATTGACTGCTGAATACAGTCTAGAAACTTACAAGATCTTTATCCTAATATCGTTAAAGGTATTATCATAATATCTTTAAGGATATACACGGTATAGAAATAGTTATAGATACCTAGTATAGAAACTTAGATACTCAAGTTAGAGTATATCATCTTAGCTTTTTTCTTTCTTAACTATATTTGCTCAGGGGAAAATTCTCTGTCCTTTGAAGTTTATATAGAGGGAATCAGGATATTCGTGGATTGTCCATGTTTCCCTATGATGAAATAGAGCTAACATCATTTTCCCCTTACCATTATCTTTTTTATGGTTATCCTCTTCAATATTTTATTTTGTTATTTTTTATTTGGCAACATAGCCATTCATTTCTGTTAATGACTGTTATTTCGATTCTTTCTCCTCTTAGCAAATAGTATCATTTGTTATGTCTTAAGAATTGGAATTCAGCTGTTTTCATTAGCATATTGAATTTATCAGGCATGTTTGACGTGAACATATACTGCATTATGGAATATCTTAAATTTATTTTATTATTTTTTTAATAAAATTAATTATAATACTAATTACTATTATGTTAGTTTTAACTTATTTCAATTAAGTTTATTTGGTAACATATTTTAATTGAAATAAGTTAATATAAAATATAAGTTAATATAAAATATAGCTTAAAATTAATTTATATCATCTATTAAATTAAATTTAAGCTTACAACAACTTATATACGTTTAATATTTTCCTGTGAAAAATTACATTTTGTCACAATATAAGAGCAATATTAGTACGATAAACTAATCGGGATAATTTAAGATTGTCCGTAGAGAATGGTACAAGTGCCCCAAACCAAAATTTTCATGAAACGAAAAAAAAATTAGTAAATAAAAAATGTACTTTATCATGGAAATTTGCTTAGTGAGCAAGTTTTACATTATAAATCATTTAATTATTCTTAAAATTTATTTAAATCCCTAAGTGACAACGAAATTACTACATTATAATGGTAAAGAAATAACAGCCAAGGAAATTGCATTGAAAATTATACAAGTACCACATGTTTAGTCTACTTACCTGGTAGAGTAAGCATGTGATATGCATTTAGAATAAATGACGTGTAAAATTTGTTTCTATCATTCATTTTAGTCTTGGAGTGAAACAAAAATACAGTTTACTCCCGATTATTTGGGTTAACCCATTTAAGACTGGCGTTTCGAAAACGCAACATTAATTTCTGTATTTTTTAAAGGCATCTAAAAGTTTTGTACGTCTGAAGTAACATTTTTATTTTATTCTCTATACTTTAATTGATCATAATAAATTTTTTGTTTCCATATTTGCCCGCTTTTAGCACTTTCAAAAAAAAAATTTCTGGTGTTTTGAAAGGGTAAAAAGTGACTAATTTCAAATAATAACGTTAGATAGCAGCACATGCTAAATTTCCGATTTGATGCTTGTTCTGAGTTTACCAGAGACTAAAGAACAAAATGGCTTCAACAGGTAAGGCATAATTTTTGTTTTTATGTTTATCAATTCATATTTTTAAAAATGTTGCGAAAACACAACATCAGTCCAATGTGTATTACTTAATTCCAATGTGTATTATTAGTGCTGCCTAGTTTTTATGCAGTAGATTGGTATTTTTTTCATTTCAGATAAGTTTGTCTCTAGAAAAAAGCGATTTTTGACATTGGAGTATTTTCATGGGCTAGATGATGATGATATTTCAGAATCGTCCTCAACAGAAGCTAATGATAAACCATAATTCGTCCTTATCCCTCCAGATCCTGATTATTTGACGGATGAAGAAGCTATTGATGATAATATTTTATGTGAAAATGTCGAATCATCTAAAGACATTGCAGGTGAAATCGACATTTTTTTTCTAATAAATATGAAAGTAAGCAATGTAGTAAGAAAAAGGAGCATATTGTATAGGGAAAATGGAGACTCTGCATGGATGTAATGAATTCTAAAATAAGTTTATTAGAGTTTCAGAGATCTATACCTTTGAGAGAGCCATATCTTTGATAAAAAGGCTTGCAAAAATGCAGATGAATTCTGTTTTACCTGAAACTTCACGTATTGGAAGACCATCTTCAATTCAAAATATAATTCTCATCGAAACTCCGAAAGACCGTATGGGCCATATTATTACTAAAAATAGTGAAAATAAACAAAAAATGTAAATACTTCAAAAGTCATACAATTACTGTATGTAATAAGTGTAATGTACCTCTTCATGCGAAATATTTTAAAGATTTTTTTAAAAATTTTAAAAATTTTATAATTTTAAATTTTTATATTTTTAAAATTTTTATACCGCTTTGGACTGATATTGCGAAAACTTAACATTTTGTAACTCTCGTAAAAATAAATTTAATTTTATGGAAACAACTTATTTGTGTAATTAATGTTCTAAGAAGTGTTAAAAAACTGTTTGGTGCATTTCCAATAAAGGAAACATGGAGCGGTCCTAAATGGGTTAATGGCGGGGAGGAATAGAATATTTGAGGTAAACTTCATGTCGTAAGCCAGATTTAATTCAGGACCTGTGCACCGGAATATCTTTTAAACCAAATTAGGCTCTTCGTAGGCATTCAGGCCTACGAGAGCATCAAGAAACTCTTTCAACGGCGTCTTTATCGTAATTTTTCGCCGATAGGTGGCCGAAAAAGGCGATCTCGTGCAGACGATGGCCTTCGCGGAAGTGTTGGAGACGCGATCACTCCCTCCCATTGTTTTCTTTCTTTATTTATTTAAAAGAAACAAATAAAAAAGCTAATTTGAGTGTGCCCAGTCCTCCTCGACCTCCCAGTTTTATAGATGGACATCTAACCATACTGATACCTCCGTTTTTCTCCGATCCGGACCGAAAATTTTTTACTTTTGGCTCTATGACGTGAATGCGACTAATTCAGGGTCTGCGTCCCCGGATTTATTTTCGGAGCACATTAGAAGAGTGACCAGACCTCAGGAAGCCCCCTGCTAGCAAGAGATACGTCTAACTGTCTCAGTACCTCCTGTTTTGTAAAATCAAAAGCAGAAAAATATTTTCTTTCGGATCTATGACATCATCACTTTAACCGTTAATTCGGGGCCTGCGTCCCGGGTTTTATTTTCTAAAGAAATTGGAATGGGCTTCAAGATGCACTTTCAAGGGCACCTTCAGTGCTATTTTTGGCCGAAGGTGTCTGAAATATATATATATATATATATATATATATATATATATATATATATATATATATATACGAGGATATATTTATGTGTGTGTGTGCGCGCGCGCATTCTTTCTGTCCATAAATAAGTGTAATTTTTCTTTCCAAGTGTTAAATATAATGCTTATTTTGGGACACCGAGAGTGTTATTTGTTATTGCAATAAACACATATTTTTATAACTTCAACGATAATCATGCATAGTTTTGCAGTAAATCAATTTTCCTGACAATCAAGATAATTAACAATATCCATACGGAATATGAATTTCTGTACCGTAAAAACATTTTGGAGCATTTTGAAGAGACCATCTTGGATAGCCATTACAGATCTACCAGCTGATTTTCTGCCAGTTTCATCCGATTGCTCTAGAATTCGTGTTAAAGGTTTTACAATGTTGTTTAGAAAACAAATAAAATTCAAGGTTTCATCTAATTGTTAATCTTGAAACGGCTGTCGCATCCTGGTATCAGGGTATTTCACGGGCTCTGCCAACGCCAAACTCAACGTTGAGTGCTTGTATCCATGTGAGATAATTGAATGACTCAGCGGGGGATTGCTATTGATGACCTTCAAGTATATGGAGAATTACATAGCTGTGATCAATCACTTTTACTGCCATTTTCACGGATAGGTCACGCAATAAAAGATAATGAAAATGTCACTCAGAGGATAATAATCGAAATAATTAATCTTTCGTGCGATACTCAAAAATAGGACTTTGATCGGTATCTTGTTTTTATCGATATTAATGCGGGAGGGGGGAATCTATATATGTAATATCTATTATCTTATTCATATATGCATGTGTGTATAATTAGTAAATGTAATTACTACCAGTACTTTCAATTTAATATACAGGGATCATTTTTCACTCTTTATGCAACTGAACATTTTTTGATTGAAAGTATCTCTAGATCAATGATTCCCAGCCCTTTGTTTCTCAGAGAACACTTGTCCAAAGAAAAGGAAAAAAAATCATCGGAGATCATCATCCAACCAATCCTTTTAGAGGAAAAAAATGGGTTAGTTTTTCTCAATAAACAAACTATTTGTGATAAACAAGTTTAATAAAAACATTATAAAAAACCAACGTGAAATTGCAGTGATTGCGTTCAGGATTGTAACTGAACACGACTGCCCTGCTATACATTTAAATACTAGAATGGGAATTTTGTCTAGCCCTTTATCAGGGGCGGCTCCAGTCCAGAGTTTTTTTTTGGGGGGGGAGGGCAACGTCAGCTCTTAGGGATATATATATATATATATATATATATATATATATATGTGTGTGTGTGTGTGTGTGTGTGTGTGTGTAAGTAAGTAAACTCACTTAGTATTAGGTCTACGGTTATATAATTTTAGGCTATGAAACAAAAATACGCAGGTCTTATTTTTTGGGGGGGTGGAGAGCAATTGCCCCTACTGCCCCCCACCCCCTGAAGCCGCCATTGCCCTATATGCTCTCTTTGCAATTCCGACAATGTGACCGGTAAGCCCATCATGTCCTGCTCTGCCTTTGGGCTTTCTCTGTGCAGACCTTATTGAGAGGATCGTGATCGCATGAGAATTTAATCTTAGTTGTTTTTCTTGTTCATGTATTCTATTTTGTTCTCCTTTGCAGTTTTTTCCCCTATTTTCTGTAACCTAAGGACTCTGTCCACAGGTTTCTGCATTGGAAATTTTTAAAAATAAAAATAACCTTAATAACGGTAACACATTTAACGTAAAAGTAAACTTATTAGCAAACGTATAAGACTATGAAAACTTAAAAATTAATGGGATTTTTGAACTCGCATGTGCTTTACTAGTTGTAAAATTGCTGCGACTCTGCAAAATTGCTGTGACGCTGTAATATGGTATATTATTTTTCAGTGACTCCACGTCACAGTAAATATATTTGGGATTTTTAAGCACATGAGAGATTTTTTTCGTACTCGATAATATACAGGGATACACAGGGGTATAAATACAGGGATTTTTGGAATTTCAACAATAAATTCGGAAGAAAAAAAGACTTTTTTTGAACGACAAAACCAATGTTTTTCTCAATCACTGCTGACTTAGTGGACCACTTTTTGGGTTCTACCGGACCCCAGGTTAAGAAGCAATGCTCTTTCCTTCCCAACATATGCCCCGTTGGCCGCATGGGCGCGCCAGCATCAACTTTGTGGCCCGTGAAGCCTTTTTTGTGTGAAGACCCATAATATTATAAATCTAAAATATACGGAATATTTTTCTTTAGAATCATAATGTTTCAAAAAGAATATATAAGTAACAAATATTAATATTTATTTAGCATTTAGAATAACCTGCAATTTATTTTCTTTCAGATAAAATGTTTTTTCACTTTCCCATCTATCCTATTTCCTTAAGGCCAGCAGCAGTTTTTCGTAAAATAATATGACCACCACTACCAATTATCAAGTTGTGCAGGTCTGCTCAAATAGACTAATAGCTTGCATTTCCACGAAATTTTTATCTCGTGTAGACACGTTTTGAGTAGGAAAAAATATAAATTACTCCAAATGTGCGGAGGAGGGCCTACCTTAAAAATACCTTTGACAAGTCTCTCCTCGTTAAAATGTAGGGTGATATTTTTTAAACTGACACTACTCAGAGCCACCTGTAGCGAGGGTCTATCAAGCGGAATTCCACCAAAATTGATTGAGGGACTAAGGACGACATAGGAAAGAGTTTCCGTGAAAAAAATTAGTTCCAAAAGTCGCCGATAGGGGAAGATATGGCGCTGTTGTTGTCGGCGAACCTGAGAATTTGCATAAAAGGCAAGTAAAACATCAAAATACAAATTCCCGATTATGTAGTCTACAATAGCGCCAGTATTTTGGGCTATAAAGATAAGGGATGAATACCGAAAAAGTTGTAAGCAGACAAATGAATAACAAAGAAATTTCACTGCAACACCACTTTATGCAGCAAATTCACTTCTCCCTCCTTCAATGTAGCCACAGTCCTGGTGGACGACACATTGCATCCTGAACACTACGTTCTCAACGACCAAGCGTAACATATCACCAGGAATATTCACCAAAGTCCGGGATATGTTGTCCTTTAGGGCCGCCAAGTTCGAGAATCTACCAAGATACACCTTAGACTTTAAATAACCCCACAGAAAAATGTCACATGGGTTAGGTCCGGGGAACGAATCGCTTTTTCCCTATGGCCAGGCACGTGGAAAAAAGCGACTGATGACCCTTTCTTCTGTAAAGCGAAGGAGCAACAGATTCCGCACCGATCTTTATAGCCCAAAATACTGGCGCTGCTGTCGAATACGTTGTCATGAATTTGCATTTTGATGTCTTACTTGCCCTTTATGCAAATTCTCAGGTGCGTTGCAACAACAGCGCCATATCGTCCCCTATCGGCGACTTTAGGAACTTTTTTTCATGGGAACTCTTTCCCGTGGCATCCTTAGTCCCTCTATCAATTTTGGTGGAATTCTGCCTGATAGATCGTACTACAGATGGCTCTGAGTAGTGTGAGTTTGAAAAAAAATCATCCTTTATTACCTTTCGGTCTATAACTGCCGGATCATGAACTTGATACAATTACTAGAAATGATACTCAAATACAACCCATGATTTCTTGCTCTTTATATGCTCTTATAATGAAAGTTATTCACTTGTGCATTGTGAACAAGTATCTCTTAAAGATATTTACTCTTTGCTAAAAAATCTCTTAAATGTATGTTGTCAAATAGTTGTTCTATTGCAATCTCTACTAAATTTATAACTTTCTAATACACTAAATGATAAAATTCTTTACAAAAAAAACGCTTGTTATCTGAAATACCGTAAAAATTGTTGCTACTGCTAAAAATTATACTAACGATGATTATATGTAACATTTATTAGAGGGCTTTCTATGAATGATAGTTAAACAATTTAAAATGCAATCAAATGGACAAATGGAGCTATTCTTCAACAGTACGACGTGTATACGAAGACAGTAGGTGAGTAGGGGCAAATAAATAAATAAATAAATGAACGAACGGACGGACGGACGAAAGAACGTACATACATACATACGGTCAAGTGACACTGTAAAGACCTTCTTCCAGAAATGCGTATTGAGCCCGTATCAATAAGTCGATATTCTGCATACAGTACCATCCAAGAAACAGGACGAACTCTGAATTTTGGATTCCATTCCTTGCGAATTATACACATGAAGGGGGAAGGTTTCGATACTTAATAACATGAAGTAAATTATTAATAATTTTTGTAACCAAAAACTTCCTTGTAGTTTAGTAAATAGGGAAAATTTATTATACCTATTTAGGTATAACAATGCATGCTATGTAGAAATAAACAGAGCCAGTCGCCTCGTCGAATTCAGAGCTTGCAACAATAAAATAGGTAAGTCTATCCTTATTAGCCATTAAAAGACAAGTAATCATTTCCTTTCTTTGTCCTGGAGAAAAGAAAGAATGCTGCGGATTTTTCCTTTAAATTTAAATTATTTTATTTAATTTATTTTGATTTCAGACTTCTTTTCGTCGTGTGTTGTATTTTTTCTAAATACTAATATGTCAGAACTCTTATGGGGCGTATTATGGGGCACAAGTAACCATGTAAAAATAATTGCCAAATTCTACATATAACGACTTATACCGAAGTAACATACAACCCGTGCCTCTACAAAAACTTCAAGAAATAAAAGCACGTAACAAAGCAGAGAATCGTGTCACCAGCAATCATTAGTGCCCGCAAATGCAACATTACTCTGCAGTGTATATATATATATATATATATATATATATATATATATATATATATATATATATATATATATATATATATATATATACCGGGCGGGCAAAAAAAGTCCGTGGAAACTTTAAAAATTCATAAAAACCGGAAAAATAACAAAAATTTAAAAAAAGGTTTGCAGGGTTAGCATCGCTAGGTCAAGGGAATTTTTTTAAGACAGGAAAACAAATAACTCAAAAACAGCCGATAGATAGCGCTGGTACGAGCGACTTCTGTGGAAATATGTAAATTAGACGGTTATAAGAACGTGCCTTCCTAATCCACAACCAGTTCACCGTTGTTCCGCGATCCGCCGAGAGGTGTCATGTATACATCCGGACCTGCTGCACTCTGCCGTTCCTGGATTTGTGACTAGCCTGCAATGCCTTATCAACTGTGGTGGGGTCATGTGGAACACCTACTGCTGTAATAAATACGTCAGCGCCACCTGTCGGCTGTTTTTTTTAGTTTTTTTTCCTGAGTTAAAAAAAAATCTCGTGACCTAGGGATGCAAACCTTGCAAACCTTTTTCTATTTTGGTTATTTTTCCGGTTTTTATGAATTTTTAAAGTTTCTACGGACTTTTTGCCCACCCAGTATATATATATATATATATATATATATATATATATATATATATATATATATATATATATAGAGAGAGAGAGAGAGAGAGAGAGAGAGAAAGAGAGAGATTTGTTTTATATATATATATATATATATATATATATATATATATATATACAACAGAAAACGCGTCTTTCTAAATTACTTTTAAAGCATATCCTCTTTTTAATAAAGCATAACCCGTTTTCCAAATTGTAATCTAAAATTAATATGTTATAATTTATATTGGCCCTGCAGATCATTAAGCAGGCATGTGAAATATCTAAACTCATTAACATCCTGATATATTTGATCGGAATCCTAGGGCCTTATTATATTTGTATATAATAAATAAGTCTTGTTTTCAAGTTCTTCCATTTGGGTAAAACGCAGCGAGCGTGATTCAGAGATGAGTCAAGACCACGCGCCAAACGCGCTTGATCTAGCAATTAATTAATTGCTAGATTGCTCCCGGGAAAACCACAACGTTGGACACCACGCGACTAAATCAGACCAATTAAGTAACTTCCAGCCCTGGTGCCCAGATCAGAAACTGTCATTTGAAAATAATTTGAACGGAAGACTCTTCCCCTTTTTCTCTCTTAACTTTATCATGTAAACAGCTCTCTGCACCCAGTCCTGTTTCGGACGTCCCATCTCCACTGATATTATGTAACGCCACGGCTCTTCTCTTCACTCCTTTTGCATGTAGCTACTGCAGACTATCAGATATCATGTCTTTTCCTGTCAAGTTATGGGGCCACTACAGTTATAGTGCCTTCGTAATGCGTACTGAATAAAAGTGTTTTCCTGGAGTGTTAATTGTGGTTTATCATAACTAACACTAACACTCTCTCACACACACACACACACATAGATATATATATATACATACAACCTTTGTCCAGAAAGTTCGGTGAATGACGTCATAGTGCTCACGGTCGTAAGAGTTTGCAACCGGTAACAGGTGAAGACTGGCCTGAACCAGTTCCTAAGCGGCGGCGCTGTGAGTTAGGAATCGAATTGGATCGCGAAAAAATGACAACATAACGGCTTTGATAAAGCGTCTTGTTGATCCTACAAATGTTCCAACAAAATCTAAGCCTTGCTGCAGCTCTTATGGAGAGACTTTTCCATGAGGAGACTATACAGCATTCTGAGGAAGACGACGACAATTTGTGTGAAGAATTTGCATCCCATAGTGAACCAGAAAAAGAATTACATGAAGAACTAAATTCATGCATTTCAAAAGCGCCCAACGTTAAACATGTAGGAATATCAAAGGACAACGGCACTTTAAAGGAAGAATTTAACATCTTCAATAGAACTTTTAAGAGAACACAAAATCTTGAACTTCTGTATAAGGCACTAAAAAACAACGAAACCAACTTCAACAGATTCGGTGAGAACCTTTTCGGTTTCTGGAAATTTCTGCACAAAAATTAGATCTAGGCTTTCTTGCTCATCACTGTATGCATTAATATTTTTGAAATACTACTCTTTAAAGAAAAAAAAATGCCAGGTGGTCTCTTCTAACGGAACTACCGAGGGCTATTAAAGTAGTATTATTTATCACTTGCTTACCTTTTTTTTAAAACGCATTTTGGTACTTTTCTATTTAACTGTTTACTGCTACTGGGTTTGGCACGCTGCCAAAATTATAACTCGCGACGCAGGACAATATTTTCCTCTCCGAAGGACCGTTATTGAGGAACGTAATCCTACGTTAAAATAATTAATAGAATTTTGTATTTTAAAACTTAAAAGTAATAAAAGTAATACTTATAAAGTTCAGTGATATTTATTTTTTATTCGGTTATCTGGTATCCCTCCGAATAATTTAAAATTACTATTCCATATTCGAGTTTACTGCAAATCCGGATGTTTGGGAACCCTACTAGAGAGCCAAATTCAGAATATAAAATTTTCACATTTTATCTAATGGTTCATTCTCGGTTTTCGGCACACAAAAATATCAAGAATATATATCTGGACTGATAAATTATTTTCCTTTTCTTATCTGTATCCTGTCGTTTCGAGCATCACAAATAACTTCTTCTCCAAATGACACTCAAAGAGATTTAAGACAAATTTAGTAACAGCAATTTGCATACAGGGTTCCTACCTATATCCGTTACACCCCCGTTAACTTCTAAACGGTGGCATCTTAGACCATAAAGTTGGTATCTAGGCATAGTAAAAAGGCTATGCCCTACTCGATGAGATAACTTACAACGCCATGTATCAGCAAATTTTGGAATTAGCATTTTTATCTCAAAAACGGTACAAGATACGGGGAAAAAGTCAATTACAAAAGTTGTTCAGCATCATCGATTTAGTAAGAAAAAATACCTTATGCACATTAATACTCAAAACAGAATGTGAATCATTACAAGATAAAAAAAACTTTACCTTGTTTTTAAATTTTCTGTTGAATCATATAAACTTCAAAATTCTATGCATTAATAAATATTTTTTAAAATTTTTTTATGAATTATCCCATCAACTTGAAAGAAAATGAAGTTAATTGGATGTTAACTTGCGTTTAACTTTTCGTTCTCGTCTCGGTCGATAGATGGCTGCACCAGTCTACAAAATAAAATTAACTGAAAGTGAATTCAATTCTGCTTAAATATGGCTAAAAGTATCAAAAGAATGCATTGTCATCGTGTTCTGAGCTATTCTAAAAGTTTCAAATGTCTAGCTAGTCGGGAAGTTAGTTAAAAATCAATTGCAAGATTTGAACTGGACAAACACACAAACACACAAACAAACAAGAAAGCGAGTTAATAAATCAAGTAAAAATGAACATTTGTTTGGCTGTGATTTTCAACACTATGACGTCGTTGCACCAATGTGCAGCAAGAAATCCAGTCCAGAGTGCAAATGTGTATAGTGGCTAATGGAGAGCATATTCAGCAACATAAATAAATGATCCTGAAGATAGGGAAGTGTCTCAGTTTCTTTCTTCAACTCTTTATGACATGACGATTTCCGAAATCGTAACCAAATAAATGTTCATTTTCTACATTCTGTTTTCAGTATTAATATGCGCAAGGTGTCTTTTCTTACTAAATAGATGATGTTGAACAACTTTGTAATTGACTTTTTTCCCTATCTCCTAACATTTTTGAGATAAAAACGCTAATTCCAAAATTTGCCGATAGATGGCGTTGTAAGTTGTCTCATCGAGTAGCACATAGCCTTTTTACTATACCTAGACACCAAATTTATCGCCTAATCTGTCACCGTTTAGAAGTTAAAGGGGGTATAACGGATATAGGTGGGAACCCTGTATAAATCGGAACAGCACAATACACGGACAACCCCTAACTGATCCAAGGGACATACATCAACCAGCACACAAGCAAATACTGGTGCGCCATCTACATTATATAAATAAGACTAAGATACCAAAATATCTTACACCAACCATCAGCAACTGGAATTTTTAATTTAATGCTTTAGTAAAACTCAGTCTTATAAGTCTTGTTGCGTAACACTGCCCAATCAAAGTTTATAAACCAACCGAATACCACATACATTCATTTTTGCTGTAAAGATAGAATTATAGACATAAGTACAGCGACGATATTTCACTCACTGTATTAAACTCGCCCTTTGTTAGTTGTTAGTTTCTAGGCTGCAGCATACATATAGTTATAGAACTTGAAAATTTTGACGAATGGTGTATTTTTGTTTTGTTGTTAATGCCTGCTTTAGCGCATGGTATTTGCTATTTGTTAGTGGTTGTTTATCACGTGATACATATATGCATACATGCATACGTACGTACGTGCGTATGTATGCATATGTATTTGTATGTATCGTAGGAGGAGCCTTAAGGATTGTTCACATTGCAGTACGTTAGCATAAGCATAAAAGGGAAAATGGCGCTGAGACAGAAATAAACCAATCATAGGCTTTAACAATTCCGTTGCTAATTGTTTGGAGATTTATCATTGGTTAAATATATTTCAATACTTTTAAGCTTACGCTAACGGACTGCTATGTCAACAGCAGTGTTGCCAACTTGGGGGTTTTCCCCCCTAAATTTGGGGGTAAGTTAGATGAAAAGGGATGTTTATAGGGGCCACATTTTTTAAGGCAATTTTGTGGGGGGGGGGACATTTTTTAATATTTTGTACAATCGAGACGCGTTTTTTCAATTAGATTATAAGTTCCATACATATGTCAAATGTAAATAAATCTCCATTTCATTATGTAAGTGTGTATTTTCTATTTATTTCAATTTATCTCTCAAACAGGATACCTATTTGGAACCAGAATTTCTTTTAGGAAGGTCTAGGGGGATCTCAAGTTGGTGTTAGGGGGGAACGGGGGGGTTTCCAGATGGCGCAAGGGGGAGGCACTTCGTAGAGGTTGGCAACACTGGTGAACAGGCCCTTTGAGTAGCTTCATTTCCATCAGCTTTTAAATTCATGCCTGAATATTGATAGCTTTCAGTTAAAATGGCAACTTAACTTTCCTTTCTCTCGTTACTGCATGAGCCATAGAACATTTCATTTCACTGAACATTATTATTGTAGTCGCGCATAAAGTTTCTCAAGGTCTTCAAATTGGCGGAACATTCAAATTCTATGCAAAAGCTTTAAACGCGCACTTTCTGATATTCATATTCTATCCAAAAGTTTTGAACGCGCACCTTTCAAAATTCGAGCATTCCTTTAGACATCCTTACGTTGTCAGCCACGTAAATCTAGTTGCGCTGGCGAAATTTCTGATAGAAAAACAAATGCGCCTTATGACATCGATAGGTTGTCTTTAAGATTATCTTCTTTTGTGCGTTTCAAAGATAATATTCTAATAGAAAAGGCTACGAGGAAATTCCTCAAAAATTATTTATGTAATCTCAAATATATGAATTATTCATGAACTTTACTAATTTTTTTTCTATTCGCTATGTGAGAATGGCGTATTCCATTCTTAAGAGGCCGTATTAAAGTTATAGCACCGAAAAATTTGGAATCAGAGATGTAGTAAACATTTGTACTTACCAGAATTATAGAAAGAAGCTACAACCTATGCATTAACTCATAGTAATGGAACTTATTCGTAGTTGCCATCAAAAAACATAAAATGATTAACGTTCATGTGCAAATGAACTGTAAATGAAAATATTGCAATTCGCAAGAGTGCGATTCACTTGCACGCAAATAGCACGAGACCATGGTGGCACTACAAAGTAATATAGATGAACATTAGATCATTGAAATAAAGTTCTTTCTTTGTTTGCAGTCTTTGTGATTCGTGGAATATAGGGAGTTCTATAATGTTCGATAAACTGGAAGGAATCTAACAAAAAATAATTTAATTACATAACGATTTACTCCCTTCTGCTCCCATTTTCCTGTTTCATAATTTTTCTTGCCTTAAAAAACACATCGGTATCACTATGTTAAAATCTCTTCAAAGACATGCTGATAATTACATTAAGGAGCGACAGGATGAACTTCTTTTAAAAAAACCTCCCATCCTTTCTTACCTGTGAGATAATAGGCTAACCCATATCCAAGTGAAAATCGTTTGGGCGTCACTATAAAGTTCTTTATCACATATTCTTTTCTTAACCTTTCATTCAAATTGAATTTCAGTGACTTCCCGGGAATTCGAATCTCGAAAATTTTCAGATAGATGTTACGTATACATGTAACCGACTCTACACGTTATGAAGCTTTCCAGAAAGACGTTATGCAATTGTAGTGGTTCTCGAACATTCAGTTTTTCCCAGACGCCTGAATGTTCCCAACACATCCGTCTGGAAACTCCTTTCGTTGTCCATGTCATAGTGGTATACACATGTTGGTGTTACTTATACATAACTGACTGTTTGGTGACCTTTAAGTCTGCTGTGTACTAACCCTATTGGGTTCGCTCACATCAGTGTTAACCTATGGAGAAAATGTGTCCAAGGATTGCCGACTTGGATTGAAAGATTTTGTTTAAAATATTGTACTCCATAATAGAAAAAGAAATTTTGCAACTTAGGGCATTTTTGTTTAAAAAAAATAAATGCAAATAATATTTTAAAATTTAAATTATTTTGGGGTAAAATCTGGTATAGCGTGTTTTAAACGCTCGGGAATTCCTTTGGTGGACGAAATTTATAAAATGAATCCTGTTGCAAGATGCAGAAAAGTTCAGGATATCTTAAAATGCCATTTTTATAGGATTATCAGTATTAATGTAGCTGTCAACAATAGACAGATTTTCTCCATAGGTTAATACTAAGGTGAGCGAATCCTATAGGGTTAGTACATAGCAGCCTTAAGCGTAGCTTCTCGCCGCGTAGCGTCATTACTACCTCGCAGTGACTTGAATATTTACTTTACAATATAAGCCCCAGAGCAACTACGTTTAGAAAAGTTTAGCAAAATCGAAAGTGTTCACGGGAAAATCAAAATAAAATAGTCAAAAGAAATCTGATGCACGGCTGAACTTTAGAAAAACTTTTAATGACACACACAGACAACATAAAAAAACATGAAGGGAAAATAAGGGTTTAAAAACCCAATCAAATATACGAGCATAAAACTCGCTCAAAAAAGGACCTATCGTCCGTATCAAACTCTATCTAACTAGTTCTAATTATAATCTAAACCTAATATTTTAGGTAGAAAGGGTACAAGATTATCTCAGTCAAGCAGCGCCACCAAACGCCGTCTATAATTATTTAAGCACATTAGCGCTGCCTAATTGAAACTTTCTCAACAAAAGTAAATCATCATAGTTGCTTTTTTTATGACCCGAAGTGTGAACATGGATCACAGAATATCTCTATTTCAGATAAATCATAAATTGTCAAAGAAACTAGAAAATTATGTGGTCTCTTTCAAGAGGCAAGTCCTAGAGGGAATAATTTAATTAATATAATTTATTTTTAAAATAGTGCAATCACATAACCAGTCAATTCAAGATTATCTAAGTTAATATGTATAAAAATAAACCACGATAAAATGCTTACTTGCTTCATTCTGATCATTTCCTTTTAAAATGAAATAATATTTCTAATCTTAAAGAAATAATTTATGTATTTACCGTAAAATCTCGACTATAATGCGCACCCGAGTGTAATAAGCAGGCTTAATTTTACGCGAAATTTTCGGAAAAAATTAAATTCGACTATAATACGCACCCATAACTTTTCAATATTTTATTTAAAAATTCCACAAATATTTATTAGCAGAAATAAAATTTGTAATAAAAAGAAACGATAACCTTAAATTCAGTAGAAAAAAAAACTTAAATTTTTATTCAAAACAAACAATACTGTCAAATTATCAGTCTTAATCACTTTCACTAGAATACAGCTCCTCTATTGTTGTTGCGTCCATGTTATAAGCATTGGTGCCGTCGTAATATATATCACCCTCATCATCCTCATTTAATGGTAACTGCACATCCTCCCATAATATGTCGTTCTCACTGCCGTCTCACGTTTAACCATTGATAATTTTTCTGCTGCCATATAGGACCGTCTTAAAGAAATATTTGGGGGAAATAAATAAAATAATAATTTTTTACTCTTGCAACAACCGAGAACTATCACTATTTCAAGGGACCTGTTATTGAAGAACGCGTGTGCGATACGAACTGTGAGTTCCATTCGTTTAAAAGGAACACCTGCTTAGTAAACGGGTGGATGAATCACGGAGTGCAGATGCGCACACACCCGTGTTGCGACAATGTCTTACAGCTGCTGTAAGTTCGTTTATCTAATGTTTAAAACAACGTGTGTGTATTTTGCACGCGAGTATAATACGCACCCTCATTTTTGTGGGCTAAAATGTGAAAAAAAAGTGAGTATTATATTCGAGATTTTACGGTATCATCTAATGACGTAAAGAAAACGGCTAATTTTTTAACTCATTATAACTGGTTATCAAATAAAGAAATACATAAGAGTTACTTACCCAGTGACATTCGAATAAGGGCATCGAAAGTTGCGAAGTGACAATTTTGGATATTTATTCTCTTCAGAGTTTTGTCGAAAGATGAATAGCAAAGTTAAGAATTCCACTATACGCGCAGCCGTAATTTAATTCTACTTTACAAGACCTTCATCCTAATGCATTATCTCTCTTCTAAATATCTTTCATCTCTTCTAAATGTCTCCTAAAACTGAGAAATGGTAAAGTTTGAGTTTTTATTCCCTTCAGATTTTGGTCAAATCGTAACGACAAAAGTAAGAGCTCCACTGTATGCGCAGCCGTAATTTAAGCAAACTTTACAAAACCTTCATCCTAATGCATTAGATCTTTTCTAAATCTCCTTCTTCTCTTCTAAATGTCTCCTGAAACTGAGAAGTCGTATATTTTGAGTTTTTACCCTTTCAGAGTTGGTCAAATCGTAGCGACAAAGAAAAAAGCTTCACTGTATGCGCTGCTGTAATTTAAGCAAACTTTGCAAAACCTTCCTCCTAATGCATTAGCTCTCTTCTAAATCTCTTTCTTCTCTTCTAAATGTCTCCTGAAACTGAGAAGTGGTAAATTTTGAGTTTTTATTCTTTCAGAGTTTGGTCAAATCGTAACGGCAAAGATAAGAGCCCCAATGTATGCGCTGCTGTAATTTAAGTAAACTTTACAAAACCTTCATCCTAATGCATTAGCATCACTTCTGTCCTAAATGTCTTTCACCTGGTGCATAAAGAGACAGGATTTCTTTTTCACTCCACCGAGGGTGAAGAACTAGATCTTGTTTTTGCAGTGGAAAGGTTTTGCTAAATTCTCGTGAAATATAGAGAAGTTTTATATAATCACAAAGTTTTATATATTCACATATTGTGTGAAATCCATCAATTAATCAAATAAGATTAAACGTCATATCTTTCATTCAATGCTCAAATAACTTTTATCTCGGAGCACACAAGTATCTTGAAGTCTAGATCTTGAAATTTCTTTAATTTGTTGATTCGGTATTCACATTAATTCTCATGCAGATGCATATAAACGTTACAGTACAGAATAAAAATTCCTTTTGAGTGGAAAAATAGAAATATCTATAGCCGAGAAAAAGACAGATGAGAGAGCATCTGTTATTATAATTCAAATTTATATACACTAGATAATAGTATTTTCACTCTAAATGGATAGCTATACGCATCAAACTCCAGATACGAAATGATGCTGAATGATTTCGTAAGGAATCCCAAGGCCCTTACTCAAATATCATTAGGTTCGCCAACTCTTTCGTAATTTGAATTCAACCCGTTATAATGCGTTAAAAAACTATCCGCACTCATTAAGTCATTATATAATAAATTTAAATGAATAAATTATTTCTCTAAGGTTAAAGGTATTGTTTCTTTTTAACAGGAAATGATCAGAATGAAGCAAATTAGCATTTTATCCTGGTTAATTTTCTTTTTCATTTAACTCGTATGATCTTGAATTGACTGATTATCTGATTGCAATATTTTAAAAATAAACTATAATAATCTATACTTATATATAAAGAGAGAGCGATTTTGAACGTGGAGGGTAATCACCGGAACCACTGCAAATATTTCAAAAATTCTTTCACTGTTTGAAAGGTACATTATTCCAGATGGACATAGGCTATATATTATGTATATCTGGTCAGTAGAAATAAAGTTAGGGGCTTAATCCTAACAATCTCCATTGTTACCGCTACTGTCCTCTACCGCCTTTTGTGCCGAAGTCTTCAACGATACTTAGCGTGGTGCTATCGCGGTGGGCTTCTGTTCTGACGTTAGCGGTACGAAATTAACCGTTCTCCGATACGCTTTTTTCTTTAAAAAATTAACTTTAATTATTAACTAACGTAATATTAATTTGAATATTATTTTAAGAATATTATTTTTAAAAAAATTGAATATTTAAAAAAAAACATTCTTTACTTAAAAACCTTTTTTTATTTTTTTATTTTTATTTCATCTCTTAACCTCTTTCTATTAATTTGAATACTATTTTAGGTGCTTAAAATAATTAAAAAAACATTCTTTTCTTAAAATTCTTTTTTATTTTTGAATGAAACTACGGTCTCAAGCAACAAAGGGTTTATTGAAGAAAACTGCATTTGGAAGTAAGCTTTTTATTGGACATTTAAGGTAAAAAAAGATTTACAATTTATTGGCTATCAACTGGAAATTTATTGGTATAATATTTTGTTCAACCCGGACAAAGTCGGGACGGGCCGCTAGTACTAATATATAAAGAGAGAGAGAGCGGATTTTGTATGTGGAGGGTAATCTCCGGAACCACTGCACATATTTGAAAAATTCTTTCACTATCTGAAAGGTACATTATTCCAGATGGACATAAGCTATATATCTATACTAATATATAAAGAGAGAGAGCGGATTTTGTATGTGGAGGGTAATCTCCGAAACCACTGCACCTATTTCAAAAATTCTTTCACTATTTGAAAGGTACATTATTCCAGATGGACATAAGCTATATATCTATACTAATATATAAAGAGAGAGAGCGGATTTTGTATGTGGAGGGTAATCTCCGGAACCACTGCACCTATTTCAAAAATTCTTTCACTATTTGAAAGGTACATTATTCCAGATGGACATAAGCTATATATCTATACTAATATATAAAGAGAGAGAGAGCGGATTTTGTATGTGGAGGGTAATCTCCGGAGCCACTGCACATATTTCAAAAATTCTTTATTGAATTATAGATTTAATTCTCTTTATATATTAGTATAGATTTATAGATATAAGCTATATATCTATACTAATATATAAAGAGAGAGAGCGGATTTTGTATGTGGAAGGTAATCTCCGGAACCACTGCACCTATTTCAAAAATTCTTTCACTATTTGAAAGGTACATTATTCCAGATGGTCATAAGCTATATATGTATACTAATATATAAAGAGAGAGAGAGGATTTTGAATGTGGAGGGTAATCTTCGGAACCACTGCAGCTATTTCAAAAATTCTTTCACTATTTGAAAGGTCCATTATTCCAGATGGACATAAGCTATATATCTATACTAATATATAAAGAGAGAGAGCGGATTTTGTATGTGGAGGGTAATCTCCGGAACCACTGCACCTATTTCAAAAATTCTTTCACTATTTGAAAGGTACATTATTCCAGATGGACATAAGATATATCTATACTAATATATAAAGAGAGAGAACGGATTTTGTATGTGGAGGGTAATCTCCGGAACCACTGCACCTATTTCAAAAATTCTTTCACTATTTGAAAGGTACATTATTCCAGATGGACATCAGCTATATATCTATCTATACTTATATATAAAGAGAGAGAGCGATTTTGTACGTGGAGGGTAATCTCCAGAACCAGTGCACCTATTTGAAAAATTCTTTCACTGTTTGAAAGGTACATTATTCCAGATAGACATAGGCTATATATTATGTATATCTGATCAGTAGAAATAAAGTTAGGTGCTTAATCCTAACAATCTCCATTGTTACCGCTACTGTCCTCTACCGCTTTTTGTGCCGAAGTTTTCAACGATCCTTAGCGTGGTGCTATCGCGGTGGGCTTCTGTTCTGACGATAGTGGTTTGAACCTATCCGTTCTCCGGCACGCCTTTTTCTTTTAAAAAATTAACTTTAATTATTTACTAACGTAATATTATTTTGGGAATATTATTTGAAAAAAATTTAATGTTATTTAAAAAAAAACATTCTTTACTTAAAATCCTTTTTTTATTTTTGTATTTTTATTTCATCTCTTAACTTCTCTCTTTTAAAAAATTAACTTTAATTAATAACTAACGTAATATTAATTTGAATACTATTTTAAGTGCTTAAAATAATTTTAAAAAACATTCTTTTTTTAAAATTCTTTTTTATTTTTGAATAATACTACGGTCTCAAGCACACCTCTTTCTTTTATAAAATTAACTTTAATTAATAAATAACGTAATATTACTTTGAATATTATTTTAGGTGCTTAAAATAATTTTTAAAAAATTCTTTACTTAAAATCCTTTTTAAAAAATTATTTACTTAAAATCCTTTTTTATTTTTGTATTTTTATTTCATCTCTTACTCTAATTTTGAGATACCAATGTGTATCTATACTTCTATAATAATATACAAAGAGAGAGAGCAGATTTTGCATGTGGAGGGTAATGTACAACTTTTGTACATTAAAATGTACCTTACATATTTTCCTTTGTCAACCGCAGTCAAGTAACCATAGCAATACCCTTTAGCTAACGGGGTCCGTTTTTCGAAATCGCTCTTTACAACGGGAAAATGTTATCTACTTCCTATCCCCATTTTACGTGGGGGACATTCAGCGTCGGGGGTCAGGGGAAAGAGTGGTTAATTGCTTTCTTATTGCTTTCTTACTATTAAAGAAGAATTT
The DNA here is from genome assembly GCA_907164885.2 of Dolomedes plantarius. Classification (NCBI taxonomy): domain Eukaryota; kingdom Metazoa; phylum Arthropoda; class Arachnida; order Araneae; family Dolomedidae; genus Dolomedes; species Dolomedes plantarius. Next base: position 27,428,329 of record OU015502.1, on the reverse strand, counting down.
CAATAGTAGTTCATCGGCACTCCTTGCCTCTTCCATCTCTCAAAAGGCTGAAAATGGATGAACCGCGGGTGAACCGCCCTTCTGATGTCTCTCGCCTGTAAAGAAATAGCCTCTAGCTAGAACGACAAAAGATTATTATTCAGTCCTTTTCGGCAAGATTCACCCTCCGTTCCCAGAATGTCACCCAATTGTTCTTTGGGGGCAAAGACGTTAGGAAAGTCACAACGAAGTAGAATTCTAGACTATATCTCTGCCGACATCAAACCGTATTTTTCGAGAATATGTGCTTCGGATATATGCTATCCCACCCCGCAAGGAAAAGGTTTAATATTTTTAAGATTCAAGTAGAGGAGGTATTGATAAATACAAAAAGGATTTTTGAAACTGGCAACGTTAAAGGGTTTATTGAAGAAAACTGCATTTGGAAGTACGTTTTTTATTGGACATTTAAGGTAAAAAAAGATTTACAATTTATTGGCTATCAACTGGAAATTTATTGGTATAATATTTTGTTCAACCCGGACAAAGTCGGGACGGGCCGCTAGTACTATTATATAAAGAGAGAGAGAGCGGATTTTGTATGTGGAGGGTAATCTCCGGAACCACTGCACATATTTGAAAAATTCTTTCACTATCTGAAAGGTACATTAATCCAGATGGACATAAGCTATATATCTATACTAATATATAAAGAGAGAGAGCGGATTTTGTATGTGGAGGGTAATCTCCGAAACCACTGCACCTATTTCAAAAATTCTTTCACTATTTGAAAGGTACATTATTCCAGATGGACATAAGCTATATATGTATACTAATATATAAAGAGAGAGAGCGGATTTTGTATGTGGAGGGTTATCTCCGGAACCACTGCACCTATTTCAAAAATTCTTTCACTATTTGAAAGGTACATTATTCCAGATGGACATAAGCTATATATCTATTCTAATATATAAAGAGAGAGAACGGATTTTGTATGTGGAGGGTAATCTCCGGAACCACTGCACCTATTTCAAAAATTCTTTCACTATTTGAAAGGTACATTATTCCAGATGGACATAAGCTATATATCTATACTAATATATAAAGAGAGAGAGCGGATTTTGTATGTGGAGGGTAATCTCCGGAACCACTGCACCTATTTCGAAAATTCTTTCACTATTTGAAAGGTACATTATTCCAGATGGACATAAGCTATATATCTATACTAATATATAAAGAGAGAGAACGGATTTTGTATGTGGAGGGTAATCTCCGGAACCACTGCACCTATTTCAAAAATTCTTTCACTATTTGAAAGGTACATTATTCCAGATGGACATAAGCTATATATCTATATTAATATATAAAGAGAGAGAGCGGATTTTGTATGTGGAGGGTAATCTCCGGAACCACTGCACCTATTTCGAAAATTCTTTCACTATTTGAAAGGTACATTATTCCAGATGGACATAAGCTATATATCTATACTAATATATAAAGAGAGAGAACGGATTTTGTATGTGGAGGGTAATCTCCGGAACCACTGCACCTATTTCAAAAATTCTTTCACTATTTGAAAGGTACATTATTCCAGATGGACATAAGCTATATATCTATACTAATATGTAAAGAGAGAGAGCGGATTTTGTATGTGGAGGGTAATCTCCGAAACCACTGCACCTATTTCAAAAATTCTTTCACTATTTGAAAGGTACATTATTCCAGATGGACATAAGCTATATATCTATACTAATATATAAAGAGAGAGAGCGGATTTTGTATGTGGAGGGTAATCTCCGGAACCACTGCACCTATTTCAAAAATTCTTTCACTATTTGAAAGGTACATTATTCCAGATGGACATAGGCTATATATTATGTATATCTGATCAGTACAAAGAAAGTTATGTTGGGCTAAATTTTGAGGTGATGCTTCACCTTTACAACTTTTCCTTTGTCAACCATAGTCAAGTAACCATAGCAACACATGAAACTACATTTTCATTTATTATCAGTAAAACATTTAATATTTTAAAGATCCAAGTGGAAGAGGTATCGATAAATACAATAAGGATTTTTGAAATTGGCTACGTTTAAGTGTTTATTGAAGAAAATTTCATTTGGAACTACGCTTTTTATTGGACATTTAAGGTAAAAAAAGATTTACAATTTATTGGCTATCAACTGGAAATTTATTCGTGTAATATTACAGAACTTTATTTAACTTTATGTTTTTGAATTTATGTACAATTTTATGCACAATTTGCGTAAATCGAACTTTAATTATTGAACTTTATTCAAAATTTAGGGTGTTTTATTGAAACTGTGAAATTTATTGATTATTTCGAATAGGACTATGATTGTTCCTTTATAAGTAAAAAAGTATTGCTTCAATTGAGCTGAAATTTTGTATAGATATCGTTGATAGTTCAGATTAAAACATAGGCATATTATTTTTTGAAAATCGGGCCCCGGAATATTTTTAATTAATGTTTTAATGATTTTGCCCCTAAAAGTTGCTTATTTCGACAGCTTCCGTGGCTGTCCTGGCTGATAGCGAGACTATGGGGCCGAGTCGTACCAAAATCGGCACGCGCGTGACACGATTCAGTGCCTGACGTAGACGGAATCTGAATTTTTAATTTTAAAAAAGTTATGAAATTTTTTGTGCCATTTATGGTGCTTTTTTCGTGTTTTTTAGTGTGTGGACTCTGTAGGGGATAGGCTATGGAGCCGAATCGTATCAAAATTGACATGTGGGTGGCCCCCGGAAACAATTCAGTGCCTGACTTTACAGTTTCCAATAAAAATTTCTTTTGCCATCACCATCAACAAATCCAAGGTCAAACATACAAATATATTGGACTTGACTTACGGAAAGATTGCTTTACTCATGGATAATTATATTTTGGTCTCCCTAGGTCAGGAAATGCGGAGAATCAGTTTATTTTAAAACCTCAGAAAAACGAAACAAAAAATGTGGTATACCATGAGGTTTTAAAATAAATTAAATCTACCTAATATCTACTTAAGATAGATAATTGTTCAACCCGGACAAAGTCGGGACGGGCCGCTAGTTACAAGATAAAAAAACTTTTTATATACCATGCTTTTAAATTTTCTCTTGAATCATATAAACTTGACAATTCTATGTATAAATAAATACTTTTTGAAAATTTTTTGATGAATTATCCCATCAGCTCGAAAGAAAAGAAGTTAATTGGAAGTTAACTTGCATTTAACTTTGCGTTCCCGTTCCGGCGGATAGATGGCTGCACCAGTCTACAAAACAAAATTAACTGAAAAAGAATTCAAATCTGCTTAAAGATCTCTAAAAGTATTAAAATAATACATTGTCATCGTGTTCTCAGCTATTCTAAAAGTTTCAAATGTCTAGCTAGTCGGGAAGTTAGTTAAAAATCGATTGCAAGATTTGTACCGGACAAACACATACACACACTGTTGTGAAGGATCCACAATTTGGACATTTTGAACTCCTTCCAACGTCATAGCTATTTTGTTTTTCCAACACGATTACGGGGCATAAAACGGCCATATTGGAAAAGGGGGGAACTGCACCAATTTTCCAAGAAACATCGCACCCCCTGAATTCCCCAGGACGGGAGAAAGAAATTCCAGGAAATTCAACGGACCTCCAATTTTCTTGGAAATAAGAGTACCACGTGGGTCAACCGTGGGGATGTCAGAGCATCCTGCCCTCGAATAAAAAACTCGAAGAGGCAATAAATTTACGTGAATAACTGACCTGGGGAGGAGTCATAATCCAAATGGGGGGAAAATGAGCCCCGAGTGTGGGAGAAAAACGACGATCGGAGGAGAGAGAGAGAGCGATTTGAGGTAGCGAGCTGCGAAGAAAGCCTGGGAAGAAAAGGCGCCCCCGTAAAATGGCGAGATGTCCGTGTTCAACCGCCAGCGCCGAATCCTGCTGCCTCCGCCAGTGAAGGGCCACATGATTTTTAGCCCGATACTTAAAGCCTCCTCCGATATAAGTGCCACAACGACTCCATGCCTTGCCCTGCTGTTTCATCAAAGCTCCCCAGGTTTGTCATTTCTTCCCCTTTAAATAGTGCTCATGCCTTTTGAGATATTACGAGAAATATGACTTTATTTCACTCGACCCGTAATGGTTCTGCAGCAGGAAGCGGAAATAGTATGCCCTAATTCTGTTAAAATATGTCTATCCAAGATCTTAAATATAATATGTAAACCTGACCTTTTCTTGTAAAATATTGTATAATAAATGTTGTTATTTTTATTTATAAACGCATAGTTCCCTTTGGAGTTCACCTCCCTAATTTTACACAACGGAAAGGGGTATCTCTGGTACCCCTCATAATACACACAAACAAACAAACAAATAAGAAAGCGAGTTAATAAAATGGTAATAATTAGCTTATTTCCTCTAGAACTCGGCCCAGTAAAGAGGCAATAGAATTTTCTAGACATTTGAAGACATTTACAACAGAAGAAAGAGATTCAGAAGAGAGCTAATGCATTAGGATAAAGGTTTTGTAAAGTTTACTTAAATTGCAGCAGCCCATTCAGTGGAACTCTTACCCTTAGCATTAAGATTTTGATCAAACTCTGAAGGGATTAAAGACTCAAAATATGCCACTTCGCAATTTTAGGAAACATTTCGAAGAGAAGAAAGATATTTAGAAGAGAGTTAATGCATTAGGATAAGGATTTACTTAAATTATAGCCGCATATACAAAGGAGCTTTTATTTCTTGTCAAACCAATTTTGACTAAACTCAGTAGGAAAAAACCACCCAAATATACATGCAACTTTTCAATCTCGTAAAATTTAATTAGAAATGTCCCAACCACAAAGTTATAAACGCTATTTAACCATTGTCTTTTAAAGTGCTGAGGATTACTTCATAATGGCATGATTTCACCGTCTACAAATACGATAAACTGGTTGCATCAGCTTACAGAGAAATAACCACGTGTCTCTTATAATGTCTTTTAATTCTCTTTGAACCGGATGGACAATTAAAAGTTACACTTCTTCTGCCCACAAACAATAACTGCGCTAGACCATGAAAAAGATTTTCCATAATCCCTATCATCTTGACCATTTATCGCCAGCGGTCATCACACGTTTACACAAGGTCGGGAGTCACATGAAGCTCTTACCCATCCAATTAAATCACGTGCTAGCCATTATGGAACAATGGAAGCGTTCAGCGATTCACCTCGGGTGGCAACAAGTTACGTGGACATTTTTTGGTTGCAGGAAAAGTTTTTCCAAAAAATATGATCACGGGTTGGATTCTAATCGTAGCCAATAAACCCGAAATTTAAGAGACGGCGTGGGAATTGTGGGAAAGTGATGAATATAAATTTAAAAGCTGATAACAGACACGCGCCATTCTTTTTTTTGCATCTATGAACTGAAGTATTCCGACTTCAGACTGTTGAAAGACATCAAAAAGAAAGGATCTACTGAAAACCGACATGGCTCCACAGACGGCAAAATCGTTGATGAAGGAATTTAGAGCAAGCTTCAGTAAGTACAATGTTAAAATTATGCTGTTTTGTATTGGACTTCGTGGAAAGTGTTCCGCTAAAAATATTAGAAAATTTTATGAGAAACTTAATTTAATTTTTTTAACTTTTATAACTTAGATTTTAAAAGAAATCGGGTATAATCCGAAATTTTACATCTTTGATCACAGCAACACTAATCAAACTTAATCAATGACTATGTAGGGTAAAAGCGTTATTTTGGTCAATTCATATTTATTATGTCCCAAAATATTTAAACCTGATTTTGATAATGCCTGAATTTCAGATGTGCATTGATAATCGGGAACCTAAATTAAAGCAGACTTCTTAAAGTTTACTCCACGCGTCAGTCGAATTTATTGTTAGAACTTGTCAGTACTGTGGTTGGCAAAGACTATTAGAAGTTAAGTAAACAGAAGTTTACCGTTAGCTAGCTTTGCTGCAAAACAATGCTCTTATAGACGTTAATAACGGACCAACACACATATTTGCCTCTATATTTCGTTAACAGTCTTCCTTATTTAGCTTCACTGTTTGGACCGGGCAAAAGAATGAACTGAATTGTATGGAAAAGTTGAGGTTTAACCTATATTATATTAAGTCAACACATCAAACATATCAAATATCGAAAGGCATTTCTAAAATATACACTGAAGTGCCACTGAATTAGGGATAGCAAAGCCTATGCAAATTGTGTAGCGATGCGTATCATGTATGCGCAAGTGAGGGCGCTGTGGTAACTGCATATATAGCGCGTACTGTGGTTGTTCTGAATTAGTTGTTGGAATTGCCAGTATGGATAAACTGCCTGATTTAGACGCCTTCGATCGCGGACAAATCGTAGGTGCGCGACGCATGGGCCATTTAATTTCCGAAATCGTCAGACAGCTAGGATTTTCAAGGTTGACAGTGTCAAGAGTATACCAAGAATACATGGATGGTGGAAAAAAAATAGCGATCGGGCAAACTGCAAAGGACAATTAGCCTTGACAGTGCGTGGTGAGAGACGGCTCAGGCGTATTGTACGTAGCCAGCGAAGCCAAACATTAGCTCAATTTACCACCCAGTTTAATGACGGTGCCAGTCGTACAGTCAGTAAACGGACTGTGCAACGCTCGCTTCACCGTATGGGTTTCGGGAGCCGTCGACCTACGAGAGTACCATTGCTCTATACTCGCCATCGGGCTGCACGTCTTGCCTGGGCAAGAGAGCACAGAGACTGGAGTGTAGAGGACTGGAAACGAGTAGCATGGAGTGATGAGTCTCGATTCCGACTACTTAACGCCGACGGGAGGCTGAGAATATGGCGTCAGGCTCATGAAGCCATGGATCCTGTATGCCTGGCTGGAACTGTACAAGGGCATGGTGGCTCAATCATGGTGTGGGGTGTTTTTTCGTGGCACAGTTTGGGATCTTTGGTGCGTGTACCAACCTCCCTCAATTCAATTCGGTACGTAGAGTTGCTGGGTGATCACCTCCATCCGTTTATGCTGTTCTGTTATCCGCACGGTAATGGAGTTTTCCAGCAAGACATCTGTACCTCTCACAAGTCCCGGTTGGCTACTGGCTGGTTGCATGAGCATTCCTCTGACTTCTCTGTCATGAATTGGCCACCTAGAAGCCCAGACTTAAATCCTATTGAGCATCTTTGGGATGTTTTGGAACAAGGCGTGAAAGGCCATCACACAGCACCAAAGAACCTTACTGAATTATGGACAGCTTTAGCCAATATTTGGCAAGCCATTCCCGTGGAACGTTTCCAGAAACTTGTTGAATCTATGCCTAGTCGTGTGGCAGCCGTTATCAAGGCCAGAGGAGGCCCAACTCGTTACTAGGTAGGTATCCCTAATTCAGTGGCACTTCAGTACATTTCGCAGTTGCCTTCATACAATTTTCTAAATTTCTTACCATAAGGTTGAAATTGTCTACTTGAAAGGGAGAGAAAAAAATGTTATGGTTTTGAGTGAAAAAAGGCCACATAATGGATTTCGAGTCCCAGATTATATCTTATTCAGTAAGTTATTCGGTGAAAGACAATCAGCTTGATGCAACCAAAGATGATTCTAATAATTTGGATGACTATACTTATAGGCTGCAAGCTCAGTTTGTATCAGAGTTGAACATCTTAACTTCCACTGGCCACAGCAATTAAGATCCAATCACAGGCTTAATATTCCTACGCATTGAATTTTGCATATTTCTCTGGGTTTGTTTGAGAGATCAAAACTTACATAAATATGGCATCTTACTTAAATAAAAGGCATTTGTGTTCTAAATTTTGTATGTAAGTGTATAACTCAGTTTGTTGGACGATTAGCTCTACTGATCCTTACTAATATCAACAAAAATTTAACTATTTATATCAAAGTATTTGCAAACGCAGTTTTGTTTCTCTATCTCTATTTGTTAGAGCATTATCTTTTATCCGATGCATAAATCTAAGATATATATTCTATATATTATTTCTAAAAGGTGTTTTTTGTTTTTTCCCTTTTCTCCCTTCATACCTAACCAAAATCGGTAAATGATGTATCATTTTAAATATTAAGATCTCCGCTTCATCCGAATTGTTAATTTAGAATTACACATCTTATTGTTTGTTTAAAAATCGAAGTATAAATATTATAAGCAATTTTTCTTCACCTAGATGGCATGCGCTAGCTTTTTTTTATTTTACCATTATCAATCGCACTGAACTTTTAAATTTTAAAATCGTTTGCTTTTATTATCATTCTGTGAATTCATTAATGAGTTTCTTTATTGGCAACATCCGTGTAGGTGGACATTATTCTTTTTGCATGGAAAAACCATTTATTTGGACTAAAATCTTATTTTCTTTCCACTCGTATTGAACTTTTAAATTTTTAAATCATCTACTTTTATTATCATTCTATTAATTAATAAATAAGTTTCTTTACTGGCAACATCCGCATATATGTACATTATTCTTTTTGCTTAGAAAAACGGTTTGGATTAAAATCTTCTTTCCTTTCGCCCTGAAGAACATTTTGTTTATGATATTTTTCTTCGGTGTGTCTTTTTAAATTTAAATTTTGTTTATTCGATTCTATGTTACAACAGCATTGCATATGAGAAAACTCTACTAAGTTGTCAAGGAAAGCTTATAATTCGTCTCTTCTCTCTGCTGCACGTATCTGGTTTAAATGCTTCCAAATCAATTTTCGCTCCAATTATGCATCTCTTACATTCTTAATTCTTTCCCATTTCATAACTGGTTCCTTTTTGATCCTACTACAAACCATCAACCTCACTGTAAAATTAATCTATTTTATTCGTATGCGAAATTGTCTCACGGGCCACCTTGTTTTAGTCATAATGTGTATTCTGTAAAGCGGGGGTGCTCAAACTGCGGTGCCGCATGCGGTCCACCAAGCTTTTATCTTAGGCCCGAAACACTCACATTCCTCAGAAAGGTAAATTTATAAACCTAATTTCTGAAATTCGAGCCGGAAAAATACAAACATGTGCCACTTTCTACTCTCGTTGTTCGCTGCAACGTATCTTTGTGAATCAACCAATTCCAATATGAATTATGCGAAGAACGTTCATAGAAATCGGTTTACTGATTCTCAACTTGATGACGTATTGAGAGTAGCATGAAACCAGTATAAACCTGATTTGTTTAAAACAGTCAAATGTTTGTCTCAACATTAAAAATCACACCCTTTATTTAAATGAAGGCTTGGATACATTTAGGTTCTGAATTTTATTTATTACGTTATTATATTATGAGGTATAGTGTACTACGTTGCCGCCCACGTAACGCAACAAACATATATATGAGGCCCGAGAGCAAAAAAGGTTTGAGTATGGCTGCTCTAAAAGTTCGTTGCTTCCGTAAAAAAAAATTTCAGGTAGTCTCTTCTAACGAAACTACCGCGGGTTATTAATGTAGGATTACTTATCGTTGCTTATCTCTTTTGTATGTATATATGTATGTATGTGTTATGTATATATGTACGTATGTGTATATATATATATATATATATATATATGTATGTATGTATTATGTATATATGTATGTATGTGTTATGTATATATGTACGTATGTGTGTATATATATATATATATATATATATATATATATATATTTATTTATTTATGTATGTATGTATGTATGTGTGTCAAAATTTGACGCATTTTGGTACTTTTCTGTTTAACTGTTTACTGCTTGTCCAAGCGATACAGACTGGGTTCAGCGAGCTGCCAAAATTACAACTCGCAACGACGGACGATTTTAGCGTCTGAAATTTTGCTTTCTTGAGGTCCTTTATGGAGGAACGTAATCCTACGTTAAAAAAAAGAAAGAAAATCCTCTAGTCCAAATTTTAATATTGTGAATCTTTTTATTAACTCTCTAGTATTGTGCATAAATGCGATTACAATTAAATAGTCTTTTAAAAGTCTCAAAAGAACGTCTCGCAATATAATGCGAGGAAAATTTTCAGTTTTCTATACATCATCGAAAATAGATACTATAATCGATTTTAGCGGTAAATTGTCCCGAGTAGTCTAGAAGAATTTGTTTATGACTCCAAAGTACATGCTATTTCTAAATAACCATTTCGAAGTCATTTGAATTGATTGACATGTAATAAGTATCTTGTCCTCAATACATTAAGCACTTAAACTTATTCTTTAATAGTTGTCTATACCTGTTTCTTTGAGTATCGCGTCCTTGAAACGCTCATAGGGAAATTTTATGAAATTCCTCGGGCTTTTAAATCGTAACGAAATCGTTTCTCCGACCGAAATGCTGCGTGATTATGTCCGAAAGCTGTAGTTAAAAGATGAATTTTCCGTAAATCGTTTTCATTGCAAATAAGTGTAAAATTTCTGTTCAAATCCTACTTTAAAAAAGTTATCTTCGTGATTATAGATTATGTAAGGTCACTGATGACAAAATCTCTGTGTCTCAATTACTTCCCTTAAATAAAGACAGCTCTTTCTTACACGGAAAGAAAAAAGAGAGGTATGTAATCAGTAATACTTGTTACTGATAATTCCGTTTTTTATTGTTATTGAGAATTTATCCCGTTGTTTAAAAACTCATAAAACCAAAGAAATGCTATCAACGAGTTTTCTAAATTTCTCCTAAATGTCTTTTATTTGTTGTAAAGGAGAGATCCAGTTCAAGGTTTCTGCGTGCAAACCCTATTGGATTCTCTCACCTCAATGTTAGCCTAGGGAGAAAATGAGTCCAAGGATTACCGACTTGGATTTAAAGATTTTTTTTAATTGTATTCCGTAAAATAGAAAGAAATTTTACACTATGGGGTATTTTCCGTTTAAAAAAAAGCAAATAATATTTCAGATTAAATTATTCGGGGGAAATCTGATATAGTGTGATTTAAACGCTCCTAAGTTCCTTTGGTGGAAGCAGTTTATAAAATGAATCCTGTTGAAAGGTGTAGAAAAATTCAGGGTTATCTGACAATACCATTTTTATTATATTACCAGCATTTATAGAGGACGAATTTTCTCCCTAGGTTAACATTAAGGAGAGCGAATCCAATAGGGTTAGTACATAGCATCCTTAAGATCTCATAGAAAAAAGGATAAATACTTGCTACAAGTTCCTTAAATCACTTAAATAGGATTCCGTAATAACAGAGGATTCGAATGTGTGAAAACTCTTCAAATTTCATATAAGTAGGTATCTTAAATTACTCTTAAATAATTATAAACATTTTTCATTATAACTCACTACACTAGATAAAGGATTCCATTAAATTTCTTGAACTACTGCAAAATGTTTCCCGTGGTTATAGCAGATTCTACCCCGTAAGAGCTCTAAAAACAGAGATATTCTTACAGCGAGTTTCTAAAATTGCTTTAAACTACTACCTATGATTATAGAGCATTCCACAGCGTAAGAGCTCATAAAACCAGAGATATGTTTTTGTTGTTTCTGATGCCTCTTAACCGATAGTATCTATCAGTTCAGGTCCAATTAAGGCTATTGGACAGAGTGGTACGGCTCCGGTTTTAATAGCACCGCGAGGGTCGGAGTTCGACTTGATTAAAGGACCGGTCCCGTAATTTAGAACAGAGGCAAGTGACGAGACCGATGCACTTGTCCCAGACCTCCTGAGGTAATTTGAGAACTTGGAGGACATTGTAGCCAAGGCATATTTTACGTGCACCGGCCACCATTAGTGTACACGGCGGTGGATTTGCAGAGACGTTCAGATAACTGGCCCGCTGCTCTTGCCTATTGGGACAACGGGCCCGCAAACTAGAGATATTCTTACAGTGAGTTTCTTATATTGTTTCAAAATGCTTCCCGTGATTATAGAGGCATCTATGGCGTAAAAACTCATAAAAACCAGTGGTATTCTTACAGTGGGCATCTCAAATTGCTTCAAAATATTTCCTGTGATTACAGAGAATTCCCCCTTGTAAGAGATCATAAAAGGAAAGACATTCTTAGAATGAATATATGTATCCAAATCATCAGCAGATATGGACACTATACAAAAAAGTTTAATAAATCGATCTATTTCTCCAGAAATTATAAATTGAGTAAACAAACAAAACTCAGGATCACTTTTCATCTATCAAGATATAAGGTTTGGTTTCGTTTTCGAGCGCTACGGTTAACTTTTGCTACACGAGGGCTAATTAGACCGGGACCTACTGCTTAAAGCCGATTCCGAACGGTTACAAACGTCCATGCCAACAGTGGGACTCGAACCCATGGACTCCACCCAAATGGCCCAGTGCCAAATGGCTAGGGCCATTCGGCATCGAGATGTAAGAAATCGCCTATATCACCTATAAGAATCTCCTATAATAAACTTCAAAACATAAGATAAACGTTCAACTGGAGAATGGACACCTTAAAAAAATTTTTTAAGTTCCCAATTTCCAACATTGGAAATATGTACCTAGAATTGAAATAGTTCCGACATTTTAAATATGCACACAAACTTTTTGCTTCTATTTCCTCTATAATCAAAGTTAGGAGTCTCTAACCTCCCGGAATAGGAGGTCCCCATCAACAAACTAAGGAAGCTTAAGTGGGCCTCACGTCAGACCAATTAGCTTCAGGAGGTATGTTCAGTCGCAATATACTTTGCACTATACATGAAACAGAACAAAAATGCAGACCTTGCGTACAACTTAATCTCAAGTACAGCTTATTGTTTGGCAAATTTCATTCCGGCTAAGATACAGGTCATTGCAGACATAATGAGATATTTCCCATTATTGCTATTGACTGAAGCTACATTAGCAGGTGCAATACGCAATTTGCGAAGTATACGCCATGTGGGTTTTCCATCGGAAACGTGTTTTTTCCATGTCCTTTGTAAAAATATTATAAATTTAATATGAATTCTACTTTGGAATTTCTTTCATTCGTTTCTGCTGAACGCAGAAGTAAGCAATAACACCTGAAACAATGAAAGGTTTAGAGACGCAACATAATAAATTTTGGTATCGGGAAGGGTTATAAAACATTGGAGTAAAAGCTTGCAGATGATTGCGCACATAAAAGTAGTGATGGATTATCATTACTTTTATGTGATGGATGAATCACATAAAAGTAACGACGCGTGAGATCAAAGTGAAAAGTTTTCACTCTTATCTTCCCCTCTGCATTCAGCAATCTTTCTTCCCTCTAAGGCTTTGTTCACACTGCTTCTAGTGCGGAGCGTCTGCGATAAAAAGAATTAACCAATCATAGAGCTCAACGCAATGACCTCGTTATATGTCAAACCAATCATAGGTCATGTAAACAATATCGCCGCCAGCAGAGAACGCTACGGTACGTTCCGAAAGCAATGTGAAAATATCCTAGGTTCCAGTCTGCGATTAGTTCATTAGCCTAATTTTTAGTTTTTACGAATTTTAGCTCTCATTTTTCACGTCAGATGACATGAAGTTGTTCAGCAGGTCACAAATCACCTGCGAGAGACGAGTTTAGATTACCAAGTCTAAAGGAATGGCTCAAAAACGCACCCTAATAAATTTCTAATTGCTTTTTCTCGTGTGGAATGCGGAAAATAACATTACTGTATTCCTACTCAGTTAAAGAAATACGTAAATCATTGCAAATTTAAAACAAAATATGCTTCACCTTAATTTCAAAATCCCACAGATATAAACGAGCCCAGTGAAATATGTTTGAAATCTAAACAGCTTCTTATCCTAATCAAATGCATTAAAATTGATTATTAAGAAGCCTCCAATTTGCTTTTGTGTTTTCATAAGTTTCCTGTAAATGATGTTCCCATTGTGTTGAAACGTAAACAAGAATAACTATATTGGATTGTCTTGAGTTAAGTTTTCCTCTATTTCGAGATTTGGGAAAGATAGACGTTTGTTTTCTCGAAAGGATCAGTGTCGGCAATTTTGCAATCATTATATTTAAATTGTATGAATCTTTTCATCTCAACGCACTGGGTATATATTTCATTCAAATTTATTCCTATGAATAGACAAGATGCCATCGAATATGGGCTTTGTCCCAATTACTTTACGTTTATAGCTATATATACAAATATAGTACATAACATATGTACATATTATATATAGTATAATAGTACATATGATATATACTAGTTTATATATTTAAACTAGAATTAAGAGATCTGAGACCATTAATGCAAATATTTACGATAGGCAGGTAAGACATTTGGACTTTGACTATGAGCGTAAAATTTGGAACTGCAAGGTACAGGCTACTTGAAATTCGAGAGCTAAATCACACCTTGCAATCATCTAGCCTTTTTCAACTGACAACCTAAACTTACGCCTAAAATTTGCTTCTTAGGAAACCAATGTTTGCAGAAAGAAATGACCGATGCTCTGAAATAAGAAAACTTGAAATTTTTCAATTAGTCATTTGGGTAGACTGTTTGTACATTTCTGCTAAATTAGCAACCAATAGCACTACATATATAAGAACGCAATACACAAGTAAAAAGTAGAAATAGAATTTTTTTGTTGTTGTCGATATAGCACCACAGGTTACCAGTTAAAAGAACTTTTAATTATATACGTCCCTGGTTCGATGCCGGTCTCTGACATCCACTGCCGTGTATACTAACGGCGGCTCGTGCCCGAAAAATCTGTCATGGCTGCAATGTCCTCCAAGTTCTCAAATTTACCTCTGAAGGTGCGGGGTCAAGTGTTTCTGGTCTCGTCACTTGACTCGGTTCAAAATTACGGGACCGGTTCATAGGGGGGCGAAGCTGGACCACCTATATGGTGACACCATAATAAAGAGGTCAGCAATACCGCAGTACTACAGGCGAATGTCTAAGGACAAGGCCTCCGCATTGGGGAAAAAATTTAATTATATACCACATTTATTCCCTATTAAGCGTAAATCACCATAACAAAAACTCATCTCATATTTCATTGCTGCCACATATTGGTAGAAGGAGAGAATTTTTGTTTTCGGGGAAAAATTGATAATTGGGATTTTATTTGATATTTAAAACTATGAATCCCAATTTTTGTTTGAAATAATTCACAAAATTGGGTCTCAATTAATTAAATATCATTTGTGATTCTTCAGAAGTTAATTAAATGACGAGTTCTGTAAAACAACAGCATTCAGTTGCCTTTATAAAATACAACTAGTAAAGTTAAAACTATATATTTTAGTTATAAATTTTTATAAATTAAAGCAAGGTAGTGTTAAACTATCTTGCTCCTGTTCCTAAGCAAATGGAGAGAGATAAAATTGTTGAGTATATTTAAAATAGGGCAAATTAACCAAAAGTGTTGTCATTAAAAGCATTCTTTCTAGGGCGAGGTTTCTGTCTATAATATTGGGGAATAATCAGTTCCTATTCTAGAAACGTGACTAACAGTAGTGATTCTTAAGGCCGTCTGCACACGGAGCAACTGAAAAGAAACTGATAACTGACTCAAATCACAAACCAGTCCGTGATGAGTCGTAACCTATGTAATTGAATGGAGCCACGCACACGGCGCAACTGGTTACAAACCCGTCCGGACGGGTTTGTAACCAGTTGCGTCTTATGAAAGAAAATTAGATATCTGAGACAAAAATTAATGCGCATGGAGCATTTTTAAATAGAGTAATTAACATACTGATTTTAATTAATATCTTAATTAATTGCATTCTGATTTTTTTTATTTAGCATTTTCATCTCTAAACAACACTGTATAAGTGTACAAAAGTTCATAGCAATTGGTTGATAAATAAAAAAAAGTTTTTCATGGTCCATTGTCGCCTTAAGCAAAAGAGGGGGTTTTTTCGTACTCGAAACGTAAGAAAACAGAAAAAATATCGTAATTTTTAAAATTTGAACAAAAAATTTTGGAAAAAAAATTTTTGTTCCCAATTTTATAAATTTGCGGTCGTTTTGAAAAGATAAAAACACGTTTTTTTTATCACTGCTGATTTTGCTGATCCCTTCTTGGGTTCTCTCGGACCATCGGTTAAGAACGAATGATTTACACGAATATATTGAAATATTTAATTTAATTATCTCAATACATATATACTTACCTTGATCAAATGACCCGCCTCCCTTTCGCTACCTAAAGAAAACCTCTCTCTGTAGCAGTTTTGCCAGAGACTGACTGAACTCTGGTAGCTTTTCCCTTTCATACACTTCTTTATTTTTCCAGAAAGAAAAAGCACGTTTCTTTTGGGGGGAGAAATCTTCAGAGTCGTTCTTATGTAATACATTTTCGTTACATTAATAAACAAGAAACTATATACGAGGGAACGAAACACTCAATCTTCCTTCGCCCCCGGGCACGACTGACGTAACATTATCGCCGGTTCGAATTTTAATTCGCCATCATTTACCATATGTTTGTGTTCAACGTTCGAGGACTTCCCTGTAACGATGATTCCAGATACTTCCCAGCTATTTTTTTTCACGAATGTTGTTGTTTATTTAAATAAATCAGCTAGCCTGTAACTGTGCAGATATTTGGAGATTTTTTTTCTTCCGGAGTCCCTGAGAGCAGTCCACAGATGAAAAGTTGAATTAAGGGCCCATTTGCTTGTTTTTCATTCCTCGGAGGCAAAAAATGCTCGGTCTTTTTTATCCATACCTCAAATACACACACAAACACACTATATATATATATATATATATATATATATATAAATGTCTTCTATACAACAGAAAACTCTAAAAACACATGTCCGGATAACAGTCTTCAATACAATATACGCCTAACGCACTTTCAATACATTCAATTCTCAGCAGAAAAGAATACTGAGTTCCATGTTCCAGGTATTTCAACTTCTCGGAGCTCCAAGGTCTGTAGAACTTTATGTCTAACTGTAACATTATGCATCAGAAAATATTTGCTCAGCAGGTAATTAAATATCATAATTAGGCCCTTATCAGTAAAAACATTATACAAGTAAAATAAGTAATAGTAAAATAAAAGCAAACGCCGGGAATCGCACCAGGGAGAAAAAATTTCAAGGCGCACGCGCATCCACTGGGCCAGAGTTGCCACATTTCTCTAATAGAAATGAGGAAGATATTCACACTGAGATTATAGTAAAGTTCTAGGGGGTTGGTAAAAATACTAGGGGGAGGGGTTTAAAAATATGAATAAGTAAGTGACTTAAGAGTCAGTGTTAGCTCATAAGAAAACATGCCCGAGGACGTTTGCGGTTAGCACAGTGGGAGTAGTCATACTCGGGAAACTCAGCTATAATCTCACTGCGAATGTTAGGAATATTATCAAAAAATTCTTAGAGAGTTTAAGTGCAGTTTCCTTGAAGGAAAGGATGCTGAGGTCTCGTCTTATGGTTTCATTAGACATATAACGGATCGCTCGGCGAATACGTCTGAGAGTTCAGGTTCAGGTATTTCAACTTGTCGGAGCTTCAAGGTCTGTAGGACTTTATCTCCAATTGTAACATTATGTATCAGAAATATATTTGCTCAGCAGGTAATTAACGTCTGAGAGTCATGTCAATGCCAGGTATATTTATAGACTTCCAACGCGCCCCCTATCGGCCGGCCAGCTAGAAATTTCGAGTGGTTTCTAGAAATGTCTAGAAGATTGGCAACCATTTGGAGCCATATCGCCAAATTTGGCGAAATTTCTCCAAATTTTGTGACCAAAATAAGTCACCAAATCCATTGCCAATTTGGCGATAACTCTCAAATTTGGCAAGATTACCATAGAATCGTAAAATTCGTAACAATATATACACCGCTGGCAGTTAAAATTGCAACACCAGGAAAGAAAGCAAATAACAAAACTTTAGTTATTGTACACATACAGCATAGTAGGAAGAAAACATGATTAAATTTGTAGGCAAGTTGGGGTATACAGGGTCCGAAATTAGTACACACAGCTGTCGCTAGGGATGCGACATCGATGTTTTGATAAAACATCGATTTAT
This sequence comes from Dolomedes plantarius, assembly GCA_907164885.2. Classification (NCBI taxonomy): domain Eukaryota; kingdom Metazoa; phylum Arthropoda; class Arachnida; order Araneae; family Dolomedidae; genus Dolomedes; species Dolomedes plantarius. The sequence goes on along the minus strand of OU015502.1, from coordinate 27,410,429 downwards.
TGAAACCGATGTTTTTTTAACATCGATGTTTTGTACTCGATGTTTTACGTTGTCTCGATTTTTTTAATGAAAAAGTACCATAATAAAAAAATTAACCACGTAGTATACTTTTCACCCTCAGTAAATGTAAGTCTGAATTCTGAAAAGGACGAATACAAAAGGGGGAACGATCTCCTAGCAACGAGACAAATGGCAATCAACAACCAATGAATCAGAGAGCTTGGAATGTTCTCGACACTCTAGAATCTTCCATGGGGTTTTATTTTATAAATGGTATAAACACGAGAGCGGCCATGCAAGTTTTTGCTTTGTTCTGGTTTTATATAAGTTAACGTTAATATTATTAATAAGATGCCTCCCAAAAGTACCGCTTGGAAATATTTTGCAAAACCCCTGACAAATTGGCGAAATGCAATATTTGCCTTTAAGTCACTCAAAACTTCTGGCAATACTACGAATTTATCTGGACATTTGAAGGCAAAACATGGCGACATTTAGAACGAGAATTTTGAGTCATCAGTGAAGCCTAAGGCAAAAATTAAACCACACAATCCAGATGCTGCGGCCCCAGCCATTCCAAGCACTTCGGTGACAGAAACAAAACATAGAGAAGAAACCGGAAATTCGTATTCCACTATTCCTAGGTTCCATCCAAAAACTTTTAAAGACAATTTCACAAATGTGATTTCTTTTAAAAATGGTGGGAATATGCACTGCAAAGCTTCTCAAGCTCTTCCTTACATGATTTGTAGAGATTCTCAGCTGATTTCAATTATTGAAGAAGAGGGTTTTAAACACTTGTTAAATGTAACTGTACATTTATTTACTGGTCCATCACGAAGAACAATAGATTCAATGATAGATCAGAAGTATGAAACAGTGTTATTTATGTTAAAAAAATGATTGAGCAATGTCTCAAATGGGTGTCTCACAACATATATTTGGATGGAAACTTACCGGACGAGAAGCTTTCTTGGAGTAACAGCTCATTTTATCGAAAATTGGGTACTGGAGTCTGAAATTCTCGGAGTCTTTTTTTCTTGTATTACAGTCATGAACTTCACAATTTTTTTACTAATTATTTAAGCCTCCTGGAAGTAAATTTTCTTCAACTTGTAAATAAATATGAAAAAAAATTTTCACATTTAACCAATTTACATTAGAAAACATCACGAATTTTTCTTTATGGATTTCGTTCTATCAATTGTTTTTATAGAAATAATTTCTTCCTCAGTTTTTTGGTAAAAGTAATAAAATATATCATGGAAATTCTGTGAGATCCGTTGACTCTAGCAACCAAGCTTTTGTCATTTGTGTCAGCCCAATCAGAGACTAAAATTAAATCATCCCCCCCCCCCAACGACTAACCGAAGTAACATTAATGTTAGAGGTTACTAAATCAGTTTTAAAAATTGGATTTTCTAAAACATCGATGTTGAAAAGCATCGATGGTTTTTGTTCGATGTTTTATCAGCATCGATGTTTTAATATTGAATATCGATGTTTCAAAACATCGATATTTGTTGTCGATGTCGCATCCCTAGCTGCCGCCTCTGGCAGTTAAAAACGGCCCTAACCCTGTTAGGCATCGAGTCAAACTAGGCTTGGATGATAGACACGGGCAAGTCATTCCATGCTGCTTCAAGTCTATGCCACACTTCATATATAGAGAAGGGGAGAAGGGGAGGAGAGGAGAGAGAGGGAGAGAAAGGTATTTTCTTGCAAAAAGTGATTGATTACGAATGTAGAACTACTAAACGATCGTATTTATTAACGCATAAAATATATTTATTTATTTTAAAAATGCGTATAAAATTGCGTATTTATTGACGTGTGAAATTTTATTTCGAGACATTTACATTTTTTGTCATTGAATCCATAAAACTTTTGCTAATAAAAGATTAAATCTCAAAAAATTAACTGTCGAGCAATATTTGTAGACTCTTTGCGCTCGAATGAATCAAATAAATTTCTCGCCATTGTATCTTACTTCCATCTTTTGCACTGAAAAAAATACTCCATGTGATATTTTTACTTGCATTAGAAGTATGACACAAAAAGTTGGTGACAACAGAATATTTTAATGAAGAAAAGACTTTAATAGGAAACTCCATTTTCCTGTCAACAAAAATTCATAGAGTACAAGGACACATCATTCAAATACTGTTTGGGGAAGCGTTTTTCATAAAATTAATAAGAACAATTAAGCGGTCTGTAATAAAGCAAAATGAAAAGAATAGAAAAAATAAGTCATTTCATCCCAAATACTGGTTCCAGTGTTACATGTTCGTTACATGTATTTTCCAGTGTTACATGTCGTCGAAATAGAATGGGTTGTATTTTCCTTGCGTGATAATTCTAAAAAACGTTTCTTCTGCCTAACTGAGATTTTTTTTTAAAAATTATCATACTTTTTACGCCAAAGTTAATTTAATGTTAATCTGGTCGTAACGCTTCTCTAGGGAAGATGATGGTAAAGCAATGAAAAGAAGCGTTTTTCAACACCTTTATTGCATTTAAAATATTTTCATTGCAGATTTTTCATTTTGATACCTTTAAAATTACTTTAGTAATTTGCTTGTTGTCATACATCTTCCAAAAGAATTGGGATTTTGTTTTCAGACGTACATCATATTTTTTTACTAATGACCAAACTATATAATTTGAACGACAGTTTGAGAACCGTTGGTCTAGGGCATTCACTTACATTACTTCAATAATATTATGTCGATTATATTTTTGTTAACTGCATTTAGCAATTCAGTTTAATAGAATGTATCTTAATTTCTATCAAAAACCCTTGCGTATTTAAATTTTAATTTGGAGCTTATAAGATGGTTTCACTCATGCGGCACATAAAAATTTACTACGGGGAAAATACTTTGTAATCTTCAATGTTTATTCTTCTCTCTGTGTTATCATTACTGCAAAAGACACCATCCGTTACGGAATCTATCCGTAATATTGACATGGATAGGAATGGATTAGCAAATGTTAGAGGGTGAGGGATTAATTAGAGTAATTAGCACTGACTAATGCTGGTCTTCTATATAAATAATCATTCTCTTTTAAAATCTCATGTATTAACTTCGGCTGTCGGTAGTAAATGTTTTACCCACGGAGAAACTTTAAACGTTTTGAGTGTTCTATAGTTTCAATTTATTTTTCTTGAAATAAGTTTACTTAAAAGGTTAACAGTATTGTTTTTTATTCAGCTTTGAATTTTTATTTAAATATTTTATCAATATCATAAATCTAACGTTCACTTCAAAAGCTTAAAGCACTTTTACGATTAAAAATAATAAAACCAAATTCAAACAATATGAAATGTATCCAGAAATATAATGTGAGATATTTCCTTAAAATTGTCTATGTGTATTTTCAGGGAGGAAGAAAGTGGTTGACCCCACACCGAAAGCCAACGCTATCAAAGAAGCTGAAGATGAAGAACTCGCTAAATTGCTCGAGGTACCTTAACCCCTTTTTTTTAGTAATTAAGATGCTCTATAAAGCTTGTTTCAGGCTAAATTCTCCAAGTAAAACACCTAGAGAAAAATTAAATAACCTGCTGAAAGGTTCAGAGCTTGTAAGGTGTTAAATTATTATTTTCTGTATAATAATTTGTCTCTTAAGTATTCACTCACCTTTCAGTCTACTGACTAATTCTCCAAAAGCCTCACACTCTAGTGTCGGAACTCGAAACGAAGAAATTGCATACCGTTTACTAGGTAGTGTGACGTCACGCATGTAACGTGCGATTCTCGCGTTCTGCGAAGAAGCCCTTCCACAGCTGCAGGATTAAAAACATTCCCATGCGTTTCCATCACATTCTAAAATTCTGCGGGTTAAGCCCCAGTTTCATCCTCACCGACAAAATCTGGGAACCACCGCCTTCTCCCTCATAAAGATGTCTATCGGGGTCGTCAGTCAGAGTATTCTGACGTTATAGAAGCAATATGTTCCCATAAAAATGTCACCGAATCTAAGACTGCTAGCGAGCACGTTATTCCTCGTTTTCACCCACTGAAATCCCGCAATTTTCTAAGAACTGGCCGCCACCGACAAAGACTTCAAAACTGGGTATATATGCGGGACTTTTTTTTTCGAGAGAAGCCCTGTAAAATCTGGGGCAGAGCGGCTGTGCAGATTTCTGCTCCCTGAAAGACTGAGTTTTGCCGCTGTTAAAACATTTTGAAATTTCTGTGGAGGTTAGAAGGCTACCCCTTACGGTTTCACTGCCGGAGTTCGACGTTTTTGGATGTCTGCGGGTTAAACCTCAGTTTTGATCTTCACCGACTAAATCGGCGAAACGCCGCTTCCGTCCCTCATAAAAATGTCACAGTATCCAAGACGGAATTCCTCGTTTTTTCTCTAAGCTCCACCGGCGAAGTTTCCAAACTGGGTATATATGCGAGACTGTTTTTCTTTAGAGAGAGCCCCTGTAACATCTGGGCTAGAGCGACTGCGGAGATTTCTGCTCCCTGAAGCCTGAGTTTTTGCCGCTGTTAAAATCTTTTGCACCAGTCTAGTGATGTTGTAACTTGCTCGAACCAACCTCTTACTTGTTACGTTTTGTGTAAATAAAAGTTAAGTTTTTCGTTACTTCTGGCCTGCTATTTTAGACCACTCGGATACGACGCCAGTTGAACACGTTTCGTTTCAATATGCTACAGTAGGTAGAAGGACGTTCGCATGGGAGGTGGGAAGAGAGACGATCCGGAATGTAGGAATTCTCCCAGCAAGTTACAGACGCAGATGATGGGACATGGATAGGAATAAATTAGCCCATGTTAGGGGGGGGGATTATTTAGTTTACTTACATGGGAAGAATAGGAATCAACGTTAGGCGTTAAGTGGTATGAGTCCAAACTAAGAGCAAACTAAGAGCTTTTGGTGAAGCAAAGCGTTTTCGAAAAGGTTCTACGGTCTTTGGATGCATGTATAAGCAAATTAAAATCTTTTCCATTTCTCTGATTATCCAAGCCCAAACACTATCTTACAGGATATCCCAATATCTGCAGTCCCTAATCAGTCAAAATATGAATAAACTAGAACTGATGCCCCCTCAAATCATCGACGCGGACAAGGTCGTAAAATGTTTAATTGTTTTACATATTTGGTGCGCATAGAGGAAACACTGGCGATAAAGAGGAAAATGAAATCTTTAGAAATCTGGAATCAGTATCACACAGGATGCTATCCTGGGCATATTTATTTTCTTTTAATTATTCAGAAATTTTTTTTAAGATGAATAGTCTTCATGAGCTTTCCAGAGGTCCATAATTGCCCTTCTCAAGGGGGTCTAGCTCCATATAAGGACAGTCTCCCGGAAGCGTAATTTGAAATCGTAAGGATCACAGCGCATCGCAGTTCCCCTTTTCGCCGCTAGAGGGATTGCTCTCAGCGTTTGGCGACGAATCGAATTCAGCATAGCATTTTATACTACGGTCAACAAGAAATAACAGCAATAAACTGAAATAGAATTATAAATAAGTTTAATTTCATTTTATTTTTGTCATTTGCAAGCTAAATTGTAAAGACTTTAAATACTAACACAATATTTGGAGTTGTGAAAATGGGATGTTTACATATTGGCTTTTTCGATTTACGTTGTTTAATAATTTTAAGCTGTTTATTTCAAAATATGTATACTATGTGATTAATATGTTTTTAATTTTTTTTAATGCTATCTCTATTCTTTTTCCCACTCGTTTTCATATCTCTATTTTTTTATTAGGGTGGCTTTCACTTAACTGCATTTACCAAAGAAATATGAGTGGATGCTGCACTTACGTTTGAAAATAAATAATGTACGTTTGATGCTGTCAATTTTATTTAGCTTTTTCACAAGAGATTCCAAACATGATTTCAAGCAATTTCTTAAGCAATTAGCTATTATTTAAAATGTTCTCATATTGCACTTTCATGCATGCAATCGCATCAGATAGTTTAAAAAAAAAGTGAAATTTTATTGAGGAAATAAAAAGTAACATTCATTCAATATTTGTAAGAAATATCTTTTTTTCTGCGTACATTCTTTTACTGTGTCGCTGTTTTTTTTTAGGCAAAAATATTTATATATAAATTCAATTTTGTCCAATATTTTTGGAATTTTGGCACTATTATCGATGAAGTGTTTTTAAATATTCTGAATCAACACAGTTTCATGAATTGTAATTAAAAAAAAATTTCACTGCTTTGACCATTTTGTTCTTTGATACTGTCAGTTTTATTTAGCTTTTTCACAAGAGATTCCAAACATTATTTCAAGCAATTTCTTAAGCAATTAGCTATTATTTAAAATGTTCTCATATTGCACTTTCATGCATGCAATCGCATCAGATAGTTTTAAAAAAAGGTGAAATTTTATTGAGGAAATGAAAAGTAACGCCATCAGATAGTTTTAAAAAAAGGTGAAATTTTATTGAGGAAATTAAAAAGTAACATTCATTCAATATTTGTAAGAAATATCCTTTTTTCTGCGTACATTCTTTTACTGTATCCCTGTTTTTTATTTTTAAGGAAAAAATATTTATATATAAATTCAATTTTGTCCAATATTTTTGGAATTTTAACACTATTATTGATGAAGTGTTTTTAAATATTTTGAATCAACATAGTTTCGTGAATTGTAATGAAAAAATTTGTTCACTACACTGACCATTTTGTTCTCTGATATTTTTTTATGCGTATTTATAACATGATATACAACATTCATGCTTATTTTAATTTCTTAACATATAAGTGTTGAATAAGACAGAACACTAAGATTTCATTTAACAGTATCTTTTATTTATTTATTCTTTTTTTCATGGTTATAGAGTATTTAATGCCCAGAACCATGACTTTTGGCAGTAGGCCGATTATTTAATATGCTTAAAGCTAAATTTCATTTAGCTTTAGTCCTTCGCACATTACTTTTTACAGGACGATCAGCTGGTATGCGGCGGGAACCTTTAGTTACAAAGTTTCGCCGCCGTGCAATAAAAGTTGGTTGCACTTTGATTTTACCTCCTTTCCTTTTATGAGATGAAAGTGCCAATCGCATAAAAATTAAAGCTTCATTAGCTTGCCCTGTAGTTTTAATTGATTTTAATTTGTTTGTTATAATTCTTTGGTGGACATTTATCCCCACGGGCTAAAATAGCTAGTTCGTACCTGTCATCACAACTAAGAACTGGTGCATTTGGAAAATTGATTTTAAAATTATGGTACAAAAAACATTGATGCTTACAGAATGCACCAGTTCTACCTGAATAACAGGTACAAAAACCAACCAAAGTATTTACTAAATAACTTACATCTCCTTTTACAGAAGGAAGGCTGTAAGTTATTTCATCTAATTTTTTTAATCAGTGATTGTGCAGTCTTTAAATTTTTTGCACATTGATGAGTATAATAAAGTATGTGTGCGGACACGATTATGTGCATGTTCGAGTAACCGTGTAACTAAATACTGGTTCCAAACATACACACAAAAATCTGTCAAAGCAACAATGTTAAATGCCTTTGTGCGGCACAATATAATGTCTTTAATGATTCTCATTGTAGCTTCACAGAAAATTGTTAGTGTTGTGATTACGGTATATTAATCTTCTTTTCTTTCATAAAATCATTATATCTTCTTTTCTTTTATAAAAATTTGCAAACCGCTTTGCAAATGCAGGGTATAACACACTGCCTGAGTATAATGCTGCCACTGCATTATCGAGATCTGTTACTGAAGCAGCATACATAACCTAGGGAGGAAAATAGTAATGTTTTAATAAACAAGTATGCCTTTTGCAAATGTATTTAAATTAAAAAAAAAAAATTGTCAGTTTTTCATTAGGTAACAACACATTTATATATGTAATAATAAATAATGATTAACTCCCTTTTAATAAAAATTTGTCAATCATATTTATATTTTATAAAAATAAACCCTTTCTTGAGTATGTATTTAATTTATACATTTTACTGTACACATATTTTTTATCAAAAGATAATAATACATAAATTTAATGCAGAGTAAAGCTCTAGTTTAGCAATCTCCAGGTCCCTAATGGTGATTGTAAGATTGCAGTGGGTGATGATAAAAGTAATTATTGCAGTATTTAATAACTTAGAATGAGGAAAAAAACAAGGCAGACAGATGGACTGATGTAAATTTCTATTAATAATTTCTATTAAATAGATTATTTTAATTATGCAACATTTGCAATAAAATATATTTACAAATTCTCATGAGTCTTACTTTACTTTCAACAATCTGATAAATATAGACTTTTGTTATAATTATCTAATTTTTACAGTGAATTAGCTTTGTTTAAATGGAGATTAAGAATCCTTAGAGTGTAATCTTAAGATATTTGTGATCCTTATTCTTAAATGAAAATGTCAATTATCTTTAATACTACTTTTTTGTAGAAATATAAAAAATAATACAATGTAATGCAAAGTTATACTAATCTAATCACAAAAACTTTTTATCAAAGAAAAATTGTATGTAATTAGTAAACATGTTATAAGAAAAGATGAAATAATTTTGTTTCCAACAATATAGAATGACTAGTTTCTTCACCACTAAAATGTTCAATGTGGTGAATAAGTTATTTGGGTTTAGTGGCCAATGGCCACCACGCTATATTGTCTAATCTCTTTGTCTGCTTTAATGCAGAGGTAGTTATATCTTGCTACACATTTTACTGTTAGAGCTCATCAGGCAAGGATAAAAATTATAGCTTTCTGTACTGGAAGTATAAAATATATTTCTTTTAAATAAAATATTAAATCTTTTATATAAAAATATTACCGATTTAAATAATTGCATCATTTCTGTCCTTTTATCCTTTGGAACATCACTCGATGATGACAAAAGCCAGCGCCATTCTGACTGTCCAACATGGAAATGACACAATAGTTGTTTAGACCAGGGGTTCTCAACCTTTCAGGCTCTGCGCCCCCCTTTGAACAGTGATGTGAGGTCACGCCTCCCCCTCCCCCACCACCACCACTACCACCATATGTGGTCAATGCATGTAGTACAATCGGGATTTGAAACTGAAGCCGGTTATTAAATGAAAATATAGAATTGATAATTTCATAAAAAAATTTTAATATTACTTCACATATCTTAATTTGGACCATATCATTATTAGAACATATGAAATCAAAGAATTAAATACAGATAAAATATATTTGAGGTAATCAAGGATCTAGATGAGGTTGGAATGTAATAAAAGTCACTTTCACAACATTAATGAGAGGGCTCACAATGTTTGTCCTTGACAGGTTTTTGAATATTAGATTGAACTGTTACAAAGCACACCTCAGGTCACTCCAGACGTGCAACAATTATAGTGTTTTTACAATTACGACAATTATCGTATTCGTGTTCGTATGTCGAAAATATGTTATGATTACATTGTGACCGCAGAATTGAGTACAGTAAATTACAGTTAGTTTTACTTTTTATTTTACTTTTTTAATCACGCCTCCCTTGAAATTCTTCTACGCCCCCCAGGTTGAGACGATGGCCAAATTGATTTCACTTTTTTCTGCACTTTTTTCTGCAGCTGCATTGTCTGTCATAAATACAGTGGGTGACTACAAGATAAAAAGTTATATTTTAAATTATAAAATAAAATATAATGAAATATGTTCTTGTATCTTTCAATGACATTTAAAAAAACAATAATATTAAGGAAATATAGTGTTGCACAGATATACACTTAAATTGACATTGTTATTGTACCTCTTTGAACAAAGCAAATCATTCTACATATATTGGTATGCACATTACACTTTCAGAAGTTTTTGACCAAATTAGAGGACAAATTTTCGGAATTAAATGAGCAGACATCTAATAGAATCTTAAATGTTTTGTTTTCATTAGAACTTTAAGAAATTCTAGAGATTTTTTAAAAAATATAAGTTCAATATATTATTACAGGTATATGAGGAATATTATTAATAATGATCTATACATTATTTGTATATTATGATATATACTAAAAGAATTATTTCAATAAGTCTTACTCTTCATCTTGCTCATCCTAGAACTTTAGCATATTACTCGATTAGCATACTACTGGATTGCATTGTTTGCATGCACTTGGCCTACTCAATTCCTGATTAAAGTCTTGTTCTAAGGTAACAAAAAACATCTTTTTGTGCATTTTCTATTATAATTGCTTTTGAAAATACACAGAATGTTCAAGTTAATGATTATTAGTTTAAAAGTTAGTTACATTTATAAAATTTTTAATAAAATTCTTTAACATTTCTTCAAAATCCTGATTTACATGCTAAAATATTCTTAAACACTTGTCATTATAAGTACTTTAACTGATCAATGCAGTGTGTAGATGGCAGTGTTGTTTGTTGATTTTTGTTATCCATATTTGTTTTAGTTTAAGTTTTGAAGTAAACCACCATAAAACTAATACAATTAGTATTTCCTAATAGAAATATAAGTAAAAGAAAACAACAAAAAAGCACATTAAACATACAGAAGAGTAATTTTGTCAATACATAATCAATATTCCAAGTTTCAAATACTTCTTTTATACCCTTCATTGTACTATAATTTAAAGGAAACATTTATAAAATTTAATGAACAAATTAAGAACTTAGAAAATATACTTCTTTTCCTCCAAAACAGAATGGAAATGTTTCTTTAAACAGTTTAAAAGAATTCAAATAACTGGCTGTTGTTTGATCTTGATGGAAAAGGACAGCAAGTGGAATAGCTCCTATTTTGGTTACTGTCACAAATACTGTTAGAACTGATTTGGAGCTTTCGCAATTTGAAGTGGAATCTAGAAAAATTATTTCGCCACTTGAAGCAAGAGAGTGGGTTTTTTGCATAACTGATGATGCTATTAGTATGGACCATGGACGGTTAATACTTCCAGGGTCAACTTGCACAATCGCACCTATAAAATGAAGAAAATTATTTCATCTGCAAACAGCAGAGCATTATAAGTATCTGAGGAAACTATAACAATTGTTTAACATTTTCTTACCTTCTTTTTCATACAAATTTGATTTTTCCTTAAATTTATCTAGGGGGTCAATGACAGGTCCAAAATTTTCATTCCGCCATTTGTTGTGCAGATAATAACACTGATTTTTTGTTAGGTTAATTGAGGAATTTGCCAGCATTGTATAGTCAAATTATTCCGATATCATTAATTTGCTTTCATGAAATCTTTTGGCCTCACTCGGTGTTAAGCCATCTTTAAAATATTCAGAAAATTCCATCTGGACCTACAGTAAAAATTTAGATATTTGTTCAATAAACTATTATTTTCCTTTTAAAAAGAAATTCAATGAAAAATCTTTTTTTAAATAAAAATAATAATAAAATTAACAGTTTGAACAACAAAATAATTATATATTCTAATTTGAAAATCAAAAATTTATACAAGATATATAAATGTGTTTTTAAAAACAAAATGTTTCTAAAAATGAACTTTCTAAAATAACACTGCAAAAGTATTCAAGCTATTTTCAAATAATGTTTATTTTGTGGGAAATTAAGTAAGTGTGTATTTTTAATAAGTGAAGTAAAATCTCAACTAGAATGTAAAACATACATCTTATTTAAAAAAGTTTTATAGTGTAAAAATTTTTAATAGATTACAGAAATGTCTTACTTTAAATTGTTATTTCATTATACTTTTATATGGATAATCTAAATTAACATAAGCTTAAATATAGAACAAAAAAAAACTTTTCTTAAATTTTCATTCTTTAGAATTTTGAGAAAAAACACCTACTTGTTTTCTCACTGGCAACATCCTTAAAGAATCAGCTGTATCCAAATAATGAGAATGCATTCTGTCAATTTTAATGACACAAGGAAGGGGTGGTTTTAATTTCAAAAAGGAATCGTTTCTCACGGTTCCACTATTTACTTTTTTGACCAAAACATTAATTTGGGCTTTGCAAAAGGCATTCTTTTGGGAATTAACCTTCGATTTTTTTTTGTATGAGTGATGACAGATCCAACATTTTTGGTAAACAATTCTAAACAGAAAGAGAGAAATGTTTAGATAAAACATACAAAGTGAAATAGAAAAAAATAAATTGGTCAAATTAATATGAACACGTACCTTTGTGGATTGGCATTTTCGCAATATATAACGAAGCATGTATTTTTTTTTTCACTGACGGCTAGGACAAAGTTCTCAATCTCATCAGGCGTAGACATTGTTGATCTGTAGACAATTCTGTCTTTGCAGGATGATTTTTCATCAAGAACTAGACAAAAATCGTTTTTTAAACTTTCTAAACTACAGTTCGATATTTTGAACGACATGGCGGCGATGCAATTTAAGTACTGTTGTATGTAAAAAAAAAAAAAAACGCGCGCCGTAAACGAAACCAAGTAATTTAAAATTGAGCGGCCGGCTGGGTTACCAGAAGAGCGTCGATTCGTCGCCAACGCGTAGGGCGTCGCCAAACGTTGAGCGCTATCCCTCTAGCGGCGAAAAGGGGAACTGCGATGCGCTGTGATCCTTACGATTTCAAATTACGCCTCCCGGAATCGAGCCGCGAACTCGGGTCCCAATATCTCTAGGTCAGTAATTTGTCAACATAATTATCCCAGAAAAGTGAAAATGTTTTATTTCAAGGGCACTCACTACCCTTAAATCTTTAAAACATTCGATTTTTTTTTTTAAATATGTGTTAAAGCCTGATCATTTTTGAACAAAATAAAGCAAACCGCATGAAAATATTCCGCTTAGTTCCGGAGATATTGATATTCTAATTATTTAATTACTGATCAAGTTTATGGTAAGAAAAATTTTAAACTCATTTTTCTCAAAATGTAATTTTGCATCATTCCGCAACCGATATCTCAAAAACTATGAAACATAATTCCAGGAAATTTTTATCACTGCATAATCATGTTATTTTATTGCGTCTGATCTAGAGTTATTGCAATCACTGCACATTTTGTTATTTTTTCAGGGGTAAATTAATGCAAAAATTTAAGGAAATTTTAAGTATATTTCGAGCAGTTTTTAAAGAATTGAAAAAATATTTTAATGCTGAATGTTTTATGTTCAATTGCATTTTGAATTATTTATTTTAAATATAAAACAGGAATTATACATTTAAGTGTAAAATTAATTTCATAGTTCCGCGCACAAGCCAGCATACAATAAAAATACTTAAAAAATAAGGTATATCTAAAACATTTTTTTTAAAAAGTTATTTAAAATTATTTTGAGAGTTCAAAATTTGTTTATTAAAATAAATATATCCCTTTATCATGTACATAAAATTTAGAAAAATTGGGAGTAAATTGAAATAGTTACAAAGAGTCAAAAAGTATGAAATTATGCCTTATTTCCTCGACTTAAGGGTCGTGAGTCCCCTTAAATGACTACCCTCAGGAGCCCATATATAATCAGTGTAACCCACTAGCTAGAATTTAACTTCTTTCTCATCAAATTATAACATTATATTACTTTATAGCAATTTACAATAAAGTCAAATATTGATATATCACATGAAATATTTTGCAATAAAAGCTTAAGCACGATTTCAACAAATCATGCCAAAGAAACGAAGAAAATATTTCATCCATGTTTACTATAACTTTATTCCCGAACACATAAAAGGGTGGGCCAGGCGATGGCCGAATGGCTTGGGTGCCTTATACGATACCAGAGTCTGTAGGTTCGAGTCCCACAGTAGGCATGGTTGTTTATAGCCCTACGGAATCGGCTTTATGGAGTAGGTCCTGGTCAAATTAGCTGTTGTGTAGCAAAAAATTACCTTAGCGCTCTCAATCAACCAACCTAAAATGTGGATGGCTTGCGTATCTAAGTCAGTTGAATTTCTAACACAGTTGATATGGCTACAAGTTGGACGGGTTTACATACGTTTGTACAAGTTTAAAAAGAATAAAAAGTTTTCCCCAAGGTCGTACCAACGTCCCGGACATTTAAACAGATTTCCTGTTGTTCAAGGAAAATTATTCGACATAAACAGCAAAACACGGTTGGTTTCGTAGATTTCACGAATTCAAGTTTAAGAGGAATTTCTACGAATCCCGTAACCCGCTGACAGATATTCGCGGACGGGAGAATTGTTCAAGAAGACATTGCGCCTTTGTCTACAAATAAGTATTTTCTAGAGAAAGACTGTTTACCAGGTTGTGTCTGCTTTGTGGTTTACTCCAGAACATTGCGATCAGATTCTCTGACGTAACTGAGGCTTTCTCTGACCTTCACACTTTCGATGCCTTTAACCTTCGATACATTTACCTCTAGTTGAACGATTATTTATGTAACATCGAAGTCGGAGTGGAAATGGTAAAACCAGTTTTTTTTTAGTTCCAAGGATATGCATGATTGTTGAAAACGTGAATGTACAGCTCTGTTTTGAAGATCAGGGCCGAGATTTTTTTGACCGGCATCTCATTAAATTCGTAAAAAATAACATCAGTTAACACCTCTATATTAATTCTGTTGCACATACCGGGCGACCCCTCTTTACTGAAAATTTTAAATATGCTATACATTTCACCGACGATTTAAAAACTTCATTTTTGTTGCTTTAGCTTCTGAAAAATTTCAGGTAATCTTTTCTAAGGAAACTACCGCGGATTATTAACGTAGGATTACTTATCGTTGCTTACCTCTTTTGTATGTATACATGTATGTATGTGTTATGTATATATGTATCTATATATATGTACGTACGTATAGATATTTATATATATACATGTCAAAATTTTGACTCATTTTGGTACTTTTCTGTTTAACTGTTTACTGCTTGCCCAAGTGATACAGACTGTGTCTGGCGCGCTGCCAAAATTATAACTCGTGACACAGGACATCTGAAATTTTGCTTTCTGGAGGACCGTTATGGAGGAACGTAATCCTACGTTAAAAATTATATGCATCACGAACCCTACGCGTGGAAATGGTCTGCTACAATGAATATTATCAAACGCAACTTATTAGAAAATATTTCGTGCATAGAAGTATTTCCCCCCACCCCTTTTCGAGACTAATTCCCCTTTTCTAACAATCAAGCAAACTAAGACCCACTTTCTAAAAATCCAACAACGCGCGGCCGTCTTTCTAATAGTCAAACAACCATCGAGACTTCTTTTCTAATAGTCATGAAAGCCACGAGTACAGTTCACTTAGGGGATTATTTTTTTTTCTAAATTATAAATCCTGTCCATGTTCATGCATACCAAATATTTTAAATCGTTTTGATTATCCCGCACGCTTTGAGAATCCGGGGGGCAGAGTATTTAAGTATTATTTTCCATTTTCTAACCGGTTTTTCTAAAGTTCGCTTTCCTGTCTGCAAAAACTCACCACTCAAACTCATTCTTCCATACATTTTGCCCCTTATAATTGAAGCACAGTGAAATACTTTTAATAAGGAAAGGATAACTTAAGCACACTCCAACGAGAAAGAAAGAAGTAGAAGTGAGTGCGATTTTTTTTTCAATGCAGCAGACGGTAACTTGGGCAATACGGATTCCTTGAACAACAGGAAATCAATACCTTACATCTTGGCCATAGTACACCGCAGTTTTGCTAGCCATTTTATTATGGGGGCGCCATATAGGAGGACTAGCGTTACCCCCTGTGAAGGGAAGACACATAAACAGAGGTTTTTTAGTGACGCAACGCAGGGATTCGATCCGAGCACCCTCAGCACCGAAAACCAGAATGCTGTACCACAGGGCCGCCACAAGCCCATGAGGGCGACTTTTACCTACCCAATAATCGAGCTGAAGATATTGACGATGTTGGCAACCGTCCCAGCCGTGAGAGAAATATTTTATTAGAACTCTTGAGTACGCAGTGAGGCATTCGAATTTGACGTTATGCATCTTTAGAGGTGGGAGCTCAGAGTAAGAGCTTATTTTACAACCTAGACGCATATGATGTGTTTTTCTACCCCATATATGGTGCTGCCCTCGAGTTCAGAAGCAATAGCTATTCAGCAGCCGTTATACTTACTTATCACTCGGCCTCAGCAATCTGTGAGTGAGTTAAGTTAAGGAAACAGGAAAATCTTTACAATTGCATAATGCAATTACGTTATCTGATAAATACTAGCTGCAAAGGAACATTCTGGCTTCTTATGTAACATTTAGTATTGTGTATTACAATAAAACGTCGATAAAAAATTCTTCCTGTAGCAGAGGGATTTTCTAAAACATGCAGTCTCTGAGTCAAATGAGAAGATCTGATCGTAAAAACAATAGAAAAAAAGCTATAGTGATCTTTATCTTGAAAAGTAAGTTGCCTGGGCTATTTCACCCTTCTCTGCCCTCAATTATAAAAATTGCAGCTTTTATTTCAGTTTTGAATAGATGCGACTTATATTTGTGTAGTTTTAGGTACATGTTCTCGTTGACAAATCATAACAGGAAAGATTTTAACGTTTTGCCTTTTAAATGCGTCATACATATACAGGAAATGCTTTTCCTTTCGAGAGAACGTGAGTGTTATCTTTTTATAAAGAGTTTTAACAAAAGCTTCATCTGAGTAACTTAAACTAATGAAATCGATCTTGTTACAAGGTCCTGTTTTAGCCAGAAAAAGCTAATACGATATAAACTTAACTATCTGAGTCACTCGATCCAAGTAATAATAAGTATTTTTTATTTCCACTTACACGAAAACTCTTAGTATATGACCGGTTCTTTCCTCTACGGTCAAGTTTATGGTCTAATTGTGCTGTCTGGGGCTTTCGGCCCTGCCCAATTTAAGGATTATTTCAAAAGTGAAACAAGTAAATTGAGTCTTTTCCAACACTTTGTTAGAAAGAGCACTTAATTTACCATTCAATTCCCCAGGTTATGGCCGAATGGCTAGGGCTCTGGCATTTGGTTCAGATCCTGTGAGTTCGAGTCCCACTGTTGGCATGCATGTTTGTAGCCTTTCGGAATCGGCTTTAAACTGTAGGTCCCGGTCTTATTAGCCCTCGTGTAGCAAAAAGTTGACCGTAGCGCTCCAAACTAAACCATTAAATTCCGACATTTCATACAACACACAGGACATCCCCTATTAACCATTACACAATGCGGTACACAACTGAAAAAAGACACTTGCTCACTTTTTTTTTTTTTTTTTTGATCGAAGACTCTACAAGTCCCCAAACGCAACTCGCACTTTCTTCATTTTGTCATGGAAACGCTAGTCGGCTGACATATTAAAAGTCTCTGAAACAGTCAGAAAATAGACTACAGAACAAGGGGAAAAACTTAGAGCTTTATCAAGTTTAAACAAACTGTGCTTAAATGTAGGAGCAACAACCTACAATGTGAAATCTGCACGATACACCTAAAATGTAATTTTAAGCACATGGAAAAATACATACTGATTTAGTTAGCAATACATCGAGCAGCCTCGTGTAAAACAAAAGCTGCACCAAACCCAAAACATTAACAGTATATGCTTCAATTTAAACTTTTGTCGTCTAATTTAATATGATGCATTAGGACCCTTAAATTCATGTATCTATTACATGAAAATTATATGCATCAGTTTGAATTTACCATTCTTTAACGCATCTGTCATTTCGTCTGACTCTTTATTTCTCACTGCAGATGAAAGAAAATCTGGGAGACCAGCTACCACCACTATACTCGGATGCAGATCTGCTCAGCTTTCTCAGAGGTAATATGGAAAACCTTTTATTTACGCGGATTCGGTACACACAATTTTATTTTTGTTATTCCTACTGATGGCATAATGATTCCTTTTCCTCCCATATGTCCGATATAAAATATATTATACATTTAACAAATACTTAAAAAATCAGAAGTTTTGTTTTTTAATTAAAGCGGGTTTTGTTTTGGGGAATATAGGCAACCCATAAACAATTCAAAATTCTGTTTTTTAATCAAAACGGGTTTAGTTTTTGATAATATTGGTATCCTTGAACATTTAAAATTTTTATTTTTTTAATTAAAGTGGGTTTAGTTTTTGATGATATCGGTATCCCTTGAACAATTTGGAGTTATGTTTTTTAATTAAAGCGGGTTTATCTTTTGATAATATCGATTTCCAGTACTTCTATTTTTGCATATATATTCTTTTCCTTTTGTACGTAGGAAAGGTCTAAAAATAATTTGTGTTCGTTATTTATAGGAATCAGATTTATAAAAAATTTTATTGCTTTTTAAGTGCCAAAATCCTCTTTTTTTAACCAGAATAATTTTTTGCTTCAGAGAAAATTTTATCGGCATTTTTACTCCAAACGAAAATACCGAAAACATTTGAATGAAAATATGAAAAAAGAACACTGCTTAAAATTTCATTGAGATAACTTGAAAGAAATTTTAGATAAATCCTTTTAGAAGATGTAAAATTGTTGAAAAACAAATTCTGCGATCTATAAACTTAAAGTACCCACGTACATCAGTTCTTAAAAATATTACATATGGCAATGTAATCATCGCAGAAATTTACAGTTTATGTAATTTGATTCTGAAAAATCAGGATTCTTCGGTCTATGGATTTAACATGCCCATATCCGGCATAGACAAGGAGGTATTTCATGGCGCTTGTCAGGATTCGGTCCGAGAACCCTCAACACCGAAAGCCGACGCGCTAACACTAGGCTACCTTGAGCCCTGTAATTAGCTGTGATTTATACCTGCTGAAGAAGGTTTAGTGGTAAGTTCGTAATTACTAAACGAAATTCTTTTTTAGAAAGAGACGCAAACAATCATATTTGTTCAAAATGAAAATGTATGTCTAAATTCTGTTTATAACTTCTCGAAAAAACATTAATACTCCATTCTCTGTTATACGACTACCCAGTTCCAGAAGTTTTATTAACTTTGAAAACATTCAATTCTAAATACAGAACATTTAGTTAGTATCTGATTAATTTACTTTTAAAATTTGAATACTCACTTGTTTTATTCTCTTCACAGCAAGGTCTTTAAACGTGAAGGATGCTGAAAAGCTGCTAAAAATCGTAAGTATGAAAACATTCCTTTCAACGTTTTTTCATCGCAACCGTATTCGCAAGCGTTTTCCCACTTTCACCCGTGTGTTCATCTAGAAATGAATAAATACACTTTACAATGAATCCACTTCCCAGATGTAATACTCCGTGACCCTTCGGATTTTTTGCGTTAGTTACAATTTTAACAATATTGGATGACAATATTGGATGTTTGTTCTCAGTGGAATAAGAAATCGCCGCGATTTTGAGTTCCCTCACATAGTAGCAGTCTAAGGCAGTTGTTCTTAGGCTGCTGTGTACTAACCCTATTGGATTCGCTCACCTCAATGTTAACCTATGGAGAAAATGGGTCCACGAAATAAACTATTTGCGATAAACAAGTTTATTTGTAACTTTTTTATTCAACTTTTTATAAAGTTTAATAAAATTTAAAAATAACTTTTTATTAAGTAAATTTATTATTGCTATTAACTTTATTTGTAGCTTTTTATTAAAGTTAATAGCAGTAGTAAATTTAACATGAAAATGAACTTAATAGCAAACATATAAGCCTATGAAAACTTATACATAATGATATTTTTGAGCTTTCACTTGCGTTACTAGCTATAAAGCTTCTGCGACGCTGCAATTTTGCTGTGATGCTGCGATTCCGTGACATGGAAAATATATTAGAGATTTTTAAGGCTGCTATGTACTAGCTGCTATGTACCCCTTGGATTCGCTCACCTCAGTGTTAACCTATGGAGAAATTCGACAATAATACGGCGACTACAGCTTTCTCTTATACGCCTTGTTGAACCTGAAGACCAGTCGCCGCGTAGCAATACCTGCAAACTCGGCCGATGGTTATGCTCCTGGGCGCCGGATATACAGTACAGATCTGCAATCCAATTAAGGCAACCCCCGGACCTTAACCTATGGAGAAAATGTGTCTACTATTGACAGCTCCATAAATGCTGATAATCCAATAAAAATGGTATTTTCAGATAGCCTGAACTTTTCTGAACCTTGCAACTGGATTCTATTTATAAATTGCGTCCACCAAAACGATTTATAAGCGTTTAAAATATACTAGACCAGATTTTTTTCCCGAATAATTTAAATTTCAAATTATTATTTGCATCTTTTTAAAAAAACAGAAACTCCTCAAGGTGTAAAATTTCTTTTTCTATTGCGGAGTACAATGGTTTTAAACAAAATCTTTCAATCCAAGTGGACAGTCCTTGGACACATTTTCTCCATAGGTTAACATTGAAGTAAACGAATCCAATACGGTTAGTACACCGCAACCACAAGCAGAACAGGGATTTTTTCGATCTCGAAAATCCAGAAAACAAAAGAAATACAGAATTTTTCCGAATTTGAACTTAAAGTTCGGGGGAAAAAATTTTCTACCCATTGTTATAAAATTGTTAAATATGTGGTCATTTTGTAACCATGAAACAATTTTTTTCTGTCACTGTTGACTTCAGGGAGCATTTCTTGGGTTCTCTCGGACAACCTATTAAAAAACCCTGCTCCAAAGGACGGCATCGGAAAAATGAAATTCCCATGCAAGCCCGAATTGTCGAGTGTTTTTTCATTTTTAAATTTAGAGCTTGGATTTTCATTTTTTATTCTTCATCCAAAATAATTTATTCTACAAATCAAAGGATCTTAATCTGGAATAATAAACGTGTTTATATATATATATATATATATATATATATATATATATATATATATATATATATATATATATATATATATATATATATATATATATAAATCAATACGGATATAGCATTCACATAATTTTGACTATTTTTTAACCCTTTTATAGTTACATAAAAAAATGCGGAAAAAAACAGGAATCTACAAAAACGTATTTACTAAACGTATTTACTGTAAGCGTTTATTACCTTTACAGAGAAAAAAAATTATGAAATGTCAAAACTAATTACATTGAGTCCCCCCCCCCCCCCTCACTACTAGTGCGAAATGTGCCGAACGTGGTAACTTATATTTCGGAATAAAATTGGAAATTCGATATTCGGATCATGTTATCTCCCTTTTCTAACAAAATGGAAACGACTTTCCTTCTGCATAACCAAGTGAATAAACTATTATCAAAATTTAAGCAAGAAAGAATGAAATCTTAAACTGATACGCAAAAATCATTTAACCACAAATGATCTCAGAATTGTGATACATAAGGAACTCTTTACTTATTCAACCTGCGGCCAATTTCCTATTTTTCTCGACAGATACAATGCAAAATGACCTTCAAACTATTGCTCAGGTCCCGAGGCACGCTCACCTCAAGCTCAGGGTCATTCTTCTCTTCCTTTGAACCGAGTGTGGGTGCCGAGTTGTTTGTGTGCTTTATTATATTTTATTAACACATTTTTGCGCTTTACAATTCTATCAGTTATTTTACGAAACATTTCCTTTTCTCTTTTTTTCAATCAGTCGTTGGAAAGTGTTTTCTTGGCTTATCCGGAATAGAATTATTTAATGAAGCGTAATTACTGTCCATGAGGTAAACAACTGAGATTTCATTTAGCTATCCAACTGTGGATTATTTATAATGATGGGCACTTTTTTCCTTTGTAGTAAAATCCTGATTAATCAAGTTGGGCTTACGGCTGTTTTTCTTACTGTAAAAAAGCACTGGGAGTTTATCAATTTAAAACATTTACTACTGTAGCGATCGCAAATCTGCAGCCGAATCTCGCTGCAGACGACATTTAAAATTATTTGAATTTATCGTCTTGAAGAAGTTGCCTGGCAACCTGATACGAGAGTAGCAGGAAAAAATAATTCTTTATTCTTTATTAAGTTTTTCGTTTCTTAATTTCTGGTATCCATGTTATTATTTAATTTGTACAAGTCGTATTTTCAGCGTTAAATTTATGTAATAAATATTTTATTTTTCATTTTTAAATTGTGATAATGTGTTTTGGTTTCGTGGTATATAAAAATACTCTTTAAGTTCACTGTTAACCAATGACTACCACAAACTGGGGGCTCCTACACTACTACTTGAACCGTTTCTTGGTACACATTCACCCCCATTTCCAGGCCAAAACCTAAAAATTGCACCAGGATTCCTGAAAATGGAATCAGGATAAAGGGCGAAAAACCTTTATTGGCATCACTGCAGCATGTTCTGTGAGATGCTGGCAGCAATTTTTAAGCCGTGCACCGGCAAAAGTACAAAAGACGTAGTGATCAGATCCATGTAGAGCAACATTCTTCGGTTCGATCTTTATCATTAACTTTGCAATTGGCTGGTTAGATATTTGTATTACCATGAAAAAAGTATTGACAAGGAGAAGGTTAATAGAAATTATTTTTTAAAAATGGCTCCAGTCCTACAGGGGTATTTTGAAACATGATAATTAAGAAAACTGGTATATAGTTTTAATATTCCCTCCTATAGTTTTAATATTCCCTACATTGGTATATAGTTTTAATATTCCCTCTACAAATACTTTAGTCTACTTTAAGCAATGTATACTCATGGCATAAAATGACGATACCCCCAAATCTGCTTAGCATTGAACTTGTTAACTTTTACATATATGCAGAACTTTATTTATAATTTGAGAAATAAATTACAAAATATTATTACAAATATATAAATCAGTTACATACATAGTATAGTACTGCTATAATACTCCTTGGTTTTGCAGGGTCTTTATGACCTGGACAAAGATCTTTTTGTAGATCTGTCACTTCTGAGGGGATTTTTTTAAGAGGTGTATCAGGCTGAAGCTGTGCCAAATAAGTCGCACATTGGGCACATATTTGTGCCCAATGAACGAACGAATTTATTGCCATGATTTCTGTCTCTCAAATTTCGGCTTATGTACTTCAGATAAATTCGGATACTTTTTTACTTTGACGAAACGTCTACCCCCCCCCCCCCAAAAAAAAAAAGAAAAAAAAAGGGAAGGGGGGGGGGAAAGATGATAGACAAATGACTCCGCAAGGATAATAGGTTGTCTTCAGATAACAGAGATGGATGTGGATGACTTTAAACCCTTTGTTTTAAGATATGTCTAAAATGCATGACCCTGAGGGTGAACGCGATTACTATAACAACCCAATAAAGCCCTGAAATTGCCTCATCGTGTCACTGATGCATCTTCGCGTGCCGCAGTTAGTTCGGAAAAAGGATTGTCTTTTTCGCTTCGTGCGAAAATATCTCAGTTTCATAAGATTACCTGACATGTAGCCATCAGTGAGACGGTCCATTCTCAGCATTGTAAGTTTTAACACATTTACTTTTAATAACCATCTAATTTTTTTTAAACCTTTCATTTTAATTCTTCATATCCAGAAAAATATTTTTGTATATTTTCACATTAGTAAAGACGGAATTCACAAAGGAACTTAGGGTGAACTTTCTGATACGAAAGAATGCAACTTAGGATCCCCGAAAAGCAAAAATAAAATGATGGCGCAATTTACCCTCGAATTTCACAACTAGGTAACAATGCAAAGTCTTTCGCTACAAGTGCCATAATACATAAATATTCGGTGTCTATCCAATTGGACAGCGTTATGCAACAAAGAATCAACTCACAAAATTTTAAAAGTTGCGTTAAATAGCTGGTAGGGTACGCCACGTGTATTTTCAATTTAATGCTTTATAAAAACTCCATTTTCTCAGTTTCAGTATAGTGTGTAACGGTTCCTATTTTGCATAACACTGTCCAATTATTCTTCCCATTTTTTTATTTATTAAATTCTGTAAAATACTTTGTTATTGTTATAAAATGGTAAAGTTAGTCTTTATTAACAGTAAAGCGAGTGTATACTGAATTTTCACACACGTAAACAACACGTTATCCGATCCACACGACCTGAATGAAGCAACAAAATTTACCGTCATATCGCACAATCGGACAAAATAACGAACTCTTTTAGCCCTAAATAATGTTTCTAATGAATGTGTATCCCTAATGCGTTTTCTGGTGCAGTAGATAGTCGCTTACGAGTATTTTGCTATTAATGGCGCAGAAGCATTGCTGAAAAAGCTACACAACCTTGTTTTCAAAGAATTCGGATCTATCGACCTCTTGCTTGTAGCAAACTTCAGCAATGGTTCGTTGTGAAGAGATTCATTTGCCTGATTTGTAAATGGCATATTTAACAATTTTTGATAAAATAAAATCAATGTTAGTAAAATTCTCTTTTTTATTTAGGATGAAAGTGTGAAGACATTTTTTCGTGTGAACGAATATGAACCAAGTGAAGTAAGTATTTCTTCATTAAGGATTTTGATCTAAGACAGCACTTGTTACCTTCTGATTTCACAGAAGGCTCTCTACCTGCTGTTCACCCAGTGAAATACAAACTGTGAAAAAGTTCAGTTCGAGATTTCAAATACACACCAAGATGTTTATTCATTAAATTCATTTTTTTTTTCTTTCTCTGTAACACGTCACCGCAGCGTTGCTATGTCACTTGTTTTATTGGAAATTTTGGCGAGCTTAAAAAAGGTGGAAGAGAAAATCTTTCAAAGAGATAACAGTAGCACCATCAAGTGCACTGCTTGCGTATATTAGTAAATGTCGCCACAAATCGTATAAATGGTGTGTAGCAATATTTGAATTGGTTGTAAATACAAGTTATCTAAGCTGTTTCACTCGAGATGTTCTGAAAATTTTAAAGAGTAAAACTGAAAATCTCGTATAAAATACTAAACTTAATCAAAAGTTTAGATGTAAATGAATATTTGAGTATTTGGAAATCGATACTAAAATATAATTGTCACGAATACCGTGCGTAAAAGAGATTCCAGGGAATAAATACTCATTATTTTTAGATACACCGGTTTATTGGAATTATATACGCATTTACAATTTCACCATAGCGGCGTTACAATCAAGTTGCTGCTTCTCAACAGTGCTGCCACTGCTGGAATAAGTAGTGTAGCAAAGGTCTGACACATGTGCTTTACATCTGATTCATTCGTAAATTATTTAGACATACGCCAGTTGCCACATTAACAAGCATCTTTTTAAAGAACAGAAAACCAATCAGCTATTTTTAAATACCGTTGCCACTCAACCACATGATTTACATGTTGGCACAATAATCGCTAAGTAACCATTATACATCGCGATCTATCGTATTTGGGAAGGAAAACTTTTTATTGCTTCCCCCAGAATTTAATTGATAATCATTAAATGAATGATTCTGATTATACTATCTTTTTTTCCAAACATATACGCCAAGGGATGGCCGACTGGCTAGGGCGCTGGCATTCGGTTCAGATCCTGTGGTTTCGAGTCCCACTTGTTCATACTCATTCTTATAAAAGGCTTTGTAAATATGTGAAATATGTGACCCCTTTGTAAATATATGTACTCCTGTATTGTAGGATTTCTTCGACTACAATTTCTCTGGAGTCCTCGGATTCGACAAGGAAGGCTCTTTGGTCAGAGTAATCAACGTAGGAGGCGCTGACACAAAAGGTAGGAACACTGCATTCAGTACGAAAAGAACATAAATCTATCAGTTCTAATTTCGCTTTTCATAAATTCCTACTAAGACTGAAACACAAAACGAGTAAATTAAGCTACTTGAGGGATATATCAAGGCGGAAAAACCTTCTGTTGTATTTTCTACTGTTTCTTTTGTGTATGATTTCTGTTTACATATCGCGAAATCAATGTTTTGTTTTTCTTTTCTTCTGAAATGACATTTTTTGTGTGATGTTGTTGTGTTGTTGCTAATGCCCCCTGGTTGGAGGTTTCATTCACCAAGTCAAAATAGGCTGTTGGACTGAAAGGGGTGGATCCAGTTTTGAATTAGCACCACAAGGGTCAGAGTCCGACTTGGCTGAATGATCGGTCCCGCAATTTTGAGCCGAGTCAAGTGACGAGACCGGAACACCTGACCCCGCACCTCCAGAGGTAAATTTGAGAACTTGAAGGACATTGCAGCCACGATCTATTTTGTGACCACGACCTGTGTGATGTTATTTATATGTCCTATATGAATAATGAAAATATATGGGTGATTAAAACATTATTTTCATACATGTATGCCGATTTATTACTGCTGCGCCTTGCCTTTGTTACTTTGATTTGCCGCAACTGCTGCACAAGAAAATTTAAAGAAGTTGACTTTTAAGCTAAGGTGTTTATTCATAATTCGGTTATGAAGTACAACTAATCATAAACAACGTTCTTTCTTTCTTAAAATACGCTTCGTAAAATAAGAATACCACACGACTCAGTAAAGAAGACTTAATCAATTTCTTCCTTCCACGTAAATGATTGAACAGCTAGCAATGAGATGGGAAGAGTTCTCGCTCAAGTTGACAGGTATGATTACGGAGAGACTCCGCGATTTGATACCATCAATTAGATGGCCGGAATAGGCTATCATCAAGTATATTGCATTCAGTTATTAATAGTTGCTAAAAGTGTAGGGAAAACAACATTTTGTGGGTTCTTTTGAAAAAATATTGAATTTTGGACTTAATTTTAAAATTTTTACCTTAATTCCAGGTCTTATGAATAGAGTGCCCACTATCGAAGGATTTAAGACTCTCATATGGATGGTGAATCGTGATAAAGCCTCACTAGAAGAAGAAAACAAAAAAGTATGTACTGTATTCTTTGTCAAAAATATTTTTTTTTAAATATGAGTTTGATACCCAAAGTGGCCACTGGTAAATAAACCGACATTCTAAAAGTGTGCACGGCATTATTGCATTTGTTTCACAGATAATCTTATGGACTAATTTTGCAATAGACAAGCTTAATTAATTGGCCTGTGTGTGAAATGTAGCAAAATACGGATAGCGGGAAATGTAGAGCTTGTGTTAACCAAATTCAAACAATCGCCAAGATTAAAAACCATAATAATTAACCGTAATAACGTGACCAACATCTGTATAAAAACTGTTCGAGTTTGAAAACGCAACAAAATTGTGCCAAATAAATAAATCATAGAGACAAAACTAAAGAAAACGATTCAATAATTCACCTGCATGCAGCATTTCAGATCTCAAATCTTGCTAAAATGAAGGATGAAATCATGAAAGCAAAATAACCTTGAAGGAACTTCACCTGTATGGGCAAAAGATTTATTGCAAAAAGCATAAATTGCAAGCATTCATATGGAAATGCATGCTAAAACAACTGCACTGTGACGTCACGCATGTAATGTGCGGTTCTCACGCCCGTCCACAGCTGCAGGCCTTAAAAACTTTCCCACGTGTTTGTACAACATTTTGAAATTTCTGTGGAGGTTAGAAGGCTACCCCTTATGGTTTCACTGCCGGAGTTCGACGTTTTTGGATGTCTGCGGGTTAAACCTCAGTTTTCATCTTCACCGACTAAATCGGCGAAACGCCGCTTCCCTCTGTTGGGTGGATTAAACAGCATAGCTTGTCCCATACCTAATTATCTGAAATAAAAATACCTTTCACAAGAAAGTAGACTTGATGAGGCTAACTAAAATGCCTTTATTTTTCTTATTTTACATAAAAACATAGTAAAAAAGGGATCGATTTGATCCAATAGCTTGGAAGAAAAATATTTACAAAATTTAATTTGGTTAATTCCCAATACACGGTGCCCCTTGTATTTCACTGCATTGGAACCGCCATCTTGGTTCCGTCTCCCATCGCCAAATTGGCGACGGGAGACGGAACCAAGATGGCGGTTCCAATGCAGTGAAATAATATAAATGACAACATGCAGAACTTTCATTGAAAATTTATACAGAAAATGAAAAAATGAAGTTAAATAAGGGCAGTCGATTTTATTTTTTTAAATTTTTTGTCGCCCAAGCCGAACGCGTATTTTTGGAACAAGAAAGTCCGAAAAGTCCCAAAAATATGCATTTTTTAAACTGTACAACCACACTAAAGCACAAAAACACACAAATACAAAAAATGAAAGCTGATAAATAATGAGAAATTTATTATGTGAGAAATCCAAATTCACTCTCTCATTCACAAAAGAAGCTATACCTAGCAAAGAAATGTACGTCCGAGCGATGGAACTGCAAATCCCAAAAAGGATTTTCAACGGATTAATTTCTTTGAAAAAGGCGCGGTTTAAAAATCCAGATTAAACAGGTCTACCGGTAAAACACAGGCCCTGATTGGCCATTAATTATTCAAAGAGGAAGTGATATATACAGCAAACTTAAACGGGCTTAAAAGCATTTAACAAACAGAAACCACATTTGGCATTTTATCGTCAAAAATCTAAAAATTTGGCAAAAATCTAAAAAACATCGCCAAAAAATATCGCCATCTTATTCAAATCGGGAGCAATAAATGGTTACCTTAAAAGCATAAAACAAACACAAACCACATTTGGCGTTTCATCGCCAAATTGGCAAAAATCTAAAAAAATCTAAAAAAAGTATCGCCAAGCCGCGGCACCGTGTATTGGGAATGAGCCTTTAATTTTTAAACAAAAAAAGAATACAGATAAGCGTGTCATGAACGGGCGAAAATTAACCTACTTTAATTTTGAAAAACCTACTTAAACTGAATGGTAAAGCTTGGGATAGGTACAGGAAGAAAGAAGGGATACAAGCTTAATGGCTCGACAATACGTCACAAACACATCTAAATATCAAACTTGCTGCGAAAACAGCTACTAACACAATGGCTGAAAGCCCCAACTCACTCGCAGAATAGTTACTGCTTAAACAAAACCCCACTCGCTGAAAAAATACGTACATCTTAAATACTTGTTGTATTTACTTGTACAAACCCCATTGGCTGTGACGCGAGAGCTTCGTAATTCCAGTCCTGCCTTCAAAGTTGAAAAATCTGCATATTTATTTTAAACCATCCGTTCATGACACGTTTTTAAATGTCGCGTTTTCCGACGAAGAGAGAACAAATACTACACCCTCCCTCATAAAAATGTCACCGTATCCAATTCCTCGTTTTTTTCTCTAAGCGCCACCGGCGAAGTTTCCAAACTGGGTATGTATGCGAGACTCTGTTTTTCTTTAGAGAGATCCCCTGTAACATCTGGGCTAGAGCGACTGCGGAGATTTCTGCTCCCTGAAACCTGAGTTTTTGTAACTATTAACATCGTTTGCACCAGTCTGGTGATACTGTAAACTGCTCAAACCAACACCTCTCTTGTTACGTTTTGTTTACATAAAAGTTAAGTTTTTCGTTACTTCTGGCCTGCTAATTTAGACCACTCGGATACCAAGCTAATTAAACACGTTTCGGTTCAAGATGCTACAGCACCATTCAAAATTAACAGAGCTCCATGAACCAAGCGGATGACATCCAGTCTCTGCCCTTCTTTTCTCACGATGATACATTAGTGACGTTAGTGAAGGCAAACTATATTATGGTAAGCTCATGGTTCCCTAGACTTGATGTCGTTGCTAATATCCAAGTCTAGCCCCAGATAGACTAAATCCACGAGTCCGTTCACCCGCACAAAATCAAAAACCAAAAGAGGATCTGAAAAAAGGTCCTCGAGAATCAACCCCAGGCACTGGAGAATGTGCGCTGGGGAGGCTCCGAATTGCATTTACGGCAGACGAGATGAGTCTTGTGACCACAGTTGTATATGAGACACTTCAGATGGCCACTAAAAAAACTAGAGAGTGCCGTCTGAGTGGGTCTGTCGCAAATGAGAGAAAGACATCCTCCGGGAGAATCACCACGATACCAAGAGTGTTCCGGGGACACAATACAAGTCTGCCAATCAAGATATTTTCTAATAGAATAGAGTTCGAGAAACATCAAAGAGTGAGAGGTGGACACAGGCTCATCAGCACCCTCTTTTGCCAAATTGTCTTCCACGTCATCTCCTGCAAGGTCCACGTCCCCAGACTTAAGGTAAGGTGAGGTAATGGGATTTAGGAGTATCTAGCGTCATGAAACATACCTCACTTTAACTTCCGATAGAAAAGAATAAAATCGGAACTGGAAATTTTGAAACTAAATATAGCAGAGCCAAACTAGAATTTTGGAGGCGAACGGCAAATTCCAGTAAGTTCCCCAGACTTGAACATTTTTTTAACAGTAAGTGTATAAGACCCTCTTTTGGTAAACCAAATATGCTCCCTTTGGTTGACATAAAATTAAAAATTATTTTGGAAATAACCGATTAAACGTCCAATATTCGCCTCTTCTCCTGTAGGCCGTTTCATAGAAACAGATGACACGTGAGTCCGATTTATTTTAACATAACATTAAAATTTTTCTAGTGACTGACAAGGATCAGTCAATCCAGCCTACAAAGGAAAGATCTAACGTCTTCCATGTTTTAAGGAGCATATTGTAGGTAGCTTGAAGATGAGAAAAAACCCTTAAGTATATTTTCCGGTTATACCCAAGTGAGAAGCGCATAAAAAAGTCAAATCCTATATTCATGGCTGCTGAAGATGCCTCTCTGTGCATTTATAGCATAAATTCATCAATTATTTGAAGGTAAAATAAACTACATTCTTTTAACAGACTGATCGGAAGAATTATCAGTTCATCTACATCTTGAATTTGGACGGCCTCACTATGAGCCAAGTTTCCTATAAGCCAGGTAAGATTTTCATGTATCCAAATGTTTAAAATCTAAAGCTAATTATCATATCGATTGAAAAAAAATCAATTAAGTGATTGAAGTAATCAAGTGCAAAAATCATCTTTTTGTTGTAAATGATTGTATGGATGCTAGTATTCATAATACATTAATGTATTCGCCCTCAGTTGTTATCTGAATCTAATCGCAGATCCTTCCCCCCCCCCTTCCTTTGCTGAAAATTTTGCTTGAATCCGCTTTGCACTGAAATTCTTGAATTAAACTTTTCTCTTAATGTTGGCAATAACTGTCTAACTGAATCAAAAGCTGGAATGTGAAGTGTTATCACTAATCCCTGTGACAGCAGTGAATAATTAAAAGATAAAAAGAACTTTTTATATACCATGTTTTTAAATTTTTTGTTGAATCATATAAACTTGACAATTCTATGTATTAATAAATCATTTTTTTAATTTTTTTGATGAATTATCCCATCAACTTGAAAGAAAATGAAGTTAATTGGAAGTTAAACTTACGTTTAACTTTTCGTTCCCGTCCAGGTCGATAGATGGCTGCACCAGTCTACAAAACAAAAATAACTGAAAATTAATTTAATTCTGCTAAAAAGTTAGTTAAAAATCGATTGCAAGATTTGTACGGGACAAACACACACACAAACAAACAAACAAACAAGAAAGCGAGTTAATAAAAACATGGTAAAAAGTCAAAAGTCAAAGTTAAAGTCATGTTGTTGATAGAGTACTAAGCGGGGGGGAGGGGGTTGAAGACCCCCGCTTTACATCCGACTGTAAGATGTTATGATCGAAGTATGTTTCTTCTATTGGGCACTTTGCTTTCCATGTTGAACAGCAGGCACGCCAGCTTAACTCCTCTGCAAAACAGCGACTAGATGAAGATGGTTAAGGCAGGCTTCTATCGGGAAGGATCGATGCTCGCACAGGACGAGAGACTTTGACAATGACAGCTCTATCAGCCAGGCACGCAAGACAGCGTCCGAGCAAGCCAGATAACAAGGGGTAGTTTGTGAACAACAGTGAAAATTTCGAGTTTGGCGTTCATTATTCAAATAACCATAAATATTTTGACGACTACTCTACATCACTTTCTCATTTTTATCTTTTTCTATTCGCTTAAAATTTGAAACTAAAATCTTTATTTCAAGAAAGAGACGTGCTGACATTTTTTTCCATGTTTTTATTAACTTGCTTTCTTGTTTGCGTGTGTGTTTGTGTGTTTGTCCAGTACAAATCTTGCAATCGATTTTTAACTAACTTCCCGACTAGCTAGACATTTGAAACTTTTAGAATAGCTCAGAACACGATGACAATGCATTTTTTAATACTTTTAGCAATCTTTAAGCAGAATTAAATTCATTTTCAGTTATTTTCAGTTTATTTTGTTTTGTAGACTGGTGCAGCCATCTATCGCCGGAACGGGAACGAAAAGTTAAACGCAAGTTAACTTCCAATTAACTTCATTTTCTTTCAAGTTGATGGGATAATTCATCAAAAAAATTGCAAAAAATTATTTATTAATGCATAGAATTGTCAAGTTTATATGATTCAACAGAAAATTTAAAAACATAGTATATAAAAAGTTCTTTTTATCTTGTAATTATTAGAACTAAGTTCCTGTAAATTAATAGAAAATTATCTACTTGCTAGATGACCAGGTAAATTGCTATGAATCTGAGTCACAAAAGTAATAAGTTTCAGGAATAATCCTCACTGCATTTTAAAATTTTAAAGCTTTCTACTGAAAATTCTAAATTTATTATAGCAAACCTTAATACGTATTTTAATTCCTAAATGAACTTTTAAAAAAATGCAATTAAACTCAGTCAAAGCTGCCGTATTTACTCATATGCAAAAATTAGGCGTTTAACAATTTTCGGCATAACTCTCGTAAAATGTTTATATATAGGTGAGCTTAAAAAAAGGGCATATAAAAATTCTTTAAAGCTCGCCTGTATATATCACCAATACAAAAATAGGATCAATAAATGGCCTACATAGATAAGCAGAATCTATTTAAGCTGTATACCAAAATGAGAAGCCTTTCGAAACCCCCTGAAACAATTTTGAAATTAAGGCTATTTTAAAGGACTTTTCACAGCCCACGGATATTTTGTGGACACAAATATGTGCAACATTTACTAATTAAATGATCAAAAGACACATTTTACTAATCAAGAGTAGAATTCTAAACCCTATGTGAAATGCTTATTTTGAAAAAGTTTTTCCGTTTCAGCTTTCGACACTGCCGTACAGGCTCTGAAGTTGCTGCAAGATCATTATCATGATATACTGAAGACGGTATATTTCATCAATGGTCAGTAGTTCGGTTTCCTTCCACTTAACTGCACTTTAATCTACTTAACTGCGGTATTTTTGTTTGTTATATTTTTAGAATCCTTGATATATTTTAAATAACTTAAATCTAATTTGGTTACTGCGTAGCTTGAACAAACGGTAGTACTGCCTCTGAGTATTTTTCTAATCATATATGCAAATGCACGTCTTTGAATTCTGTCTTCAGCATATGAAGGTAGACGTTTAAAGAAAAAAAATGCGTGGCTTTTCAAATTTTTAATTTGCAGTAGTCAGTTTTTCATGGGACATTAAATTGTTAACGTCTATTGCAATAAGGGCCTGTTCACATAGGAGTCTGGTAGCGGAAGTGTTAAAGTATTGAAATATATTCAACCAATGACAAACCTCCAAACGATTAGCAACGACATTTTTAACGCCTACGATTGGTTTATTTCCGTCTCAGCGCCATCTTTCCTTTTACGCTTCCGCTACCGGACTCCTGTATGAACAGGCCCTTACTCAGTTTCATACAACGTCACAAAAGAAAATGTGGAAGAAAGGGCAGAGAATGGATGCCATGCGTTTTGCACGTGGAGCTCTGGTTTGCATATCTATACGAGTTTTAGTAATCTCCGCGCTTAGCTATAAACGTTTTGTCCTTCTTTTATGCACGAATTCAGATGTGACATTTTGCGTGCAACTTATAGAACTAAAAAAATTAATTCAATTAGATTAAGAATAACTTTGGAAAACACGTACAGCATGTAAAAATTTTCAAATGCAAAATAAAAAGTAGAATTCAAAGTATGCACTCGGTGAAAGTGATTAGAAAAATAATCAAAGCTAAATACCTCAATGCATAACATGGCAATGGAAAATATGTGAGTTCCCTTAATGCATCATATGAAAAGAATTTTGAAAAGAGGAGGAGCTAAATCAGTTTAAAGAAAATAAGAAAAATTTTGATTGGTTAGCACTATTTGCCATGGACAATGGATAGTCCCTGAATTTACAACCTTTATTTTAAGAAAATTAACAATAGTAATGAAGAAATCCTTCAAAATTAAACTAAAAGGCAAAGAAAGACCGACACCGCCGTTATAGCTCTTTTCGGAGTACCCTGGCCAAAGGCTTTAACGCCAGTGATGACTATGATTCATTTGAATAAGGGCCTGTTCCCATAAGAGTCCGGTAGCGGAAGCGTTAAAGTAGAAATATATTTAACCAATGATAAACCTCCAAACGATTAGCAACGAAATTTTGAACGCCTATAATTGGTTTATTTCCGTTTCAGCGCCATCTTTCCTTTTACGCTTCCGCTACCGGACTCCTGTGTGAACAGGCCCTAAGGGTGCTTGTGAAATTAGTAGTAGAGGTTTTAAGGTAAAATTACTTTGCATCGAATTATTGTGCTGAGTTAAGAGAAGTAAGGGCCTGTAACAACTATTATTTAATGAATGATAGCATTATACGACCCTCCATGTCACAGTGGGCAAGTCCCCTTCACTTAGTTACTAAAAATTATGGTGCATTATGACCCTGTGGGGATTACAGAAGGCTTAATGACCAAACCATACCAGACCGTTACCCTATTCCCAGAATAGAGGATTTCCATCATATTTTGAAGGGTAAGAAGATATTCTCCAAAATTGATTTATTTAAAGCCTATTTTCAAATCCCAATTGCAGAAGAGGTTAAACCAAAGACGGCTATTATAACACCTTTTGGCCTCTTTGAATTTAATGTGATGAGTTTTGGTCTTCGTAATGCTCCATCAACGTTTCAAAGGTTTATTAATCAAGTATTAACTGGCCTAGACCTTGCATTTGCTTATCTCTATGACGTGTTAATCGCTTCAAGTTCAGAAGAAGAATATCGACACCACCTTAAATTAGTTTTCGATTGATTGGACGAATATGGATTGCGTATTAATATCTCCAAATATTATCGTATTAATATCTCCAAATATATCTCTCGGTTATAGGAGTAAACCAACTTAAATTTTTGGGATATCTTATAACACCTGAAGGATCTAAACCACTTCCTGAAAAAGTCCAGGTTATATTAAACTGCAAATTACCTGAAACTATTCAAGATCTTCGTACTTTTGTCGGTATAGTTAATTTTTACATAAGATACATAAGAAATGCAGCTCAACATCAAGCCATACTCCACGATTACCGAAAAGGATTCAAAAAGAAGGACAGCAGAAAAATTCCCTGGACAGAAGATGCCAAAATTCAGTATGAAAATTGTAAGCAAGACCTAGCTAATACTGCATTGTTAACATTTCCCAACTCGGAATTACCACTGTCCTTATGTACAGATGCTTTCAGTTGGGCTATTGGCGCTGTCTTACAGCAATATCAAGATAATGGTTGGAAACCGACTGCATTCTTCTCCAAAAAATTGAACGACACCCAGAAAATATACAGTACCTACGATAGAGAGATGTTAAGCATTTATCTTGCTGTGAAAAATTTATGCATATGTTAGAAGGGAGAAATTTCGTTGCAGTTACTGATCACAAACCATTAACGTTCGCATTCAAACAAAAAAATGAAAAAGCATCGCCAAGGCAATTAATACATCTCCAATATATACTCGTATCACAGTTTACAACGGATATTCGATTTATCAATGGTGAAGAAAACGTCGTTGCAGATATGCTTTCAAGAATTGAAGATATTTCCTTAATTGATTATGATAAAATTGCTGAACATCAATCCAGTGATAAAGAACTTATTACTTTGCAAAATAATAATTCTTTGAAATTCAAAAAATATTCTCTTCAGTCTGGCAATATACTGTGGTGTGATACCTCAACGGCCAATGTTCGTCCATTTATTCCTGAAATCTTCCGTTTTGCAATTTTTAAGCAAATTCATGGACCAGCACACCCAAGTATAAAAACAACCACCAAATTGATAACTACAAAATTCATATGGCCAAATGTTAAAAAAGATGTACGAGAATGGGTTCGTTCCTGTATCGAGTGCCAAAAGAATAAAGTCCTAAGGCATACGAAGTCTCCCATTGGTGAATATCAGAAACCTGATGAAAGATTTAGCGTCGTTCATATCGACATCATTGGTCCACTGCCGCCATCTCATGGTATGGTGTATTGCCTAACGTGCATTGATCGCTACACATGTTGGATTTAAGTCACACCATTACAAGATATCACTGCTGAATCAGTTGCTAAGGCTTTTTATGAAAATTGGATTGTGCGATTTGGTGTTCCATTTCGGATTATATCAGACCAAGGAATGCAATTTAAATCGGAATTATTTCGTCAGTTATCAATAATTTGTGGTATTAAGACCCAACACACAACTTCATACCGACCGCAGTGTAACAAAAAAATTGAGAGATTGCACAGGACACTGAAAGCAGCTATTAAATCTCATAATTCAGTAAGATGGACTGAATCACTTCTCACCGTGCTTCTAGGACTACGTGCCTCTTTAAGAGAAGATAGTAACTGTTCCATATCTCAAATGGTATAAGGTAAAACAATTAAACTTCCTGGAGAATTTTTGACTGAGACGAAAAATAACATGGAACCATGCACATTCGCAAGTAGATTGATAAATCAAATGAATGAGTTAAAACCACTTTCATCCAGACGCAAAAACAACAAAAGCATTTTTGTGCACAAAGATCTCTCCATATGCACGCATGTTTTTGTTCTCGTTGACAGAGTCAAAAAGCCTTTGGAATCGCCCTATGAAGGTCCGTTTGCGGTAATGGAACGTAAAGAAAAGTATTTCATGATAGAAATTAAAGGAAAGGGCATAAATATATCAATTGATCGATTGAAACCTGCTTACTTGCTCGTGACTGATGACATTCCATCAAATTTGCCTAAAGAAGTCCCTAGCAAACCAACAGTACTGAACGATGAGCCGCAGAAATCTGAATTTAGTGATACTACTGAAGAATCTGCACCTGAACCCAAATATTCTCGTTGTGGAAGAAAAATTAAACTTCCTACTCGCTTTCAAGAATAAGTGCAAATATTTGAAGGATAACCAATATTTTAATTTGTGTTCAATATTAACGTAACTTCGTTACTGGAAAGGGAGTAATGTAACATTTTTATATTTTCTTTTATATTTTATATTTTCTTTATTATTCTATTTTTATGTTTTTCGGTATGGCAACATTGAGTTTTTGTTAATTCTGATTGATGTAGATGTAATTGTTATTACAGTTGGCTCTATGTTTAACGACGCTCTACTTAACGGCGATCTCTATTTAAAGACGATATTTCCCAGTCCCGGCCCCTCCGACGTAAAAAAACTCTATTTAAAGACGACGTTGTTTCTGTTTAACGATGAATTTTTTTTACATGATAAACTTTTTTACATGATAAAGAGAAAGTTTTACTTTTAATCGACCTTTGCACTGCACATACTCCAAATATCCCTGGACTTACAAATTTGACTATTCATTTCTTACCAGCTAATAGCGTTAGCAAGTTGCAGTCATTAGACCTGGGTAGCATACTACAGAAGCAGTGATTCACAGTCATTCGCAGTGTGAAAGCATACTACAGAAAGTCTTTAATTAGGAAATTATTAAACAATGCGGCTGACAGTATGAAAATTAGAAAATTTACGATCTTGGAAGCAATGCACGTGATAACATCAGCATGGAAAGAAGTTTCTTCATCCACAATAAAAAACTGCTTTCGCATTGCTGGAATTCACAGAGAACTTGTATTGGAACTGCAAAGTACCGATGTAGAAATCAACGAAGATATACCCCTGAAGAATGGAGAAGTCTTGTTTAAGATGAGGATGTTTCAATTCAAGATTTCTACAATTGTGATGAATCTGTTTTAACAACAGATTATAGAAATGTAGAACCAATTTATGAAGATTTAGTAAACTATAACACAGTGTCAGACGAAGAAGGGTAAGTTGAACACTTGGAAAACGAGACACTGCCACCGTCTTACACAGAGGCAACTTTTGCTCTAGATGTTCCCCGACGTTATATTACATTGCTTATGGAAGATGACACATTTAACATTTTAGAAAATCTGGAAAATAGAATAACGTAAACAAAGCGAAAAATGAAGCAATCAACACTTTT
Source organism: Dolomedes plantarius (assembly GCA_907164885.2). Lineage (NCBI taxonomy): Eukaryota > Metazoa > Arthropoda > Arachnida > Araneae > Dolomedidae > Dolomedes > Dolomedes plantarius. The sequence continues at coordinate 27,372,523 of OU015502.1, read as the reverse complement.
TGACTTTTTAAAAACCTAATTTATTGTATTGTTTTGTACTCCTTTTTCAATGTAATTTAAAATAACTTTTTGTGAATAAAATAATAATGATAATAAAAGTTACATTTTTAAACACTTCAATACATTAAGAAATATATTGACAGTCCTAAGCCTGTAAAGTGTGAAGGGAAATGTTATTTTTTCATAAATTCTGTTTAAGGGCGATCTCTACTTAAGGACGATTTTTCACGGTCCCTTGAAAGTCGTTAAATAAAGAGCCAACTGTATTAAAAAATGGTTGTATTTAGAATGTGTGCTTAATTCTTAATTCTTGTAAATAATAAATATTACGTGTGTCGCTTGAAAATAACGTAAAGTTTTTTGAGAATACAGATTAGTGTCTTGTCAGTTTACATATGCTGGCGAACATATATAATTTACTTGCGGTGCAGCGTTATAGGCCTGTTCACATAGCAATCCGTAGCGTAAGCTTTAAATTTTAACCAATCATATAGCTGAGCGCTATGACATCATCCGTTGACTCACATATCATCATTCGTGAACAATCCGTTGGCCTTTTACGCTTACGCTAACGGACTGCTATGTGAACAGGCCTTTAAATTTAAATGAAAAGAAAACGTGCCTTTAAAGAAACAGTTGTCCTAACGAGTGAAAAACAGACAGGTAAATGCGAGAGGGAGGAGATAATTAGTCTGGCGCTGGTTCAAAAGGCAAAGAATGGGATCCCTTTTTCCAAAAATAAAATCGAATGAGGAATCTAATATAAATACAGAAAATGTCATGCTTAGAAAACAGGGAACTGCCGCTGAAAATTGAATAGATTTAGAAGAAAACATCCAAACTCGTACGATCACCAAACTTATCTTCTTTTTGCAGCCCCGTCTTTCTTCTCTTCCGTGTATAAGCTGTTTAAACCAGTGATCCAAGATTCTCTCCAGCAGAAGATCAAAATCTACGACCACGGAGGTAAGTAAATCGCCAGCTACTCTTCTCAAATGAATAAAATGATATGATGAATATGTGGATATTAATTCTATATTAATTCTTTATATATTCTCCACCGAGAATCATTAAACATAAACCCAAGGTTTCAAAATGAGCCCATTGCGGTAGGCGTATCTAGAATACTATATTTACGGGGTTGTGGGAAAATTCAGACACATGAGTGACTAAGTTGAAAATTTCCCACAACCAGGGACTAATGTGCGATACGAGGCGTCACTTCCAGTAAAATGCTCAAAGGATTTACTGGAAGTGACATCGACAGTGACTCCGACAAGTTGATATACCTGGTCAGGTCAGGTCAGGTATATCAACTTGTTGGAGTGCCAGGGTCTGTAAGACTTTACCTCCAGTAGTAAATTTTTGCATCAGAATATATGTGCTCAACAAGTATTAAAAATATCAGAAATAAGTCCTCATCAAAAAAAATAATTTTTTAAATAATAAAGAATTTAAGGATTAAAATAAAGAAAATTGGGAAACGTGCAACCACCGAGAATCAAACCGGGGTCAAGAGATTACAAAGCACACCCTCTACCACTGCGCTAATTTTACCACAGGCGTTTGGGAGAAAAGTGAAAGATATTCGCACTGATATTATTGTAAAGTTCTTGGAGGTTGGTAAATATACATGTGGGAGAAGTTTTAAGTTAGGAATTAGTTAGCAGGATAGAAGACTCAATTGATCCACTACGGAGGTTGATGCCTTCTAGAGTTCCACGAAGGCTCAAATGGACAAATAGCGTTTTCTTTCTCCTGCTATGACGTCACTTATCTCTTAATGGTCCTGGGTTGTGGAAAATTTTCATCGTAAGTAATATGTCACTCATGTCTCTGAATTTTCCGAGGACCTCCGCATTCCTTCAACCGCAATAGGTCCATTAAAATCCTATCAACTCAAGAGAATTTTCGGGCACTAAAATAATATTTGCATGCAATTAATATCGATAATTGATTTAGCAAGGAAAAGGACTCTCAAACCGGAATAAAATCCGGACAAGACGAGTCATGTTTGAAAAAGTATTTCCAAACTTTTGGGTCTCATGACTGATACTGTAAAATGTGTGGCCGATACAGTATTAATCAGGAAGTGGAATTAATCTTCAAATAAAAAAGGGGGGTTTAACTTATTCAGTATCTTCTTTTTGCTTACCAGGGAGCTGGAAAGAGGAGCTTTTGAAGCATATCGACGCAGACGTCTTGCCCAAATTCTTAGGAGGAGAATGTGTGGACAGTAATGGAGACCCAAAGTGCAGTGAATACGTAAGTAGATAGTCTAATGTCCATAACTGCTGAGATAAAATGTCAGTCAGATTGAAACAGGAAGATTGATACTGTGCACCATGGAATTCATTCTCATATCATTGTAGGCGGAGCAAACAATAATGTAGTTGCACGCAGCATGTCATATCTAAACTCTTGCCTCAACGGAAGTCAAAACGTTTGATGTAAAAAGCATAAATAATTACAAGATAAAAAGAACTTTTTATATACCATGTTTTTAAATTTTCTGTTGAATCATATAAACTTGACAATTCTATGTATTAATAAATACTTTTTAAAAAAATTTTCATGAATTATCCCATCAGCATGAAAGAAAATGAAGTTAATTGGAAGTTAACTTGCGTTTAAATTTTCATTCCCGTCCCGGGCGATAGATGGTTGCGCCAACCTACAAAACAAAATTAACTGAAAATGAATTCAAAACCTACTTAAAGATGGGTAAAAGTATCAAAAGAATGCATTGTCATCGTGTTCTGAGCTATTCTAAAAGTTTTAAATGTCTAGCTAGTCGGGAAGTTAGTTAAAAATCTATTGCAATATTAGTACTGGACAAACACACAAACAAACAAACAAACAAACAAGAAAGCGAGTTAATAAAAACATTGAAATTACTCAAATTCATATAGAAATGTATGCCTAAACAATTACACCATTGAAATTTCAAAACAACTTAGCTCCACATGTGAAACGGCATCCATTTTCTGACTTTTACGTGCAAATAAGAACGGATCATTGTGTCTCTATTGGCTGCATTGGCTGCATCAAAATGCCTTACGTTGTCGGTATTCTTTGGTCTCTCTTGATACATAATTGTCAATTTTCAGGACCTTAAGTTTCATTACGAATTTAGGAAATTCTGGCTGCACGTTGCGGTTTGTGCGTTGAGTCAGACAATGGTTGAAGGGCTCCTTTAAAGTTTCTGGAGGTATTAGCAACCTGCACTAAACTCGTGTTCGGCAGGGAGGCTAACCGTCACAATCACTTATTATTCAGTCCATTTGAGCAAAGGTACAGATGAGAGGTGCGTCGACGAGTGAGAAGAAACTATGAATGGAGTAGAAAACGTTACATGTTAGCGATCTAAAAGACTTCAGATTCGTTGCTGAAGAAGGCCTAATCAGTCACTGCAAAAGTCAAAATACCGACACAAAGAAATGTTACGACAAAATCAATGATGGCAATAAATCAACAAATCGTGACAAAACATTACCATTTGGCCATCCGACTTGTCAACCTTTTTATTGGCCTAGAAAACCTGACGTGTCGATAAATGTTCGTTTGTTTTTCAGGCCCATTAGTATTGAACTAGCTTTATAATAGCATCCAATATGCGGGTTGCCAGTGAAATCTAAACCGTAAATGAAAGCGACCCAAAATAATTTACTTAGAGTACCGATATCTCGCATTCAAAAGTACACTATCTACCAATAAGTATGTGGACACCCATGCAAATGACGATATCTGCGGTCTTGATATAAGTCACACCCTTCGCCGTTAAATATCGTGTAGGAAACAACATTGGCATTAGTCGCATGCAAGATGCCACGAAGTGCAGAGTTATCTGATTTCGAAAAAGGTGTAATCGCCGGTTATCACTGAAATGGCCGATCCTTAAGGTATGACTATCTAGCGAGCTGCATTACCCAAAATCGACAGTGGCCTATGTGATTCAGAAGTGGACGGTGAGCGGTGATTGTCGAAACGTTCCCCGAGTCGGCAGATCCACGAAACTGGAAGATAGAGACCAACGAGTGCTGTCCAGAGAAATTCGGAAGAACCGCACCCAACCGATGGCCCACATACTCCAGGAGTTTCAATAGGCATGCGGGAGTGTTTTTTCGATGAATACCATCCGTAAGGAAGCACATCTGCTTGGTTTTCATGGTCTTCCTGTCGCCCATAAGCCTTTGATCATAAAATCCAACCACGCTGTTCGGTTAATGTGGTGCAAAGCACATCGAAAGTGGACCATAGGTCAGTGTAAACGGGTTCTTTGGAGAGACGAATCAAGGTTCACCCTCTACCGTTCGGATGTCAGGGTCTGGGGCTGGCGTCTGCCTGGAGAACGCTTCCTGCCAGAATGCATTGTGCCCACAGTAAAGTTCGGCGGAGGTGGAATTATGGTCTGGGGGTGTTTCTCCCAGTATGGAGTGGGACCTTTTGTCCCAATTCATGGTAAGCTCAACACCGACGCCTACTGCACTATTTTGGATGACAGTATGCTTCCCACGTTGTGGCAGTTTTACGGGTTGGACCCACGTTACTTCTAGGACGACAGCGCCAGCTGTCATGTTGCGAGGTCCACTATGGATTGGTTTGGTGACAATGGGGTTAACCAAATGGATTGGCCTGCTCAGAGCCCAGACCTGAACCCTATCGAGAACCTCTGGGACGAGCCGTCACACAAGGACTTGTGAAAAGCATGCTCAGGAGGGTTAAGGCTGTAATTGCCTCTCATGGAGGCTCTACCAACTACTGAATATGAATAAATTTTGTTTTTCTTTTCTATCACAGGTGTCCAAATACTTATTGGTAGATAGTGTATCAGCACTATCATTGTTTGTGAGAGTTGTATTCTTGAGGAAAATCATTCCTTAGCACGTGGCGATCTCCCAAGTGTGTGTGAAAGATTTAAACTTATATTAACATTCATTACTGATTTAATTTTATTTTATATTTGTTGTTGCTATTATTTGTTGCTCGACTTTCTCCATTTTTGTTAATATTTTCAAATGTACAGAAGAACTAATAGTAACTATCGGGTCAGATTTTCTGCACCTTTAAAAAGCACCTCAGTGTGGCAAAGCTTATTCTTCGTACAAATGATCCTTCTTAATCCCTTTAATAGATCTCCTTCGGAGGGATTGTTCCCGAAAGTTGCTATTCCAGCAACTTCCTGGATCCGAACGATCCTGACGTAGTTGTTGCCACCATAGCCGCTGGGGCTACCCAAAACTTCCGGTTTCCAGTGCGGAAGATAGGATCAATCTTTAGATGGCACATTCAGGTTAGTTCAAGAGTATCTATCCCTTTCTTAACTATTGATATTTGACAAAAGGTTTCATGACATTTTTGTTTAATACTTAGAACATGTATCCAATTCTGCTCTTAAATTTGAAATGATTGGCAAGTAAATTTGATTTCAGATGCATCACATTGAAACTGAAGAAGGCCCAATAGAGTACCACTCAAAATATTAGTGCAGTATGTCAAATATCTCGTTTAAGAGAAATGTTCTATTCACAAGGTTAATTCCTCATTTAGAATGTGCAAGTTCTCTTAAACGTACCGTGAATTTTCCCCAAAAAAGTTTTGTTTTTACGTGTATGCATGCGTTAGACTCAATTATCTCTGTTATAAGTTCTTCCAAATCACTAGGACCAAAAGTCACGGTCCAATCACTAAGAAAAAAAATTCTCCTTACCTTTGCATTTACATTTTAAGAGATTTTTTTACATTTTTGCATTTGCATTTCAAGAGAGCGACTAAGAGAGTTTTTATAACTTTAAAAGCATAAGTTTCTATTTGAGAATTACCCAAAGATTTGACGACATCGGGTCACCTTATCAAACTAGATTCTATGAAAATTCTATCACTTCACGAAAAATTCATAAGACTTTTGATATCTAAGACACGGTATTCCAAAAATCCAATATATTTTGTTCTCTTTCCAGGGAAAAGACAATGACATTGCCCTTGGCCTGTTCAGAGAACCTTTCCTGTCTGGATCCGAGACTCCTAGGACACGTAAGAAAAAGGAGGAAGACATGTCGAGGTTCGAGCAGCTGACCCCTGTCATACGATGCCAGTGTCATATCTGTCCGGAAGAAGGCAGCGTGGCTCTCTGGTTTACAGGCAACAGTGAGTGGTTTCTGACGTTAGATCTTTTTACTAGCAGCTAGAAATTCCTAGCAATACTAAACATCTGTCAGGTTTTTCCTTTGTAATAAGCTGTCAGCGTTATATCTGCCCGGTAGAAAGCAGAAGCGTCCTGTGGTCCATTGGCAGCTGAGTGTGGTCTCTTACGTTTGATCTTTATACGAAGACCTGGCATTGTGAAGCGATACCAAGCATCTTCCATATATTGTCATTGCAATACGTGCCGGTGTCACATCTGTCCGGTTTGGTTTGGTTTGGTTTGGTTTCGCTTGGTTGAGAGCGCTACGGTCATTTTTTTTGCTACACTAGGGCTCATTAGACCGTGACCAACAGCTTAAAGCCGATTCCGAACGGCTACAAACATCCATGCCAATAATGGGACTCAAACCCACGGACTACCACAGGTACCGAAAGCCAGCGCCCTAGTCATTCGGCCATCGTCCGACCACATCTGTCCGGAAGAAGGCAGCAGCGGTTTACCAGCAACTGTGAGTGATTTCTTGTTTTCGATCCCTTTCCCTAATGCCTGGTAATGTGAAGCAATACCGAACATTTGTCAAATTTCGCCCTATCCAGTCCACCATCGGCCCGAATGGTGGCAACAACGTCCTCTGATGTGCTGACAACAATGAATGCTATCTTTCGTTTAATACATTAATCAACTAGAAATATGAAGCAACACCTAGCATCAGCCAAGTTTCCCCTTAGTTATTAGATAAATGACTAAATAGAACTGGAAATGCTGAAATGTCCAGCTCGATATTCTTCGAATACGTCTCGTCATACTGATTGACACAAAATTACGTTTGGCTGACCAGTGGATGGAAGACAGTAGCATATATCCAGGAGAATAATCTTTGCTCTCCTTTGAGCTGAAAGCATTCTTAGGGTCTGTTCACATAGAATCCTTCAGCGTCAGCGTTACTCGTACTGACATATTTTAAACCAATTACAGACCTTAAAAATTTCGTAGCTAATCGTTTGGAGGTTTGTAATTGGTTAAATATATTTCAATACGAATAACGCTGACGCTGGTGGATTCTATGTGAACAGGCCCTTATACTGAATTTTACCATTTTTAGCCCATTTTTAGCCCCTCCCAGGGAATTACAGAATGAACCAAACTGAACAACAGACAGCTGACTGCTGTGCACCGCGCTTAGAAAGAATGCATTGTTTCTGGTCAGGGAAAACGTTGATCTATTGCGTTCATTTCGAATTCCAACCGAAACGGACGCCGAGCGTTCAGCTCAAGACAAACAAGAAATCAATCAAAGCCCGCCCGCGTTGTAAATTGGTTAGCAACGCAAGCCAGTTTATCCAAGTTTTACCCCTTTTTATGCCTTTCACTACATACTACATTAATCTCATCCTTTTCATTTTTTTTTCAGTCATTCTACATTTCGACAATTCTTACAGCTGGATGAACTCAAAAGAGGTTCTGTTCAAGGTCAGCGTGAGACCACCTACCGACTCTGGAAAAAATTACATCAACTCTGCAGACAACGCCGCCCGGGCCCTAAAAAAGATGACCCTGTCGCATTAGACTTTCGGATATTTATTGCATGTTAGTATGTTAGGAGTACTAATTTACCAATCCTCGAGGTCTACAAGTTTCTGAAGCCTTCAGAGAAAACGAGAGGTGCATCCAAAGAGTTGGGACTAAGGTGCCTAGTCAGCTACACACAGTCAAGCGCAGCAGAAGGCATCCCCTGGAATCTAAAGAACGCGTCATTTTCTCTCTTACGGTGGAAACAGGGGGAAACTATATGTATAACACACTGAGATGCATTCTTCAGCTCTAGGTAAAGACTGTGGAATAATGAAATATTCGGTACAATATAATAAAGCCACAAAAAAAAATTTCTATATTTTTCGAACATTCACCAAACTCTGTGAAAGCAAAATGACTCATCTCACTAATTAAGGCTGCTGTGTACTAACCCTATTGGATTCGCTCACCTCAACGTTAACCCATGGAGAAAATGTGTCCAAGGACTGCCGACTTGGATTTAAAGATTTTTATTTTTTAAATTGTACTGCGTAATAGAGCAAGAAATTTTACGCTTTGGGGCATTTTTCGTTTAAAAAAACCAAATAATATTTTTGATTTAACTATTCGGGGAAAAATCGATATAGCGTGTTTTAAAAGCTCGTCAATTCCTTTAGTAGACGCAGTTTATAAAATGAATCCTGTTGCAAGGTATAGAAAAATTCAGGTTATCTGACAATACCATATTTATTGGATTACTAGCATTTATAGAGCTGTAAATAGTAGATAAATTTTCTCCATGTGTTAACACTGAGGAGAGCGAATCCAATTTTTTTAAAATTGTACTCCTTAATAGAGAAAGAAATTTTACACCTTGGGCCATTTTCGTTTTAAAAAAATGTAAATATTTTTAAATTTAAATTATTCTTTGAAATAATCTGGTATATTTAGTGTGTTTTAAACGCTCATAAATTCCTGTGGTGGACAAAATTTCTGAAATGAATCCTGTTGCAAGGTGCAGAAAAGGATTCAGGCTATCTTAAAGTACCATTTTTATTGGATTATCAACATTAATGCAGTTGTAAATAGTTGACACATTAACATTTGGGTGAGCGAATCCCGTAGAGTTAGTACACAGCTGCCTTAATACAGGGAAATATAACCTTTATTTCGTCCATATGTTTACAGAAATCTAAAGTTTGTCTAATGCGCTATGCAATCATTTCTCTCTGGTGAATATTTTTTATCTACAGTCAAGAATGTTGTTGGCGTCCAGGAAAAGAACGTGCTTTCCTTCGTAAATAACTCGTAAAATCTTCAAACCTAATAACAGAACAATCAAGCTAAAGGACAAGTATGTTCAGATGGAACGAAAGCGATCGGTAAACAGCGATACTTCATCCAGTGCATTTATCCCCCAGAACAAAAGCTTTTGTTATCGATAATAATCGATGACGTTTGTGCCTTTGTATACATAATTTCCAACCTTTAATATGAATAGCCTTGGACTTTCACTCTATAGTATAAATTTTGTTCTTCTTTTCATCTATATAAAGAAAAACACGATGTAAAATACATAAGTATTTGAATATTTTCCGATAATTTCCTTTAGTGGAAATGATAGAAAATTTGAACATCGAATATTCATTTGATTGATTTTTACTGAATATGGAATATTTGAAAGTCGAATATAGACACAGTCGAATATCGTATGCAGAATACAGAATTTGAATATCAATATCTGAACGTATCAATATTTGAATATTTCGAAAATTTAATTTTAAAGGAAACTGTAAAAAGTATTTATTCATTTTACACTTCTTTTTTTTCGTCTGCCTCTAAAAGAAAAATTTCAGTCAAAAATATTTTCCGCGGTTGAAATGTAAATTTAATTATATGGAGAAATATATTCCTATGAACGTACATCCACTAAAGATATATCAAATTTGCTTTTATTGATTTATTGTTTTCTTTTTTGAGAACGCGATTATGATAACGTACAAATAAATCTCTTACAATATTTTTGGGATCTCATTCTTTTAATTTATAATTATCGCGCACAAGCGTTCAAGTCGTCTCCTCAGGCCTGTAATCATTGGGCATTAAGCAGTCATTTTTTCCGTTATTTAAGTTATTTGATATCTTGTAGTATATTGATTTGTATCCATACCTTTAAGGGCCTGTTCACATACAATGCGTCAACGTTAGCGTTACTTGTATTGACTTATTTTCAACCAATCGCAGGCCTTAGCAATTTCGTAGCTAACCGTTTGTAGGTTTGTAATGGGTTGAATATATTTCAATAGAAGTGACACTGACTCTGACGTATTCTATGTGAACAGGCCCCAACTCTTGTACTCTGAAACATGACGTATGCCTCAACGATGTGATCTCTTTTGTATTTTTCCAATAAAAATTATAACTCAAATGGAAGAGTGTGACTTAATTCTTTTAGACATAACTTTTAAACAATATAGCAGCTTGCACTTTATATACATTAAGAGAAGCTCAAAATCTGGCTCGGACTTAATTTTAGGAAGCTTAATCCGCCACTGCGTTTGATTAGTACCTTGTCCACTGTTCCTGAACATTTTTTTCTCCTACGTCGGGTCAGCGACCACATCGGCGATAAGCCCTCTGGCAGCACAATAAAAAGGCGCAGGACAGCTTGTCAAATGAGTGAAATCCATAAGAGCGCCTGAAGAACACAGGATACAGTCAGGGCTGTCTACCACGCCAATACGGCACAGGTGATCCTGTAAAAAGTCATGGCCAGTTAAAATTCAAAAATTAGCAGTGAAGACAAAGCGGGGAAGGTTCATGGGAAGTGGAGAACACAGCAATGAACTCCAGGCCTTACCCACCACAGCTTCAGCGTAGTGATTTCGAAGGGACCTTTGTAATTTATATTTTATTACACCACAGATTTGCCGGTAGGACACATTTAAGTGTGGCTAGCGCAAATGACATCAGCTTTTTGCAAGGATGTCGGCTTTTTCTTTTCCTGGAATCCCGTTGTGACTAGGAATCCATTGAAGGACAATTTTCCAGCCTATAGAAATTTCTTAATTAAAAAGCTTTTAAAAAGCTTCTTAGTTTCTTCTACATGGTAGGAATCACTTATCAAATCACAACTGGGTTGCAGTGACGAAAACTGTTACTCGTTTAGCACTACCCAGGAGGCACGTGTAGCTTAAAAGACGCTACGGACGCGAGTAACACCGCCTCCCAATAACACCGCCTGTTCCTGAATATTAGATCATTAGGGATTTGAAGAGATAAATCACGAAATACACTGATCTTCAGCGATGAACATGTTTTAGCATGGAGGGAAGTCCAGAGATCAGTTTGTGGACTGTACTGATCTTAATGTCAAGTACTAAGGTGGTTGACGTGTTTTGGATTGTTTTCCCCGTTTGAGAACTGTTCTAGTTTTTTGACAATGCGGGGCATTTGTCGTTGAAGACATTCGTACTTTAACCTCGAGAATCGTTGGTTGCTTTCAATGGGGAGGACATCGTATAAGGAAACCAACACCACCCCTTAGTGCCACCTAATATTTTGACCGAGCTCCCCTCAGGGGTGACATCTTAGGGAATCGTACATTTTCCCACCCTCTTTGACTTCATAGAAGAACTTTCCGGTCTATGGATTTAATGTGGCCGAATCCGGCCTAGACACAAAGGTATTTAGTGGTGTTCGTCGGGATTCGAACTGAGCAAGACTACCTCGAGCTGTTTGAGAACCGCTGCACCCGGAACCATGAGATAAGATCAGGGTATAGCAATTCTGGACAAGCTCATCCTTCTTCACTGAAGCAATATCATAGAACTGATATTGCGACAATGTCCCTTGGCTCACAATTTTCTCGGAATTGATCTGTTGAAAACAAGTTTGAAATTTCAGGCTGACTTCAGGGTCGGAACTAGAGTTACGGCTACGTATTGTAGCAGTAATTGATAATACAAAGGATATTCTTCGTAAATAGTTTACCGGTAAATTTAAATATGACCTTTTCTTAATGAAATATTTATATGTAATTTTTTTTAATGTTGTTGATACTGCAAGTCTGTTATATGCAGCAGTAAAAAAAAAATTTCAGGAAGTCTCATCTAACGAAACTACCGTGGGTTATTAACGTAGGATTACTTATCGTTGCTTACCTCTTTTGTATGTGTATATGTATGTATGTGTTATGCATGCATACATGTATCTATCTATCTATATATATATATAAACAGTGGTACCTCGGTTTGCGAACTTAATTCGTTCTGAGACTAGGTTCGTAAACCAAAACGTTCGCAAACCGAATCAGGTTTTCCCATATAAATTAACGGATGAAGAATTAATCCGTTCAACCCCCTAGAACATAGTTATTTTTAACCTTGTTTTTATGGGTTTAGTTATAAAGAAATGGTGAAAATAAATGATAACAGACTTTTTCATGAAGAACTAATTAACGTAATAAACATAATAATTGTTCAGTACAGCATTATAGCTTTGGATAATTGCTGGTTCAGATGGTTGAAAAGGGAGGTAGGATTACAGATGTTACTGATTGGAGGTTATAATTCCTCTTCCATAATATCACTAGGCAATTCTGATTTTAGCGTTTTTTCTCATCGTCTGCTTAAATCTCGTTAGCTGATTTTGGCAAAAGAAAACAATACAAAGAAACTTGTCTTTTGTTTTTCTGAGGAATTTCACAGAAGTCGGACATCACATTGTCATTTAGAATATTAATTGCTCTGTTGGACACAGATTTATTAGGGTGATGGTTTTTAATAAACGCCTGCACTTCATTCCACTTGATGTAAATTTCTTTTATCATGGCAATGAAAACTTTCTCCCTATCATTGTCTTTCTGTAATAATAACTCTTCCTGGATAGCATTCACCTGTTGGCAATGCAGCTCAACCAGTTCAGTGGTGAGTTCGCTGTCTTTCTCCTCCAGCTCTTCCACATCTTCCCACTCGACCTCCAAGCCCATACTTTTGCCCATGGACACTATCTCATCCCCAACTTTGACTTCCGCTTCTTCATTATCAAAGCCCTCGAAGTCTCTCTCTGGCACATAAGTATTTTTTCCAGACAGACTGCAAGGTACAATAAGAGACCTCCCTCCAGACCTTATCAATAATGTTGATGAAGTTGAGGATATCAAAGTGCTCCATCCAAAAATCTACCAGGGTCAAATAGGTGTCATCTGTGGCTTGAAAATACCTTAAAAAGAGTGTCGTGATATACAATTTTCTAAAATTAGAAATCACCTGTTGGTCCATAGGCTGAATCAAAGGAGTTCTGTTGGGCGGTATAAATTTGACCTTTATGAAGTTATATTTGATGTCTAGGTCTTTTTCGAAATTTGGAGGATGAGCAGAAGCGTTATCCATGACGAGAAGACACTTCAAGGACAAATCATTCTCAAGATATTTCTTGATAGCAGGTACGAAGACCTCAATAATCCATACCATGAAAATGACTCTTGTTACCCAGGCCTTAGGAATTGCTCTCCATATTACAGGCACTTTAGCCTTCAGCATATTATTTTTCTTGAATGCACGAGGATTTTCAGAGTGATAAACTAAAAGTGGCTTGATTTTACAATCACCGCTTGCATTAGTACACAATAAAAGTGTAAGCTTGTCCTTCATAGGCTTGTGCCCGGGATGTGCCTTCTCCTCTTTGGTGATGAATATTCTTCTTGGTATTTTTTCCCAAAACAATCCTGTTTCATCCCAGTTATAAACTTGGTTTGACATGTAGCCTTTACATTCCCCAAATTGTTTGAATTCCTGGACAAATTCATCTGCAGCCTTTTTATCTGAACTAGCAGCCTCCCCATGCCTAACAACACTATGAATTCCACTTCGCTTGCGGAATTTCTCAAACCTTTTTCTATCCTCTACTTAAAATCTTCACTTTCATCCCCATTTGTACTCGGCGTTTTTGCTACCAAATCACTGTGCAACTTTTTAGCCTTTTCGCATATTAAAGCCTCACTAATACTACCACCAGTAAGCTATTTTTCACGTATCCACTCTATCAATAATTTTTCTACCTTTTCTAAAACTTGAGGCCTTTGCTTCGCTAAAACAGCAACTCCTTTACCACACCCCCTGCCTTTATTATCTCTTTCTATATGCTTTGGAGGATAGTACAAATGGTAGACTTCGCCAACCCAAACTACGTGGCGAGATGAGAAACACGCACACCATTCTTATATTTAGTTATTATTTCACTCTTTTTCCCAAAAGTTAGATTAGGTTTCCTGCTAGCAATATCACTTGCTCTTGCCGTTTTCTTGGGAGCCATATTGACGGCTAATTTAAACAAAAATATTCACAAAACATGTCTGGTAAATACATGAGCAACGAACGTTTAAGCTGTGTTAGTGAAAGTCCAACTGAGCTTGACATGTAGACTATTCGCGAACCGAAGCAAGTATGGCGAATGCTTCCATCGCAGACCACCAGATGGCAGTGCATCTCCGGCGTTTGGTAAACCGAATCATTCGTAAACCGAGGTACCACTGTATATATATATATATATATATATATATATATATATATACATATAATATTAAAAACTAATATTAAATTACACACACACACACACACACACATATATATATATATATATATAATGTAGTTAATCGAGGATACACGCCATGGACGGAGCAGCAAGGATGCCGCGAGATGGCGCTGCGACTCACCTGGCCAATGAGAAAGAGGCGCGAGGAACTTTTGAAATCCGAACTCTTGTGCATCGCTTCCGGTCCAGTTCCGATATAATTTTCGTAGTGCGTGCATGCATTTAACCAGCTGGGATATGTTCGGCCGTTATAACTTCAAGGCACTAAATCTTTGTAAATATTTCTATATATAAATTAATTAAATGATTAATATACTTTAAGTATTATTTCGTAATTGTTCTTCGAACGGCGAACTGTCCCATATATATATATATATATAAAAATTTTGACGCATTTTGGTATTTTTCTGTTTAATTGTTCACTGCCTGCCCAAACGATACAGACTGGGTTTGGCGCGCTGCTAAAATTATAACTCACGACGACGGACGGTTTCAGGGTCTGAAATTTTGCTTTCCGGAGGATCGTTATGGAGAAACGTAATCCTACGTTAAAACTGACAAGTACTGCTTATTTTTTAAAAATATGTTCTGTGTATTAAGACAGCATAACTTTCTTTCAACCATGCACGCAGATAAAACCCTTTCCACCGCTTTTTTTTTTTCACATAATTATTTACACTTAACTACCAATTATTCGCGCCAGTTATGGCAAAGGTGCGAACGGGAAATCCCCAAAAACATGAATAATCCAAAACCTCAAAAAACAAACGATTCAGGGATGTTAAGGCTCCTGTGTACTAACCCTATTGGATTCGCTCACCTCAATGTTAACCTATGGAGAAAATGTGTCTCCTATTGATAGCTACATTAATGCTGATTAATCCAATAAAAATGGTATTTTCAGATAGCCTGAACTTTTCTGCAACAGGATTCACTTTATAAATTCCGTCCACTAAAGAAATTGAGGAGTGGTGTTTAAAACATACTATACCGGATTTAATTCCGGAATAATTTAAATTTTAAAATACTATTTACATTTTTCTAAAAACGAAATATGTCCCAAGGTGTAAAATTTCTTTCTCTATTACGGAGTACATTTTAAAAAAAAAACTTTTAATCCAAGTCGGCAATCCTTGTATACATTTTCTCCATCGGTTAACCCTGAGGTGAGCGAATCCAATAGTACACAGCAGCCGAGGTAAAAAAATAAGTTTTGTCGCAACTAATTAGGAGAAGGCTGAATTTTTGCAGGGTGTTAGTACATAAAGTATACACTAAAAAAACACAAAGTCCCGACCCCTACCCCTCTTGGTTTCCCCACCCCCACCCCTTCAGCAACCTTACAAGAACAGTACTCTGGTTATATGCTTACAGCTCGAATACTAATGATGTTACCGGGTTGTTTCTTATATTATTTTACTCCTAACAATATTATAAACAAATTATGTTGTATGCACTTTTTATGTAGATAGCTTAGTTTTGCCGTAATACTTAAACATATATAGAAAACTGTCGCTGCAAAAAAACAAAAAGTAACTTCAACAAATTATGGCTTTATATCCGTACGTCTTGGGAAGAAATGTTTTGAACTAACCATATAGATAATTTAACTAGCTTTAAAAGGATGAGTCAAGTAAGTGGACACCGCGCCGCCGGTCCTAGCAGCGTCGCGTATTGCGTGGTGGCGTGTAGAGGGCGCTTGTCTATTTTTCTTGTTGAATACTATACTGTGTCTGTTCGATCAGAGTGGGCCGTGTCGGTTTAGTGTTCGGATAACTATTGCATTGTGCGGTTCGTTGGGATTTTGTTTTTCATTATAAAGTTTTATTTTTATATAAAATGGTTGTGTTGTGCCAAGCCAAGTGAAATGATGATAGTTGAATTATTATCGATTGAAAAACGGGAACAAAATGTAAGGTAACCCCTAAAACTGAACTGTTATTTTAAAACTTTATAGTTAGATACCCTTTATTAATAATGACTGATTTTAACAATATATGTGTAATATGTAATCAGGAAGTCAAAGATGACGGGGTAACAGTCACAAAAGGTATAAACACTTTAATAAAATCGTGTATTGAGAGAAAAGACGCAATCCATAAGTTACTTGCTAATGCCAATGTAGTAAAAGTACATTCTACAGAGGCTGTTCACACATTTTTTAGACTATGTATATTGTATTCACAAAACTAAATTACATAAAATTCTTGTGTTTTAAATGTTCTATTTGACATCCCTTATTCTGAACTATCTTTCGACACCGCAATTTCCAGGATAATAATGCCTTTTGAAGTGTCAGAAGAGGTATTCTATCCCATTCCTCCTGAACAGCTTTCCTGTAAGGGTTTTGGGACGACGTTTGGATAATGCAAATTTTAAAAGTCCGAAAGCACAAAAATCCATAGGTGATACATCGGGAGATTTAGTAGGGATATCAGTGAAGGGTATGGCCTTGATACCAGTTTTTTGTTCCATTTCTTTTAGGAAATTTACAGTGGATTTTGATGCTTAGCTTTGTCCTGATGGAGTCTCACAGATTGATGGCACTGTGGGTAAAGCGATGGTATTTCATTCAGAAAAATTGGCGATAAAATATGTTCCTGATAGTATTTGGAGTTAATCTTGACATTTTTTCCCACTCTCTTTATTTTTAACTTGCCATTATAAGAAAAACCAGCAACAATCATGAATCCCTTAAAAAAACTTTCTTTCGATTCTTTGAACCATGTACTTAAATTTTTTTCTCCCCATTTATGATAATAAATGGCTCTTTTTTGTTGCAATCATTTAAATACACCCATGATTCATCTATTGTGACAATTGTTTTCCATTTTTCTCTGGATAAGTGTTTCTCATATAGAATTCTGCAGCATGTCCTGCTTTCAGCGATATGATTTGGAAGAAGACGATGCACATTGCGTTTTTTCGCTTTCTTAAGATTTAAATCAACGTTTATCATTTTGTTTACAGTGGACACCGAGCATTTTAATGATTTTGCAACTGTCCTTTGACTAGGGGGATTTTCTTTTAACATTAAACAACGTACCTTTGCAATAGTCGAAGATGTCCGTTTTTTCCTTGGATACTTGTTTGGAATTTTTGTCCCACTTGAGGCTCCAATTTGACGTTTTTTTACTTTCTTGTTGACGATATTACCTATCGACGCTTTAGATATCACAAAACCATGACTCTCACATCGTTTTTGGATAACGGAGTATGCATATTTCTCTTCGGAAAGAGCATAAATGTAGCCTTCGAATCACTGCTTTGTTAAAAACGCCATTTTGAATAAAAACAAAACTTTCAAGCCGCAGACGATAATTTTGACTTTTAAAAACATAGTACAATTGCAATTATTTCTTTTGCAGCAAATGATTTTTTATTACCGCTTACAAAAATCGTCTAAAAAAATGTGCGAACAGCCTCTGTATATGCAGACTATCGAATTTATGACGAACTATAGATGGACGACAACGAAGATTTGTCTTTTTGGTTTATTGTAATGGTAAACAAAACATATGCAAAAAATAAATAGAAAAATGTTTCCCCAGATAGGGATTCCAACGGTGGGTTACATGACCCTTTTTACGAGGGCGAGGAGCGAACTGAGAAGCGAAAACTTCTCCCTCTCTACGGGCGTCGCAGCGCCCCCTCGATACAATTTTTTACACAACCCACCGTGAACAAAATGTTCACCTCTAATTACACAATATGTAGGGTATATAAACTACTTAATAAATGTCACTAACACTCAAAATACAATACAAATAATCAAATTTACATCAATGCAAGAACAAATATTACTTTAAACTTACTAACAAAAAGAGACCTAAATTTAAGTACACAGTTCTTCAAAACAAATTTAAAATTTTCATAATCTAAGAAAAGGTATTAAAGTATATACAAAACATTAATCATTTAATTCAAGAGGATATATAAGTTGTATGGGACGTTTATACTGGCCACTTGAAGTACGAACAAGACAAGATCTTACGTGTCCATCACGATCTACGAATACTTCATCGATGATACCTAAAGGCCAAAGTAATTTAGATTTCACTGACCCTTCCAACAAGACCACATCACCTTCTTTTAAATTATCTTTAGGAGAAGGAACTATAAAATTATGGGCATTTCTTAATTGAAGCAGATAATTTTCCTTCCACTTACGCCAAATTTGCTTCAAAAGTCTAGATTGGTACAATTTTCTGCGATTTAAATTTTCCTTTGTCGATAACTCATTGTTGAAAAGATCAGAAAAATGCACAGGATAACTATAATTTTGACCAGGAAACAAAAATTGAGCCGGAGTAAGAGGCTGTGACTCATTTAAATCATTACTTACGTAGGTAAGTGGCCGATTATTTAAAACACATTCGATTTCTGTGAGGATAGTCATCATTTCTTCAAAAGATAATAAAGCCTTGCCTAGGATCTTTTTCAAAGGATCCTTAACACTTTTCATGAGCCTCTCATAAAATCCACCCCACCATGGGGCACTAAGCACAATAAGTTTCCATGTTACGCCGTTAATAGCAACAAAATCCTTCAAATTTTTGTCTAGAATGATTTTTGAAAATTGTCCTAAAATGTCATTTGTGTTTTTGAATGTTTTAGCATTATCCGAAATGATGACTTCACAATTTCCCCTTCGAGCCAGAAATCGCCTTAAAGACAAAATAAAACTTCTAGTTGACATGTCGGAAATGAGTTCAATATGAACTGCTCGTGTCACTCCACAGGTAAACAAAGCAAGGTAGGCCTTACGAATGTCCGTACCTGATTTTAGATAAGCAGGTCCTGTGAAATCAACCCCTGTAACTGAAAATGGCGGCCTTTCCAAAATCCTGTCCTTTGGCAGCTGAGCAGTTACCTGTCTCGCAGGTTTCAAAGTATACTTCCGACAAATCAAACATTTATTCAAAATTTTCCTTACCTCTTGCCTACCCTTCACAATCCAAAATTTTGTACGAATTTTTGCCAAAGTAGCTGACACCCCACCAAGTAAAATTTTGCTATGTTCTCTAATTATCAATAATTCTACAAATTTTGATTTAGGCAAAATAATTGGATGAGCTTCATTCTCTGAGAATTCACCCTGCTCAATCCTCCCCTTTAAACGAAGTATTCCGTTATTGTCTAAGAATGGGGCTAAGCTAAAGATTTTCGATTCGGTGGGAACTGGCTTGCCAGTTTTCAAACAATGCAATTCCGAAGGATAGGCTAGAGACTGTTCGAACTTTATCCAAGTATTTTCTGCAATTTCTAATTCAGTTGCAGTAAGTGGACCATTTTCATATTCTAAATGTTTCAATTTCGCGATAAAACGATTAACCAATGCAGTAATTATTAAAACTTTCATTAAATTAGAAAAATTGTTCAAATTCAAAATAAACCCTTCGTTCTCTGAAATACAATTATTTTGCTCAATTACTTCACAGTTTTTTCTCAATTCAAGATCACAATTAGGTTCAAAATAATCAGAATCAAATTTTTCACAAGGGGGCCAAAATTCCGGTGGTTGTCTCAACCACGACGGTTCATACTACCACAATGAACTTTCAGCCAAGTCTGTGGCGGACATACCCGTAGATAGCACATCAGATGGGTTCTGTTTACCAGGGCAAAAATGCCATCTGCCAGGCTCTGTTAAAGATTGAATTTCTTCAACCCTACTTTTTACAAAGGGTTTGTATTTGCTAGATTTACCCTTAATCCAAAAAAGTGTTATCTGAGAATCACTCCAATAAAAATATTTAGCATCAAATTTCAAGCATTCTTTCACTTCTTTAACTAACCTAGCAGATAACAATGGTCCCATTAATTCCAGCCTCGGCAAGGTTATAGTTTTTAATAGTGCTACCCTGCTCTTTGAGCATATGAAACTTGTGATTACTTTACCGTCAGCAGAAACACTTCTCAAGTACAGCACAGTTCCATAAACTGCTAACGATGCATCTGAAAAACAATGAAGTTCAAATGACACAAATTCACAATTAAACTCGGAAAGGTAATTTCGTGGAATCTTGACATTGGTCAATTGTTCTACATCCTTGCACCACAAGTGCCACTTATGAGTCAGTTTGTCTGGCAATTCTTGGTCCCAGTCCAAACCCAATGTCCACATTTCTTTAAGTAGACACTTCACCCTTACAATGAAAGGTCCGAGAAAACCAATCGGGTCGAAGAGTCTACCAACAATTTGTAGAATAAACTTATAATTATATACTATAATAAACTTATAATATTAATATAAATTTCACAAGTTATGTGGTGGAAAAGTATATCATATCACTATCTGGATCCCAGGCCAAACATAAGACCTTCGACGATAAGCCAGAACGAACAAGAGTGTCCTGCTGTTCGACTTCAATGTTGTTGGCTCTCCACAATTCACGAAGTTCGGATGAATTAGATGTCCAATTTCTGAGTACCATTCCAGCATCGCTGAAAATTTTTACACTTTCTAATGAGGTTTTCAGAGCATCTGAAACCTCTTCTCTTCCTCCTATTAGATCGTCGACGTAGACACAATTCAAAAGTAGATTCGATGTAACTGGCAGTTGTTCTTGGTATTTCTGAAAATGGTACTTCAGAGTGGCTGCAAGAAGGTATGGACTCGATGTTAGCCCAAAGAGAATCCGCGTGAAGTTGAGCACAAATGGTTGTTCATTAGGGTCATCAACCCAGAAGAAACGAGTGAATTGACGATCTGATTCATCCAATTCAATTTGCAGAAAAGCCGACTTTACATCAGCTGTGAACGCAACAGCATTCTGGCGAAATTTTACAAGCAATTGGAATATGTTGGGATGCAAGTTCGGACCTGCGTGCAAACAATCATTGAGAGATATTTTCTCTTTGTCATGTGCAGATCCATCGAATACTATGCGTACTCGACTAGTTGTTTTGTCTTTCCGTATGACAGCGTGATGGGGCAAATAAAATGATCTTTCTTCCGGATTTCTTAGAGAAGTTTTTTCAACGATACCTTCTTTCAAATATTCATCAACAACACCTTTGTACTCATCGAAAAACCTGCTATCCATCTTAAACTTACGAGTCAATCCTTCAAACCGTTTACGAACAACTCCTATATTATCCTCTAAACCATCTTTCACACCCGACCTCCACGGCAATTTTACTCGATAGCGCCCATCAACAAAACGAATCGACTCATTGAACTCTCTAATCATCTCCTGATCCCTAATATCAACACCTGAGTCACAATCCTGCACCCCTAAACTCTCCAACTCCCAAAACCTTCTCAATTCTGCCGAAATTGACTCTTCTTGATTGAGGACCAGATTGACAAATGTAAGTTCGTCAGCCTCACCACATCTCCCATGAAGAGACCACCCTAGACAAGTTTCAATTGCCACTAACGAAGAATTCAACCTTTCGACACCTCTAGTTAAATTCCAGTAGTAGTCCGATCCTATCAATAGCGAAATAAACTTGTCTGATGACTCATCTGAACATGTCAACACAAATCCCTTAGACTTCATTTCTTCCGACACCTCTTTACTGGGAAGTTTCACAACAGCGTTTGATATTTCCTCGACCTCTAGCGCTTCAACGATAAATTCCTCTCCGTTCAACACATTTTTTAAAACTATCTCTACTCTGCGACAAATTTCGATACTAGGAGCCTTAGCACCAAACGAATAAATTTTCAAATTTTCGGAACCCAAAACCTTTAAACCTAATCTCTCCGACACACTTTTTCGAATAAAACTACGTTGTGCACCGTTATCAAACAAAACTAAGGCTAATCCCGATTTTTTCCGACCGCTATTTCTGCTTTAACGCACTGCAACGAAACCCCACTCAAATCATTTACCACATGGTTTAATGACACGTCATTCTCAACCTCCACTCTCGGCTTCTTGTCATCCTCGAGTTTAAAGCAAATGGCTTTGGCGTGGCGACCCTTACAAAAGCTACATGTTGGCCCCTTGCTTTTTTTTACGAAACAGTTAATCTTACAACACATCGGACAACGTTTTTCACGGACTAGCTTATCTCTCCTTTCCTGGAGAGTCAAAATATCACACTCTGAGCTCCCGTGCTATGAGTCATTGCAAAAAAGACACCTGCTAAAACTCGCGCTCTTCGATACATTGGTGTTAAGTTCCAAAGCTGACTTATTTGTGCGATTCGGCTGATAGTTAGCCCCCCCCCTCTGAGTAGCAATGGGGAGAATTGAGGGGTGGAGTGACCTTGGATTCATTGAGCCTTCTCCCTAGCGAGAACCGCTTTGTACAAGAAGCTCATTAACTCTTGCAGATCATGACATTTCTCTGCACTGACTTCAGCAAATTCTAACGTTATATCATGTGGGAGATTTTTCAAGATTATGTTTGTCAAAAGAGTAGTGTATGTTTCTGAATCTATTCCCAGACTTTGCAAACACCGAATCTGTGTTTGACAATCGAAATACAAGTTACGCAAAGCCTGAACGTTAGAAGAATTTTTGACTGGTTTAATATTAAGCAAATTTGAGATGTGCGAGTTTATTAAAATATCTCTTTGGCCAAAAGTTTCAGAAATCAACTTGATTGCTTGCGCGTAATTTTCTTTATTAATTGAAAACCCCTTTATGCTGCAGAGAGCCTTCCAGCCTAACATGGACTTTAAATAGCAAAATTTATCAACTTCATTTAAATTTGGGTTATTGTGGATTGCATTTTCAAACTGATTCCAGAATTCAAGAAATTCGGACGGCTCTCCATAGAATTTTGCAATAGATAATTTGGGAAGTTTAGCAGTAATTTCTACACGAGTTTTCGATGGTAACGAATTTTCGGTGGTTCTATGTTCAGTGGTAGAATTTAAATTTAACGATTTAATTTTATTTTGCAATTTAATTTTTGCAGAAATTACCTTTTCACAATATTCATCTACAATTAAAACTTCAGCCCTTATTTCATCCTCATCATTAATTAGTTTATCTATATCTTCATTTAACATACTCAAAACTTCACTTTTACTAATTAACTGTTCGAACAAAGACTCACAGACATCAGGATTCAGATCCGGTTCTAACAAAAAATTATCAAGACAAAATTATACCAGACCAGAGCAGTCATTAATGAAATCGTTAAAATCAATAGGAAGGTTAAAGCATGGGAGAGGAATAACTCAGAGTACCTTAAATAAATGGGTTTTAGGAGCACCTTCATTTTGACGACTAAGTAAGGCCTTTAGAAGTTTTCTAGGATTGAACTACAACAATCACGAGCAGCATGTAGAGCTAAGAGAAAGCCGAAAATCAAGGGACCTACAAGATATGAAGTTCAAAGATTGGTTGAGTCAGCACAACCCTTTTGCTTGCAGCACTAGTGAATTGAATTCTCTTTCGATGGGGTTGGTATGCGACTCTTCAGTTAATTGCGATGAAGCATATGAAGTCGGCTTGAAAGCAATGGAAAAAATGGTGGGAAAATCTTTCAATGAAATGAAGCTACACAGGAAGGATATGGTTACAACGTAGGCGAGTTTCAAGTCTATCAAAGTGAGGTGTAAAGAAGTTTCAATAAACTCCCAGCAAATATTCAATAGAATTATATGCATCTGTGACAGCCCTGTTAAATTGAAATCTTATTTCGAGTTCGAATTATCATCGCACCCACCTTCATTATTTGACGATACATTACTACGAAAAGGTACAAAAGCATCGTTCATGAAACTATTTGAAGGTGGGATTGTCCAAGAAACCTTTGAGGTAAATGAAGCTGTTTTTGTGATAGATGTGGTATATTTGTTACATGCAGTGGTTTGGAGAATAAAAAGCACTTTCAAGGAAATAGTAGAATCATATTTAAAATATATACTTGGTAATTATGGAAATAAAGTGACAGTGGTTTTCGACGGGTATCCCAACGTTCCAACCACAAAACTACAAGAACAAGAAAGAAGGGCATCAAAGAAATTTTATCACACAATTTTTTTTGGTGAAAATACAGTTTGCACAACACACCAAGCAGATTTTCTAGCAAACCCTCAAAACAAGAAGAGATTAATAGAAGCAGTTACAAAAAGGTTTGTTGTTGAAGCTATTAACGTGGTTTCTGCGGAAGATGACGCCGACACTTGTTACATCCGTGGTTGAGTGGAAGAAGGTGCATGAAGAAAAACATCAATCTTCTAAAATCTACATTATTTATTTCTACATATATACAGTTTTATTCAAAGAATTATTAAAGATGAGAGCTTACATACGCTCAAACTTTCCTGTTTGCCTGCCACAAGAGTACTAGACAAAACATAGTAAATATTAAACTTACATTGACATGCAGTGCCATCTAGGGGAGAAAATTAACACAAATTTCCAAACACTCCCCACCTGATAATTTGCTAAAATTATCACAAAGAAAAACATAAAATTATATGACATTCATATTCAAAACAATGAAAACAAATATTATGAGAATTCAAACTAAGAGTTGAAATTAAAAGTAACTTAGCAATTATAATAGATAATCTAATATTAAAAAAAGAAAGAGAAAGAAATTAAAATAGCAAAAAGTTTTTTTTTTTTTTCAGTTCGGCAGTTCCAGAGGATACAAAAGTTGAATAGGTCTTCTAAGTTCAGTGTTTTTAGTTTTTACTTTGCATGACCTAACGAGTCCATCACGACCCTGAAAGACCTCGGTAACGCGACCTAGGTCCCATAAAAACTTTGATTTGTTTGTACCCTCAATGAGTACAACCTCTCCTTCCTTGAAATTTTCTTTAGAGGTTGAAGTGTTGAACACATGGAAATTCTTTAAATTTAACAAATATTGTGTTTTCCACTTTGTCCAAAGCTGCTGTAGGAGTTTTGTTTGGTATATCTTGCGTTTAACCAAAGAAACTCTGGAAGAATTAGTATTGAAAAGTTCAGCAAAATTGAAAGGATATTTTATGTTGTGTCCCACCAACAAAAAATGAGCTGGTGTCAGAGGTTCAGGCTCATTGGCGTCGTTATAGATGTAGGTTAGGGGTCTCTGATTGAGAACATTTTCGATCTCAGCCAAAATTGTTGTTAGTTCTTCAAAGGTTAATTGAGATCGTCCGAGGATTTTTCTCAAAGGCTCTTTAATTGTTCTCATCAATCGCTCGTAAAAACCTCCCCACCATGGGGCGAGTTCTACGATAAATTTCCATGCAATTCTTTCCGAAGAAATGAAGTCTTGAAGACTTTTATCTTTAACAATTTTATCAAAATAATCGAAATCTTTATTAGCGCACTTAAAAGTTTTGGCATTATCGGAATAAATTATGCGACAGTTTCCTCGCCTTGACAAAAAACGTCTTAGAGCAAATATAAACTTACTTGTTGACAAGTCTGAGACAAGCTCAAGATGTACTGCTCGTGTTACAGCACACGTGAAGAGAGCAATGTAACTTTTCACGACGTCTTTTCCTTCCTTCACATAAACAGGACCAGTAAAGTCAATTCCAGTAGTATAAAAGGCGGGAGTTTCATTCAATCTATCTTTTGGAATCTGTCCGGTAAGTTGACTTGCAGGTTTCGCTGAATATCTTCTACAGATTAGACAGTTATGGATGACCTTTTTTACTAACTGCCTTCCTTTAATTATCCAGAAATTTTGACGTATTTTTGATAGTGTCGCAGCAACCCCAGCATGAAGCATTTTATTATGAACATGTAACACTATTAATTTAGTCAATCGGGAATCTTTTGGTAGTAGAATAGGGTGTTTTTCACCTAAAGTAAATTCTGCCTCGTTCATTCTTCCCTTTATTCTAATCAAATTATTTTTATCCAGGAATGGGGCCAAGGAAAAAATGTTAGAGTCTGAGGAAATAGGTTTTTTAGATTTCAGAGATTTAATTTCCTTTGAAAAATGTTCACTTTGGATTTTCCGGATAAAATACTGTTCGGCTTCTTCGAGTTCATGAGCAGAAAGAGGACCGCTTTCAGATGTTACTTTTCTCGCTCTAGCTGCAAATCGTTTTATCCATGCAAAAATTCTCAGGCATTTTAAAAAACTACTGTATTTTGTCAAATCTAGAATTGGTTCAGTCAAGGCTACAGTATTCACTGCTACAGTTCGAAGCTCCTTCGAAATTAGCTCTTCATTACAATTGTCATCAGGTCGGTTGGAGGAGCTTTCACCAGGCCACAGGTGAACCGATTGAGACAACCAAGGAGGGCCTGTCCACCACAAAGAACTCGAAAGGATCATTTTTGCAGATTCTCCTCTAGTAGTAAGGTCAGCAGGATTTTCCGATCCACTGCAAAAATTCCAACACTCAGGTAAGGAGAGTGCTTGTACCTGAGCCACCCGATTTGCCACAAAAGGTTTCCAAACTTTAGACGAACCTTTCACCCAGTGGAGCACTATTTTGGAGTCACTCCAAAAAAATATATTTTGAGTGAAGGCTGGAAAGATTTTCTGAATATATTTACCTAGACGAGCACCTACGAGTGCTGCCATCAACTCTAATCTTGCTAAAGTTAAAGATTTTAGAGGAGCAACTTTACTTTTCGAAATCACAAAACTAATTTTAATTTTTCCTTCAGTTGTAAAGTATCGGAGGTATGCCACAGCCCCATAAGCCTTAGGGCTAGCGTCCACAAAAATATGTAGAGAAACTTCACTAACGTCTTCTGTTGAAAAAAGTTTACGTTGAATATTGAAATTTTCCAGTTCAACAAGTTCAGAACACCATGTTCCCCACTTCTTTTCTAAGTCGTTTGGCAAGTTTTCGTCCCAATTTAGACCTCTTTGCCACATTTCTTGCATGAGAATTTTAACTCTTATTACAAAAGGACTAATTAGTCCGCAAGGATCAAATATTTTAGAAATCATGCTTAGCACATGTCGCTTGGTGATTCCAAATTCCAGGGGATCCCTAACATCCTTTAAATCTAACTTAATTTCATCCTTAATATGATCCCACTTTAATCCCAAGAACCCTTCGCCAAGTCCAAAATCCATATTTTCCTCATACCCGTTTTCACGCCAAAGTTTATTTAGTTCCTCACAGTTAGTTTTTAATTTTCTCAATTTGAATCCAGCGATGCGTAATATTTCTATTGCCAAAGATGTTAACTTATAGGCATCCTGAGCATTTTTAGCTCCATCGTACAAATCATCGACATACAGAGAATTTAACATTTCATAACAATCAGGATAATCATCTTTAAATTTCCTAATGTGAAATTTCAAAACACAAGCTAGCGCGAACGGAGACGTCGTTAATCCGAATGGTAAACGATTAAGTTGAAGTGTTTGTACCGAATAATTCGGGTCGTCCGAAAACCACAAAAATTTTAGATACTTTCTATCCTCTTCCGCAATTTCTATCATAAGGAAAGCTTTTTCTAGATCTCCGCAAAATGCAACTTGATTTTCCCGAAATTTAAGTATTACATCTAATAAATTTGGATAAAGGTTAACTCCAGATTCAAGTGAATCATTCAAAGAATTTTTATTGTCATTTGCTTTAGAGCTGCAATCATAAACCATACGAACGCGAGTAGTCTGTTTATCCTGTCTTACAACTTCCCTGTGCGGCATGTAGTAACCTGAGTTTAAATCCTCATCAATACATTTTTCCACAATATTACATTCCAATTGATCCGATACAATTTCTTTATATTGGTCAGAAATTTCAAGATTTTTATCCAATTTAATTTTTAATGAATTAAAGCGTCTGCTCGCCACCTCATAATTAGAGTCCAATTCGGGAGGTGGTCCCACATTATTTTTCCACATTAATTTACAAACATAGCGCTCTCCGTTAAATTTTAAAGAATCTTCAAAACTTTTGATTAATTGATTTTCCTTTTCCGATAAATTTTTAGTCTCATTCGGAAATTCTTCAATTTCCCAGAACATTCGCAAATCATTTGAAATCGCATTATTCACAATAATCATGTTCTCAGAACAACTACTTTCGTTTTTGTCTGCTCCAGTAATTAACCAACCGAATGCACTATTCAAAGCTGATAAATGTTTATTAATAGGAATCTTTTCCTGATAAATTAGTTCCCAGCAAACATCTGCCCCTAAAAGAATATCTATATTATTTGAGCTAGCGGAATCATCAGCTAACCGCAAATTCCTTTTCAGCATTAAGTCTTTTATTTTTTCGTCTGGGTATTTAACGGTAGCACCTGTAATAGTCCTAGACACAAATAATTCCTGATTTTTTCGAAAAGGAGAATTTGTACTTTCGAGTGTTAATTCAACAACTCGATAAACTTTATCTGTTGGGCTTTTCATTCCGAAAGAATAGACTGACAAAACTTCATTCCGAATAGTTTTTAAATTTAATTTATTCGCTAAATTTTCACTTATAAAAGAGCGCGAACTTCCACTATCAAACATTAATCTTGATAAGAAAGATTTATTTTCCGATTTAGCTAAGACAGTGCAAGTTTGCAAATAAACATTTTTAGAACAGTTCGTATTAAGATTACATTGAGAAACAGAACTTATAACTTCAGAAGTAGAGCTTGTCCTTTCATTTTCGGTTTCATTAGAATTTAAGCTACGCGAATTATTACAATTTTCCTTACTACGCGCTACCAGACCATTAGAAGGTTTGCCATTTTTCCTACAAACTGATTTATGGTGAAATTTTGAAAAACATATTTCACACGAAATACCTAATCGACAGCTTCCGCTGGTATGTTTGGGCTTGAAACACGCCCAGCATCGTCCTTCAGACTTAAGTTTACTAATTTTTTGTTCTACATCAAATTTCCTACAATTTATGGATTCGTGGTTTAATTCGCAAAATATGCATGTATTTTTTACTGGTGCAAGTAATGTTGCAGCGGTTGAAAAATGTTTAGGTTTCGAATAATTTTTATGATACGTTTGTCCCGTTTGATAACTTTGAAAAAAGGTGCGTTTAGTTTCGCAAACCTTGGAAGAATTCATTACAGTTTCACAAATTTCCCTTGATTCGACTTCATTTCTCAAAAAAGTCATAATATCCGAAGTTTCACAGTTCTTTTCCTTATTTCGTTTTCGGTGAAATTCCAAAACTAAATCTTGAGGTAACAATTTTAAGAGTAGGGGATTTAATAAATGACCATACGATCCTTCGGTTACATTTAGTGCGCGTAAATTTCTTATGTTTACCTCTATCTCATCATACAATTTGCGCAATCCTTTTACATAAGAGGAATTTCTTACCGGTTCTAAGTTAAGTAATTTGGAGATATACAAATTAATATTATAATCAGTACGACCATAACGCTGCTTTAAAAGTTCAAGGCAAGAATCGTAGTTCTTTTCATTTAATTCGAATCCAGCAACCACATTATAGGCGGGGGGAGAAAGCAAGGACTTTAAATACTGAAATTTTTCAATTTTAGTTAGGGAATCGTTCGACCCTATTGCGCTATCAAAGCAGTTAAGGAATTCCATGAAATTAGAATCACCAGAAAAACGCGGAATTTCCAATTTAGGCAATTTTAATGCCGTAAAATTATGTTCAATAACATTTGAGGTGTTATTACTTCCATGGGAACTTTGATCGTCCCTTTTATTCATTTCTTTAATTTTATTTTTGAGTTTAATTTTAGTCGTAATAATTTTTTCATCATATTCTTCCGATTGAGCAATTTCGGTTTTAAATTTAACTGGATCCGATATGAGATCTTCAATTTCTAAATTATACTCCTTAAGTATTTTTTCTTTCGTTTCTAACAACTCAATTAATTCTGTTAGATTTTCAACAGTTTCATCTTCATAATTCAAAGTTTGAATCTTTTTAATCAATTTCGTTATATTAGCTCTTACTGTGCTCCTTTTTTCTATGATTTTTGCAATCTTATCCATTTTTATTTATTATAAAAGACCTTACCTTTAATTAAGGTATCCGTAATAGTAAGAACAGCTAATCCGAAGAAAAATTCTTATTTCCATTCAGCATCCAAAAGCTGAAGGAATCCGTTGAGCCATTTTTTTTTTCAAGCACAGCAGGTGTCCATTCCAATCAAAAAAAAAATTCAGTTCCACTTCACAGCCGATATGCACCTTATTACATCCGTGGTTGAGTGGAAGAAGGTGCATGAAGAAAAACATCAATCTTCTAAAATCTACATTATTTATTTCTACATATATACAGTTTTATTCAAAGAATTATTAAAGATGAGAGCTTACATACGCTCAAACTTTCCTGTTTGCCTGCCACAAGAGTACTAGACAAAACATAGTAAATATTAAACTTACATTGACATGCAGTGCCATCTAGGGGAGAAAATTAACACAAATTTCCAAACAACACTGTCATTATCGACCAGGCAATTAAGTATGTGCAAAGTAATAATACTACTGTTGTTGTGGGAACTGATACAGATCTCTTGGTTTTACTTGTAGCCTTAGCTCCCCAGCAAAGTTTTCTACTTAAAGCCTTCATCTTCAGTGTCCAAAGTATACTCTGTCGATTTTCTTATAAATAAACATGTCGAGCAGCAAACTGCACTGCTTTTTGCTCATGCAATGACTGGTTGCAACACGACATCGGCTTTCTATGGACTAGGAAAGTTAAAAGCAGCCGACTTGATACGTAATTCAACTGAAGCTAAATCTCAGGCTGAGCTTTTCACAAAACTAGACATAACAAAAGAAATCCTTGTAGAAAGTGGATAACAGTTTATTCTAAGTATGTACAACTTATCACAGTTCAAAACCCTAAATGAAGCCAGATATTTTAAGTATAAGCAAGTAATCGCAAAAATGTCTCTAAAGTCAAATTTTGATTTAGCAAAACTTCCACCAACTTCAGATGCCGCTCATCAACATCTTTTTAGGGTTT
This sequence comes from Dolomedes plantarius, assembly GCA_907164885.2. Classification (NCBI taxonomy): domain Eukaryota; kingdom Metazoa; phylum Arthropoda; class Arachnida; order Araneae; family Dolomedidae; genus Dolomedes; species Dolomedes plantarius. The sequence continues at coordinate 27,341,481 of OU015502.1, read as the reverse complement.
ACCACCAGATTCAAACTTGGTTATGTTTTAAACTTCCCCCAGAAGAGTGGGGTTGGCAGTATACTTCAAATAACAGACTGATTCCTAAGCCCATGACGATTACCCCTGCTCCAAGGGAACTTCTCCTACTAATATCTTGCAATTGTAAAATATTGTGTGTTACAAACTGTAGCTGTCGTAAAGCTGGGTTCGATTGCAAGTCTATGTGTGGACACTGTAGTGGAATGCATTGTAACAATATTTCGGACCAAACCAACGAAATGTTAGAAGATGACCCCTTATAAAAGACTAAAAAATAACCAAAAGTAATATTAAACATTAATAGTATCAGCTGCGCAGGAAATAATCAGTTAAAATATACTATTCCTGATTTATTTACTGCAAGACTTAATTAGTTAGCCAAGCATTAACATTATTTTGTAGACTATCAGTGATACAAGTGAACTATACTTTTATAGCAAAAAATTGCACTTCGGTAGTAAAAACTTAAAGTGAACGTTATTACATTGTTGCTCCATTTCAAATGTATGACTATTCAAGATCATGAATACCAGTATATGCAGCGGTGCACCTCAGCGGTGAGCGTTAACGGCCCAGCTAGGACCGGCGGCGCGGTGTCCACTACTGTTTCACCGCTCTCTATGAAGCCATCGTTTTAACGGTAAGCGTTATTAGACTCATCATTTTAAAGCCAATCATATTATCTATAAGTTTTGTTCAAAACATTTCTTCCCAAGACGTAATGATGAAAAGCTATAATTTGTTGAAGTTACTTTTTGTTTTTTGTAGTGACAGTTTTCTGTATATGATTAAGTATTACGGTGAAACTGAGCTATCTACATAAAAAGTGTATATAACATAATTTGTTTCTAATATTGTTAGAAGTAAAATAAAAAAAGAACACCCCGGTAGCATCATTAGTTTTCGAGCTGTAAGCATATAACCACAGTACTGATCTTGCAATGTTTCGGAAGGGGTGGGGGTCGGGACTTTGTGTTTTTTAGTGTATACTTTGTATACTAACATCTTGAAAAAAATCAGCTTTCTCCTAATTAGTTGCGACACAAAAACTTTATTGACTGGGCTATAAACGAAATACATTGGAGTAATTATCGAGTTTAAATAACACAGTAAAATTTAGACAGATTCTTAGTTTTCTGCTGAGAAAAGTTTGTTTTATTCCTTTGCTTATGCAGGCATTTCGACTAGGGTGTCCAGATATTTAAATTTTCCGTAAACTCGGTTACCGAATAGTAATTTTAAAATTATCCGGCGGATACCGGATAACCGGATAAAAATAAATATTACTGGACTTTATAAACATTACTTTTATTGCTTTGAAATTTTAAAATACAAAATTTTATTCTTTTTTTTATTTAAATAATAGTATTCCAAAAACACTAATGCATTCACTGATGCGCAAGAAAGCCTTGATCTAATTTTTGTACAGAAATTTCCAGAAACGGAAAAAGCTCTCTCCGAATCCGTTGAATTCGGTTTCGCTGTTTTCAGCGCCTTATACAGCAATTCAAGATTTTGTGTTCTTTTAGAAGTTCCCGTGAGGATGTTAAAGTCTTGCTTTAAATTGTCGCTGTCAGTTTATATTCCTATATGCTGAACACAAAACACATGGAGGTAAAACTTGAAATCGCATCCAAATAAACAAACCACTTCCGCATGCTTCCCTCTAAGGGCCTGTTCACATAGGAGTCCGTTGCGTTGCGTTAAGGAAAAGATGACGTTGAGACGAAAATAAACCAATCATATGCCTCCAAACGATTATCAATGAAATTTTTAACGCCTATGATTGGTTTATTTTCGTCTCAACGTCATCTTTTGCTTAACGCAACGCAACGCAACGCAACGCAACGCAACGGACTCCTATGTGAACAGGCCCTTAGGCAGATAAGTGTTCTCATATCTCCATACTTTCCCCAACCTTATTGTTCACGATGATCATCACAACGCTTGAATTACTCGAATTAAAACTCCACAGAAAAGAAATTACGAGAGCTCTGTTAATAGACGACCACATTTTATTCATAGATATTTTTAGAACAATTCATAATACACGTAACCAGGACAACGAGATCTCGTAGAAGAGCGCCCTCTGGGGATCACATTAATCCGTTGTAACACTTGTGCATTAGCTTTTATCTTCCTTGCTGTTTAACACCCCTCTCCCCCCCCCCCAAAAAAAAAAAAAAAAAAACTTCATAATTTTTTTGCCCCCTTGTCAGACACCGTTCCCTCCCCCCCCCCCTCTATCGAGAAAGTATCACTTTGACTTCCCGCTCATTAGATTTTTTATTATTACCATGTTTTATTAACTCATTTTCTTGCTTTTCCAGTACAAATCTTGCAATCGATTTTTAACTAACTTCCCGACTAGCTAGACATTTGAAACTTTTAGAATAGCTCAGAACACGATGACAATGCACTCTTTTAATACTTTAAGCTATCTTTAAGCAGGTTTGAATTCACTTTCAGTTTATTTTGGTGTTTCAAAATTTCTTATAATTGCTCTCTTTATTACGCATTTGATCATTTTCTTTCAAGTTGATGAGATAATTCATCAAAAAAATTTTTAAAAAGTATTTATTAATACATAGAATTGTCAAGTTTATATGATTCAACAGAAAATTTAAAAACGTGGTATATAAAAAGTTCTTTTTATCTTGTAATTATTAAACTTATCGTTTCATTGAATTCTTAAAATTCCGACTTTAGATAAATTTTCTTTTAGTTTCTTATCCTTCTGTTTTCCCTTCTCATATCATTAATAAACAAAAAAATTCAATAAAAAATTTAACGGTATTTACTTTCTTTTTGGTCTGCAATTCTGAATTATTAGCCATAATTTGTGATGTCTTCGAACCTAGACCGACTGACTGGACAGAGGAATTTCAGTTACATAACTGGTGCTGCCATCTCTTGGACATGCATGATAAAACTAAAATTCAATGTTGATGTGAGATTATCACATTGAGAGAGCGTGAACACGGAGATTCATATAGACATGTGATAGAAATCTCAGTTGTTCGGGTTGTAATCATTCTTTTCAGAAATTTTAATTTTTTCCCTCAGGATTTCAAAACGGCCTTTAAAAATCTTTCGCTTGTTACCATAAATATTGGTAATGTTAAACGACGTCGGCAGCTCAATGCTTCCGTGTAATATGAAATTAATGTGGTAAAATCCATTTTGTATATTCTTATTTGTGAACTTTTGTATTTTTTCTGGGTTTTTTTATTTATTTTTGGATTTGATAAAATAACGACTCTTTTATTAAATCCAAAAATTGTTCTATCTCTAGTTAGATTTTGCGCCAACATTTACGATTCACACCAATTGTATTTGCCTTCTTTTTCATGCTCTTCAAACCAATACTTGGTAGATTTAGCTATATGTATAGGGGGATTATCATACCGGAGAACGCCATCTCCTGCAAGAAACAATGTTTGCACTATAGGATGGACTAGTGAGCTAAAATTTCGACAGAGTCCTTCTCATTCAATCTCCATTTTAGGGTTAATATAGGGCCTGAAGAAAACCATGAGATGCCATCCCAAACCGTGATAGGGAACCTCCATGATTGACAGTTGAGAGGAGACAGCCAGAATCTTACGCTTGTGTAGGTGTTCTCCAGACATACGCACATCCTGTTGCGAGGAACAATGTGAACAATGATTCGTCGGACCAACTGTCGTTTTTCGACATATTACTCTACCAGGATTTGCGCTCGTGCAACATTGTGGACGATATTTTGTATTGGAATCTATTACGAGTGGTTTGGGAATAGCGACTTTTCCGTAAATGCTTTGTTTGTGAAGTTCCCTTCTACCTCTAATGGTTGATATCAGAACATGCAAATGCTGATTGAGTTCTTCGGTCATTTTGGTTGCAGTTGTTTTCTTTCCTCTTGTCACAATCCGCTTCAATACCTCGTCCGTCTCTTTCACTCCTCTCCCTTTTGTCCACTATTCTGTTTGGCAAAGGATGTTTTTCCGTGCACTCTGTATGCTATCATGACTTTCGATACCATAGCTCGAAAAATACCCATTAGCCTGGGGGTTGCAGTAACAGATACTCCAATTTAAACACGCTCCAACAATTTGCCCTTTTCACAAGGTCTGCAAGGTTTGACATTTTACGCTGTTTCCCCAAAAATCACGATACCCTTAGCTTCATTACTGCTACCAGACAGTAGAATAATACATACACTATATTATATAAAAATATACCGGTGGCCGAACTTGTTTTTTAAGGAATACGAAGCACATTCATAAACACCACTAATATTGATAGGTGTTTCCATTATTTTGATAATCACCTGTATATATGTATATAATACTTCTGATTAATTACAACATTTAAAAATATGCAGCATTTTTAAAGAGTAAATTTCCTGAGAATGCTCAAGTACCTACAAAAATAACGGGGGAAAAAATTTTAAGCTAAGCAAAATCAAACTATTGAAATATAGGGTGAGCAAAAGTTCGTAAAAACTTTAAAACTTCATAAAAAAGGAAGAAATCGTGATAAAGAAGAGCGGTTTGTAAGAAAGGGCTCACAAGGAAGTCGGATTTTTTTAGCAGCCAAAAAGTTTTTAAAAGTTTAAAAAGTTAAAGTAGTCACCGGTAGATGGCGCTGACATGCGAGACATTCAGCAGAATTATGCAAATCAATTTTGCAGTAAAAGACCGTGATACACAAGGATTTGGAGGATCGACCACGAAGTGGAAGACACTCGTTGGCGGAGGGCCGCATTATTGAGATGGAAACCGTTATGAATAATATGGCGGCGGAATCGTCCACGGAGAGTAGCAGTGCTCGCAAAGCTGGACCAATGACTCTACCAGTGACTTTTTTTAATTTTTATTTTGCTGATGATACAAAAAAAATCCGACTTCCTTGTGAGCCCTTTCTTGCAAACTGCACTTCTTTATCATGATTTCTTCCTTTATGAATTTTTAAAATTTTTACGAACTTTTGGCTCACCAGGTAAATCATTCCCTGAAGCATGTAAATTGGAATAAAAGATATTTGTTGGCATTTTGTTTGCAACGAGCACAAAATGCAAATAAGTATGAATTCTCATAAGCTATCATGCAGTATATTATAAAACTAGCTGAAGTACTCGGCGTTGCCCGGGATTTTAAGAATGTTTGTTAACCAAAATCAATTTAAAAATTAACACAGTATAAATAACATAGAAAAAATATATGTGAAATATTATACACATCTCAGAATTTAGGAATTTCAGCCTTTCATCACTGTAGCACTAAAATCCGAAAAGTAAAAATGTCAAATAGTCTAATGTTTGTTAACCAAAATTAATTTAAAACTAAACACAGTATAAATAACATAGAAAAAAAACATGTGAAATCTTATACACATGAATAAAAGGAAAACCCAATATGAAAATATATAAATTTATAATAAACTCCTCAGAATTCAGCTAGATTTAGCCTTTCATCATTGAGGCAAAAAAAAGAAGCTGAAATTATAGGTTTAGCAGAAATTTCTAATAGAACCATGAAATGACTCCAGCGTTGCTTCTTAAAAAATGAAGCGTTTGATTGAGGGCTGCAAACCATTCAACTCCTCTCCACATTAAACTCCTATAAACATCCTCTACATATTAAATTCCTTTTCTTTCCATAATAAACTCCTCAGAATTTTGGTAGATTCAGCCTTTCATCATAGTACCACTAAAAGCTGAAACATCCTCTCCAGAAATATAAATTTATTAATTACAATAATTAAACACACACAAATGTATAAATTACACAAAAGTTTTTTAACCAACATTTGAATAATTCGCAAATGAAAAAGCATATGAAAATAAAGATAATAAGAACTTTCGGAATCGAAATTAATTACCCTTAATTTTTAATTAATAAAAAACAACATAATATGAATAAAAACGACAGTTGTTTAAAATCATATGAAAATAATGCTCGCGCATGAAGTTAACGTTACGATATAAAGATAGTAATAATAATATAAACCGCGTGCATAAAATATTTCGCGAAATAAATTAATTTTTAGAAAAAACTACTTTTAATCGAGGTATTAAATACATTGCACAAAATTCGGTAAAATCAATATTTTGTAATACAACCGGTAAAACTACTCCGGTTGTACAAAATTTTGATTTTAACAACTTTCTGCCCTACAATTTACACCCTACTTCTTTGAAGTTGGGTGTTGAAACATCCTCTTTGAAAAATTTACACCCTACTTCTTTGAAATAGGGTGTCTCTTTATTCCAGGGGTCCACAACCCTATGCCCGCTGGCACCATGGCGCCCGTCGATCGCTTTACGTGTGCCCGCCGCTGTGTGACCACGATAAAAATACACTCATGTCCATAAATTAAGGATAATGCCAGCTCCGGCAAATAAAGGTTCAGAAACAAAACAAACGTGACTTATTCATAAAGCCTGTTTATTAAACAAAAGATAAAGAACAAAAAAGATGGTGTATGTATGATACCATTCATAAAAACTACGATTTTTGCTCCCTGGAGCAATTGTAAAAGTTATCTCCTTTACAAAAACTTAAAATTACATGGTTGGTATGATGGTTAATACATTGTATGTCTCCCATACGATGAAATGCAGTCCTTACAACGCCTAGGCATGCTGAGTATCAAATTATCGAGCTGATCTTGGGGAAGATTACTCCACTCAGCAAGCAATGCTCTCCCAAGTTCCGGTACACATGTAGGAGGTGTTTGACAGGCTGCAACTCGTCGGCCAAGAATGTCCCACACATGCTCTATCGGATTCAAGTCAGGTGAGAATGCTGGCCATTCCATACGGGTGATATCCTCAGATTGAAGGCATTCGTTTACGATGTTTGCTCGGTGAGGACGGGCGTTGTCATCCATAAACACAAATTCTGCGCCCATGGCACCCCTAAACAAACGTACATGTTCTTCCAGAATGATGTCCCGATAAATGTGGCCGTTCATGGTTCCGATTTGAACATGCAGATCTGTTCTGGAGTCCAGTATAATTCCACCCCAAACGAGCAATCCTGCACCACCGTAACGATGTCGTTCAATAGTTATTACATCCGTGGTTGAGTGGTAGAAGGTAAATGAAGAAAAATATCTATCTTCTAAAATCTACATTATTTATTTCTACATATATACAGTTTTATTCAAAGAATTATTAAAGATGAGAGCTTACATACGCTCAAACTTTCCTATTTGCCTGCCACGAGAGTACTAGCCAAAACATAGCAAATATTAAACTTACATTGACATGCAGTGCCATCTAGGGGAGAAAATTAACACAAATTTCCAAACACTCCCCACCTGATAATTTGCTAAAATTATCACAAAGAAAAACATAAAATTATATGACATTCATATTCAAAACAATGAAAACAAATATTATGAGAATTCAAACTAAGAGTTGAAATTAAAAGTAACTTAGCAATTATAATAGATAATCTAATATTAAAAAAAGAAAGAGAAAGAAATTAAAATAGTAAAAAGTTTTTTTTTTTTCAGTTCGGCAGTTCCAGAGGATACAAAAGTTGAATAGGTCTTCTAAGTTCAGTGTTTTTAGTTTTAACTTTGCATGACCTAACGAGTCCATCACGACCCTGAAAGACCTCGGTAACGCGACCTAGGTCCCATAAAAACTTTGATTTGTTTGTACCCTCAATGAGTACAACCTCGCCTTCCTTGAAATTTTCTTTAGAGGTTGAAGTGTTGAACACATGGAAATTCTTTAAATTCAGCAAATATTGTGTTTTCCACTTTGTCCAAAGCTGCTGTAGGAGTTTTGTTTGGTATATCTTGCGTTTAACCAAAGAAACTCTGGACGAATTAGTATTGAAAAGTTCAGCAAAATTGAAAGGATATTTTATGTTGTGTCCCACCAACAAAAAATGAGCTGGTGTCAGAGGTTCAGGCTCATTGGCGTCGTTATAGATGTAGGTTAGGGGTCTCTGATTGAGAACATTTTCGATCTCAGCCAAAATTGTTGTTAGTTCTTCAAAGGTTAATTGAGATCGTCCGAGGATTTTTCTCAAAGGCTCTTTAATTGTTCTCATCAATCTCTCGTAAAAACCTCCCCACCATGGGGCGAGTTCTACGATAAATTTCCATGCAATTCTTTCCGAAGAAATGAAGTCTTGAAGACTTTTATCTTTAACAATTTTATCAAAATAATCGAAATCTTTATTAGCGCACTTAAAAGTTTTGGCATTATCGGAATAAATTATGCGACAGTTTCCTCGCCTTGACAAAAAACGTCTTAGAGCTAATATGAACTTACTTGTTGACAAGTCAGAGACAAGCTCAAGATGTACTGCTCGTGTTACAGCACACGTGAAGAGAGCAATGTAACTTTTCACGACGTCTTTTCCTTCCTTCACATAAACAGGACCAGTAAAGTCAATTCCAGTAGTATAAAAGGCGGGAGTTTCATTCAATCTATCTTTTGGAATCTGTCCGGTAAGTTGACTTGCAGGTTTCGCTGAATATCTTCTACAGATTAGACAGTTATGGATGACCTTTTTTACTAACTGCCTTCCTTTAATTATCCAGAAATTTTGACGTATTTTTGATAGTGTCGCAGCAACCCCAGCATGAAGCATTTTATTGTGAGCATGTAACACTATTAATTCAGTCAATCGGGAATCTTTTGGTAGTAGAATAGGGTGTTTTTCACCTAAAGTAAATTCTGTCTCGTTCATTCTTCCCTTTATTCTAATCAAATTATTTTCATCCAGGAATGGGGCCAAGGAAAAAATGTTAGAGTCTGAGGAAATAGGTTTTTTAGATTTCAGAGATTTAATTTCCTTTGAAAAATGTTCACTTTGGATTTTCCGGATAAAATACTGTTCGGCTTCTTCGAGTTCATGAGCAGAAAGAGGACCGCTTTCAGATGTTACTTTTCTCGCTCTAGCTGCAAATCGTTTTATCCATGCAAAAATTCTCAGACATTTTAAAAAACTACTGTATTTTGTCAAATCTAGAATTGGTTCAGTCAAGGCTACAGTATTCACTGCTACAGTTCGAAGCTCCTTCGAAATTAGCTCTTCATTACAATTGTCATCAGGTCGGTTGGAGGAACTTTCACCAGGCCACAGGTGAACCGGTTGAGACAACCAAGGAGGGCCTGTCCACCACAAAGAACTCGAAAGGATCATTTTTGCAGATTCTCCTCTAGTAGTAAGGTCAGCAGGATTTTCCGATCCACTGCAAAAATTCCAACACTCAGGTAGAGAGAGTGCTTGTACCTGAGCCACCCGATTTGCCACAAAAGGTTTCCAAACTTTAGACGAACCTTTCACCCAGTGGAGCACTATTTTGGAGTCACTCCAAAAAAATATTTTTTGAGTGAAGGCTGGAAAAATGTTCTGAATATATTTGCCTAGACGAGCACCTACGAGTGCTGCCATCAACTCTAATCTTGCTAAAGTTAAAGATTTTAGAGGAGCAACTTTACTTTTCGAAATCACAAAACTAATTTTAATTTTTCCTTCAGTTGTAAAGTATCGGAGGTATGCCACAGCCCCATAAGCCTTAGGGCTAGCGTCCACAAAAATATGTAGAGAAACTTCACTAACGTCTTCTGTTGAAAAAAGTTTACGTTGAATGTTGAAATTTTCCAGTTCAACAAGTTCAGAACACCATGTTCCCCACTTCTTTTCTAAGTCGTTTGGCAAGATTTCGTCCCAATTTAGACCTCTTTGCCACATTTCTTGCATGAGAATTTTAACTCTTATTACAAAAGGACTAATTAGTCCGCAAGGATCAAATATTTTAGAAATCATGCTTAGCACATGTCGCTTGGTGATTCCAAATTCCACGGGATCCCTAACATCCTTTAAATCTAACTTAATTTCATCCTTAATATGATCCCACTTTAATCCCAAGAACCCTTCTCCAAGTCCAAAATCCATATTTTCCTCATACCCGTTTTCACGCCAAAGTTTATTTAGTTCCTCACAGTTAGTTTTTAATTTTCTCAATTTGAATCCAGCGACACGTAATATTTCTATTGCCAAAGATGTTAACTTATAGGCATCCTGAGCACTTTTAGCTCCATCGTACAAATCATCGACATACAGAGAATTTAACATTTCATAACAATCAGGATACTCATCTTTATATTTCCTAATGTGAAATTTCAAAACACAAGCTAGCGCGAACGGAGACGTCGTTAATCCGAATGGTAAACGATTAAGTTGAAGTGTTTGTACCGAATAATTCGGGTCGTCCGAAAACCACAAAAATTTTAGATACTTTCTATCCTCTTCCGCAATTTCTATCATAAGGAAAGCTTTTTCTAGATCTCCGCAAAACGCAACTTGATTTTCCCGAAATTTAAGTATCACATCTAATAAATTTGGATAAAGGTTAACTCCAGATTCAAGTGAATCATTCAAAGAATTTTTATTGTCATTTGCTTTAGAGCTGCAATCATAAACCATACGAACGCGAGTAGTCTGTTTATCCTGTCTTACAACTTCCCTGTGCGGCATGTAGTAACCTGAGTTTAAATCCTCATCAATACATTTTTCCACAATATTACATTCCAATTGATCCGATACAATTTCTTTATATTGGTCAGAAATTTCAAGATTTTTATCCAATTTAATTTTTAATGAATAAAAGCGTCTGCTCGCCACCTCATAATTAGAGTCCAATTCGGGGGGTGGTCCCACATTATCTTTCCACATTAATTTACAAACATAGCGCTCTCCGTTAAATTTTAAAGAATCTTCAAAATTTTTGATTAATTGATTTTCCTTTTCCGATAAATTTTTAGTCTCATTCGGAAATTCTTCAATTTCCCAGAACATTCGCAAATCATTTGAAATCGCATTATTCACAATAATCATGTTCTCAGAACAACTACTTTCGTTTTTGTCTGCTCCAGTAATTAACCAACCGAATGCACTATTCAAAGCTGATAAATGTTTATTAATAGAAATCTTTTCCTGATAAATTAGTTCCCAGCAAACATCTGCCCCTAAAAGAATATCTATATTATTTGAGCTAGCGGAATCATCAGCTAACCGCAAATTCCTTTTCAGCATTAAGTCTTTTATTTTTTCGTCTGGGTATTTAACGGTAGCACCTGTAATAGTCCTAGACACAAATAATTCCTGATTTTTTCGAAAAGGAGAATTTGTACTTTCGAGTGTTAATTCAACAACTCGATAAACTTTATCTGTTGGGCTTTTCATTCCGAAAGAATAGACTGACAAAACTTCATTCCGAATAGTTTTTAAATTCAATTTAATCGCTAACTTTTCACTTATAAAAGAGCGCGAACTTCCATTATCAAACATTAATCTTGATAAGCAAGATTTATTTTCCGATTTAGCTAAGACAGTGCAAGTTTGCAAATAAACATTTTTAGAACAGTTCGTATTAAGATTACATTGAGAAACAGAACTTATAACTTCAGAAGTAGAGCTTGTCCTTTCATTTTCGGTTTCATTAGAATTTAAGCTACGAGAATTATTACAATTTTCCTTACTACGCTCTACCGGACCATTAGAAGGTTTGCCATTTTTCCTACAAACTGATTTATGGTGAAATTTTGAAAAGCATATTTCACACGAAATACCTAATCGACAGCTTCCGCTGGTATGTTTGGGCTTGAAACACGCCCAGCATCGTCCTTCAGACTTAAGTTTACTAATTTTTTGTTCTACATCAAATTTCCTACAATTTATAGAATCGTGGTTAAATTCGCAAAATATGCATGTATTTTTTACTGGTGCAAGTAATGTTGCAGCGGTTGAAAAATGTTTAGGTTTCGAATAATTTTTATGATACGTTTGTCCCGTTTGATAACTTTGAAAAAAGGTGCGTTTAGTTTCGCAAACCTTGGAAGAATTCATTACAGTTTCACAAATTTCCCTTGATTCGACTTCATTTCTCAAAAAAGTCATAATATCCGAAGTTTCACAGTTCTTTTCCTTATTTCGTTTTCGGTGAAATTCCAAAACTAAATCTTGGGGTAACAATTTTAAGAGTAGGGGATTTAATAAATGACCATACGATCCTTCGGTTACATTTAGTGAGCGTAAATTTCTTATGTTTACCTCTATCTCATCATACAATTTGCGCAATCCTTTTACATAAGAGGAATTTCTTACCGGTTCTAAGTTAAGTAATTTGGAGATATACAAATTAATATTATAATCAATGCGACCATAACGCTGCTTTAAAAGTTCAAGGCAAGAGTCGTAGTTCTTTTCATTTAATTCGAATCCAGCAACCACATTATAGGCGGGGGGAGAAAGCAAGGACTTTAAATACTGAAATTTTTCAATTTTAGTTAGGGAATCGTTCGATCCTATTGCGCTATCAAAGCAGTTAAGGAATTCCATGAAATTAGAATCACCAGAAAAACGCGGAATTTCCAATTTAGGCAATTTTAATGCCGTAAAATTATGTTCAGTGACATTTGAGGTGTTATTACTTCCATGGGAACTTTGATCGTCCCTTTTATTCATTTCTTTAATTTTATTTTTGAGTTTAATTTTAGCCGTAATAATTTTTTCATCATATTCTTCCGATTGAGCAATTTCGGTTTTAAATTTAACTGGATCCGATATGAGATCTTCAATTTCTAAATTATATTCCTTAAGTATTTTTTCTTTCGTTTCTAACAACTCAATTAATTCTGTTAGATTTTCAACAGTTTCATCTTCATAATTCAAAGTTTGAATCCTTTTTATCAATTTCGTTATATTAGCTCTTACTGTGCTCCTTTTTTCTATGATTTTTGCAATCTTATCCATATTTAAATAGTATAAAAGACCTTACCTTTAATTAAGGTATCCGTAATAGTAAGAACAGCGAATCCGAAGAAAAATTCTTATTTCCACTCAGCATCCAAACGCTGAAAGAATCCGTTGAGCCATTTTTTTTTTTTTCAAGCACAGCAGGTGTCCATTCCAATCAAAAATTCCAACGTAAAAAACTCAGTTCCAGTTCACAGCCGATATGCACCATATTACATCCGTGGTTGAGTGGTAGAAGGTAAATGAAGAAAAATATCTATCTTCTAAAATCTACATTATTTATTTCTACATATATACAGTTTTATTCAAAGAATTATTAAAGATGAGAGCTTACATACGCTCAAACTTTCCTATTTGCCTGCCACGAGAGTACTAGCCAAAACATAGCAAATATTAAACTTACATTGACATGCAGTGCCATCTAGGGGAGAAAATTAACACAAATTTCCAAACAATAGTGTTGTCTTGGTGGTAACGGGTACCTGGCGTTCTCCATATGAAAGTACGACGTGAATCAGACTGCAAGCTAAACCTGGACTCGTCGGAAAACATCACACAAGCCCACTGTGACGATGTCCACATTGCATGTTCTCTACTCCAGGCTAATCGTTGCCGACAGTGAGTTGCCGTGAGCCGAACACATCTGACAGGCCTGCGAGCAAATACACCAATATTTCCCAAACGGCTGTACACGGTTTACCTTGAAACTGTGGTACCCGTGGCTGCAGATAGCTGACGAGACAGGTCGGATGCTGTTCTCCGTCTGATTCTTTTGGCAGTTACTGCCAAATACCGGTCTTTATTCGGCGTTGTAACTCTGGGGTGACCTATACTGTAAAGTCTACTGACATTTCTGTCATCTTGGAATCGTTGTCAAAGCCTAGAGATGACACTTACGGTAATTCCAAGTTCCTCGGATACTTCAATCTGAGCACGCCCACATTCCAGGCGGCCGATAATTCTACCACGTAAAAAATCATCCACATGCGTCGTCTGTGTCATAACTATTCGGTTATGGCACTCAGCGGCTTACAGAACACTTGTGAACAATTTTACTTCTTTGCCATCATTACTTATATACCCCTCTCTTACAGTCTCGTCATTGTGACGTACTATCGGCGTCATCTGGTGGCTTCCTGTAATTTGCATATTATTCTTGAAGATGTGTGTGATAATTCTACACGTGAAATTTTTACTTTAGAGTTCGATTTCCGTGTGATTCTGAATTATCCTTAATTTATGGACATGAGTGTATTTCAGTTTTCAATAAAATGCTATGTAAAAGTTTTCTCATTTTTAATGATTAACTACACAAAAGTAGAAATGGCGTCCAACACAGATAAAAGTACAAAGCGTAATGCAACCTATCTCTTTTCCCCTCGGGCCAAATCTTCGCCAACCTAATTTCGCATATGAGGCGGTGAAAGGCAAAGTGGTGTAAGTCACATTTTCAACTTTTTTTATTTGAGGGAAAAAATGTAATCTTCATGTTCAATTTACAGTGGAATTGCAAATAATTATTGTTTGCAATATTATAATAGTTACGATGAATTATAATTTGTTCAATTTATTGTGGATTTTTTTGTAGTTTTTGCAGTAAAACGCTTTGGACTTAACCATTTTACTTACTGACTTACACCACTTTGCCTTTCACCGCCTCATATCTAAAATGAAATGAACCGGTCCGTTTCTGCCGTCACAACACAAACATTTGTCTGGAGCTCATCTCGTGAGAGCCGGTAGTGTGGTTTGTGCTGTGAGATAAACGGTCACTCGACGTATCTACTTCATTATTTATTCACACATATATGCTCTTATTTTTTGTATACTATATTTCCTCCTTCGTTGTTTTTAAATACTTCCTTATACACTCATGGACAAAAAAATTAGCGCACCAAGAAATAATTGCGGGATCGTAACGAAACTTGCAATGAAGGTACATGTCGGGGAGATATGCAAATGATTAGAAATGCAGCGTGATTGCGCATTACGTATAGCCGGTAGAGGGCGTTGAACATCGTACTCTGTGGAGTATTGGACCCCCCTCTAGCGCGAATGCACGATGCGATACGATCGGGCATTGAGTCATACAAGTTCTGTATGATGTCTTGAGACATTTCGTTCCATATTACGTGTAACCTTGCCTCTAGTTCATTCAAACTCGTGGGATGCCCAACTCGTCGTCCCAAATGATCCCAGATATGCTCGATTGGAGACAAATCTGGGGATCGGGCAGGCCAAGGAAGGGTAGTAACAGTGCGGAGACAGTCTTGTGACACCATTGCCGTATGAGGCCGAGCATTGTCTTGTTGAAAAATGGCTCCTGGGAGCCGTTGCATGAGTGGCAACACATGTGGTTGCAGCATTTCATGAACATACCGCTGGGCTGTCATGGTGCCACGGAACAATACTAGGGATGACCGTGTATTGTAGGCAATGGCACCCCATACTATCACACCAGCTGTGGGAGCGATGTGTCGCTGTACAGCAAAGGCAGGATTGAAGCGTTCACCACGGGCTCTCCAAACACGAACACGATTGTCATCACTGCCGAGATTGAATCTGGATTCGTCGCTAAAGACGACCTGGTTCCATTCCGCTGCAGTCCAGTTTCCTCTTGCGCGGCAAAACTCCAAACGGAGGCGTCGATGGGTGGGCGTCAAGGGCAGCACACGTAATGGGCTCCGCGATACCAACTGTCCTTTAGCCAGGCGCCTTCGTATGGTTTGAGAAGACACAGAGGCCCCTAGTGAAGGTGCTACCTGTGCCTGGATGGCGGCCGATGAAGCAGTTGGCTGTACGCGTGCATTTCTTACGATGTGGCGGTCTTCTCGACGACTGGTCTGTCGAGGGCGTCCTGAGCCTGGTCTTCGTGTACATGACATCTCTCGGGTCCACTGGTCCCAACACCTCCTCACAACACAATCAGAGCGGCCTAATTGACGAGCTACTCGCCTAGCTGACCACCCAGCTTCCATCATCCCGACGATTCTCCCCCTCTCAAACTGCGACAACTGCTTATATTGTCTTCGAACACGGCGTAATGGCATGTCTATCTCAGCTCTTCCTTTGTAAATGATTCAGCACACTCAAACAAGCTTTGGTTACCTGTTTTATACTCCACAGAGTACGATGTTCAACGCCCTCTACCGGCTATACGTAATGCGCAATCACGCTGCATTTCTAATCATTTGCATATCTCCCTGACATGTACCTTCATTACAAGTTTCATTACGATCCCGCAATTATTTCTTGGTGCGCTAATTTTTTTGTCCATGAGTGTATTTTACTCCAAAATGAGTGGATCAAGTAAACGACAACGGACCTATAATTTTAATACTGAATGGGAGGATTCATATTGCTTCGTCAATTTAAAAGACAAATGTATTTGTTGTGTGGAAATGACGTCGCGGTGCCGAAAATACATAATGTTGAACGTCATTTCCTGACAATTCCTGCTACTTTTAATACGAACTATCCACTTAAATCTGAAATAAGTAAGAACAAAATATATCAGCTAAAATCGAATCTGTCCGCTCAACATTCTGTTTTCACTAGGCCTCTCTTAAGATCTAAAAATACCACTATTGCTTTAAAAATTTCTCACATACTCGGAAAGGAGAAAAAGCCTTTCCAGGGTGGTGAGTTGTTAAAAGAAGCATTTCTTACTGGCGCCTATTGCTTATTTGAGCGATTTTCCAACAAACGTGAGATCATGTCAGCAATACAAGAATTACAGTTGTCAGATAACACCGTTACAAGAAGAATACAAGCCATTTCATAGGACATGCAAACTCAGTTAAAGAGTGACTTGGAAACATGTGAGTGGTTCTCACTACAATTTGACGAGTCTACAGACATATTAGACACAGCACAGTTAGTAGTTATGGTGAGAATGGTATTTAGTGACTTTACTATAAAAGAAGATCTACTAAGAACATTACCCATGAAAGGACGAACAACAGGTGAGGATATCTATAAAATATTTATAAC
The DNA here is from genome assembly GCA_907164885.2 of Dolomedes plantarius. Lineage (NCBI taxonomy): Eukaryota > Metazoa > Arthropoda > Arachnida > Araneae > Dolomedidae > Dolomedes > Dolomedes plantarius. The sequence continues at coordinate 27,324,694 of OU015502.1, read as the reverse complement.
ATGTGCAAAATCGATAGATATGCCTCTCCAGAAGCTGTCTGCGATAACCACTGATGGGGCACCAACAATGGTTGGTAATGTCAATGGATTTATTGACCTCTGCATAAAAGATGGATCATTTCCAAACTTTATGTCGTATCACTGTATTATCCACCAGGAAGTTTTATGTCGTAGAATACCTTCGGACACGTCATGAAAATAATTACAAAAATAGTCAACTTAATTCGCGCAGTTTCTTTGCAACACCGCCGTTTTAAGGCCATATTAGAAAATCCTGGAGATCCTGATCTCATTCTGCATACTGAAGTACGTTGGCTCAGTAAAGGCAAAGTTCTTGCTAGATTTGTAGATTTATTTGAAGAAATAAAAAATTATCTCACTGCCAAAAATTAAAATTTTTTTGAAATAACACAACCTCGTTGGCTAGCGGATTTGACTTTTTTAACAGATATAATGGAAAACTGAATTATTTAAACTCAGATCTGCAGGGAAAGGACAAACATATAGCTACAATGATAGGGTCTATAAACCCGTTTAAATCTAAACTGGCTTTGTGGACATCACATTTGAAGATGAAGTTCCTTATGCATTTTCCAAATATGAAGCAAATGATATGCGACGGGGAAACTGACTTATCAACATTTGTTATCAACCTTCAATTACTTCAAGACCAGTTTGAAAAGCGCTTTCAACAGTTTAATATCATCGAGCCAATGGTCACCTTTTTTGTTAATCCTTTTACTTACCAAGTAAATGTAACCGAACTAGCTACATACATTTCAGAGCTTGTTCAAGTAAGGACAGAAGAACTGGAGAGAGAAATTTTGGTTCTTCAGAACGACATTGTCCTAAAATCCATTGTATCAGATGAGAATTTCTGGAATATAGTTGACAGAAACAAATTTCCATTCTTGAAAAGAGCAGCATATAAAATAAAATAGTTTTTCGGTTCCACATACTTGTGTGAATAATTGTTTTCGACAATGAACATCATAAAATCAAAGTACAGATCACGACTTTCAGACGAACACCTTGACCATTGCTTACGTGCACGAGCAGAAATATCATCATACTCTCCTAATTACGAAGCAATGGCCAATGAAATGAAATGCCAAAAATTACATTGACTTTGAGATTTATATTTTTTATAAAGAATTTTTAATACTTTGTAGATTTTTTATGCATTATTTGGTAATCATTTATTTTACACAAGAATATTAACAATAATTTTTATATGTTAAATTATATTTTGAGAATTAAATGTATTTTTGTACATTATGTGTATGTATTATTAACTATGTCCAACTATAAATTCACCTTGGAAAAATAAATGGTGCCCACCGTCCGACCGGTATTCTTGAATGTGCTCTTAGGTACAAAAAGGTTGGGGACCCCTGCTCTATTCTAAAAAAAAGTAACTCCCGCTGCCGCTGTCAAAAGCTTGTCACGCTATCTCCTCCGAAACCGCTGGGGGTATGGGGTCGAGAGCGATACCAATGGATGCAGAAAAATGGGGGGACCAAAGTAAGATTTGTCTCATCTTCGTCGGACTTTAAATTTTTTTTTATTTTATGTTTTGTGGGAAAATATTGACTTTTTCATCTTCAGATTACGATAATTCGTCAAAAAATTATCGTAGAATTTTGATCTTTTTACAGTCTAAGACTACAGACATTTCTCTTTCAAACTAGACCTCATTTGTTTAAAAATATTTTAAAACAGACTAATATTTTCTTCGAAAATGAAACAGCTTTTCAAGAAATATCGTCCCCTATGTGGATGTAATATCGATGCTCCTCGAGTTTTTATCTTACAAAGAAAATATTTACATCATCTGGAAGCTGAAAGCTTTCTTATTCATATAAACCTCATTTCAAGTCTGTGTCTTAAATTTTCGATTCTTTAATTGAATTTTAAAGCTGATAATTCAACAGTCATGAAACGCCCTTCGCATTAAGGGTGACAACAGTAAATGGATGGAAGCTGTTACATTGCCCGAGTATCACCCCTATGTATCTCACTATTAACCATAACAGAGGAGCGAGCGTAGCCCCTCGTAAATATAAAGTTTTAACAGCCAATTGAATGCCAGTTAAAAACGATTGTTGTTTAAAATCATATGAAAATTACGCTTTTATAAAGATAATAGAAAAAGCATAGGAAAATAATGCGTGCGCATGAAGTTATCGTTACGATATAAAGATAGTAATAATCTATATATATAAAACAGTTCCGTAACTGACTCATTCATTCATTCATTCATTCACTGACTGACTGACATACAACGCACAGACCAAACCGCTGGACCTAAAGGGCTGAAATTTTGCATGGCGATTCTTCTTATAGTGTAGGGGTGCACTAAGAGAGATTTTTGAAAAATTCTTCTTAGATTTTTTTAAATTAAACTTTTAAGAAGTTTTTTTTACTTTTTTTAAGTTTGCATTTAAAATAATAATTTGAGGGTTATAAAATTTATATCACGAGAAAGATCATAAAAATTCCTTTAAAATGAAATCTTTTTCGAATCTTTACCTTCATTTCCTGATTTTTGGTGAATTTTTAAAGATTAATTTTTAGAATTTAATTTATTAAATGCTGATCACGTGACTTCTTTTTCTGGTACTTTAAATAAATTTATCGTCACGTGCATAAAAACTAAGTAGACAAAAAATAATTTTTTTTTTCATGCGGCAGACGATTGGACATTATCCAAAAAAATATTAAAATACAGTAAAAGAAATGTTCTAGAAACTGTACTATATTAACTGTACTATATTCTTTAGTATTCTTTATATTAGATTTAATTTGAATATCTTCTTCTACATTATTTTGTCTATAAAAATATCCCTTACGATTTTTTTATAAATATATATATATTTTACATCAATTATATACATTGATCATCGTATTTATTATATATATATTGGCATTAATTGCATACATTCACCGATGTTTTTACTTTGAATGTACTCCGTAGCGAAGTGCGGGTTTTCAGCTAGTAATCTATATATATAAAACAGTTCCGTAACTGACTCATTCATTCATTCATTCACTGACTGACTGACATACAACGCACAGACCAAACCGCTGGACCTAAAGGGCTGAAATTTTGCATGGCGATTCTTCTGATAGTGTAGGGGTGCACTAAGAGAGATTTTTGAAAAATTCTTCTTAGATTTTTTTAAATTAAATTTTTAAGCTTTTTTTTTTACTTTTTTTAAGTTTGCATTTAAAATAATAATTTGAGGGTTATAAAATTTATATCGCGAGAAAGATCATAAAAATTCCTTTAAAATGAAATCTTTTTCGAATATTTACCTTCATTTCCTGATTTTTGGTGAATTTTTAAAGATTAATTTTTAGAATTTAATTTATTAAATGCTGATCACGTGACTTCTTTTTCTGGTACTTTAAATAAATTTATCGTCACGTGCATAAAAACTAAATAGACAAAAAATAATTTTTTTTTCTTGCTAATGCGGCAGACGATTGGACATTATCCAAAAAAATATTAAAATACAGTAAAAGAAATGTTCTAGAAACTGTACTATATTAACTGTACTATATTCTTTAGTATTCTTTATATTAGATTTAATTTGAATATCTTCTTCTACATTATTTTGTCTATAAAAATATCCCTTACGATTTTTTTATAAATCTATACTATACTAATATATAAAGAGAGAGCAGATTTTGTACGTGGAGGGTAATCTCCGGAACCACTGCACCTATTTGAAAAATTCTTTCACTGTTTGAAAGGTACATTATTCCAGATGGACATAGGCTATATATTATGTATATCTGATCAGTAGAAATAAAGTTAGGGGGGATACTCTAGATTTGTGTGCACGGCCGCCATCTTGGATTTTTCCGCCAGGGTTTGGCGCATTTCGCATGGCGATAATTATTGCGTTCTGGTAAAAATAACCCAATGTCAAATTCTCTAATTTTAAGATCAAACAGTTATTTCTGATGTGATCTTTTAATTAGAGTATAATAATTTTAGGTCAGACCTTGGCCTTGACCTGGAAATCTGAGTCAAATTGACTATACTCAAAAGAGTAAATTATTTTTAAAACTAAGAGTCTTTTTGTTGAAAATTTTTGAATCCATTATCAGTTTTTCGTTAACTTATTAAATTTAAGTTGCTTTTAATTTTGTTTATCGATTGTCAATTAGTATACTATAATGATACACCATTTCATTTATTTGAAGTAAAAATTATCTGCCATCATTTTTTCGTAAAATGTAAAATACAGTTTACATTTTAAGTACAATATATTTTAAAATATTTTATAATTCCAAGTTGTAGTGGATTACAAATAAATTTAAATAACTGAAGTTCAACATCTCTCTCCCCAGGAACCTAAGTTAAAAAGTTAGTTAAGGTTAAGTTATTGGTTTAGGAAAAGGGTTTTTTTTTCTTATTTCCAACACAGAAGGATAAATGGTCAAATAATCCTTGTCCCGATTTTATTGTATGCACCAAATATTTGGTTAAGGTCAAATCTGAAGTAAAATTTCATTACCACAATGCCCTAACCCAAAAAAAAAAAAAAAAAAAAAAAGAGGATCTGGTTACTCACCATAAATTTATGGGTTCATAATTATTTTACATTTTTCAAAGCTGAATTTTAGATAATTTTTAAATTGCAAGTTATTTAGGTGGTACGAAAATGCTGTATTTTTTTTTCTAATTAACAATATATTGGCATAATATTTTGGTGATTCATTGCTATTAGTCAAAGAGTTAGGGCAAACTGAATAGATGGCATTGAAATTTTATCTGTAAGTAAAATTCATTTGACCAAATTTTTCATATGGATCATAATTTGAAAAGGTAGTTTTTAATTAAAAATGACAAAAACAAATCTCAGTCCAACGATTAAATGATTTTTCAAAAATATTTCTAAGTTTCACAATTTAAAAAGGTCGTTTTTATTAAAAAAGCTAAAAGAAAAACCCAAAATTTCCAATATTTGAGAATGATTTTTTCAGAAAAAAGTGGTTTTTATCAAAAACCCAAAAATAAATCTAAGTCCAACGTTTAAATGATTTTTCAAAAATTTTTCTAAGTTTCATAATTTAAACAGGTGGTTTTTATTAAAAAAGCTAAAAAAATTCAAAGTCCAGCGTTTTGAAAACACTGCTTAAAACACATTGGCGAGAATTTTTCCACTCCTCAAAACACGGTAAAATCGCCAAGTTGGCGCAAAAAAATCCAAGATGGCGGACGTGCACACAGTTATTAAGTAACGTAATATTAATTTGAATATTATTTTAGGTGCTTAAAATAATTAAAAAAACATTCTTTACTTAAAATCCTTTTTTTATTTTTGTATTTTTATTTCATCTCTTACTCTAATTTTGAGATACCAATGTGTATCTATAAACGTTTGTCAATTGTAAACGTTTATATTGTAAACGTCTATATTGTAAACGTTTTGTCAATTAAACGTTTCTCCAAGTGACAAACGTTTAATCTATATCTATCTATATATATATAAAACAGTTCCGTAACTGACTCATTCATTCACTGACTGACTGACATACAACGCACAGACCAAACCGCTGGACCTAAAGGGCTGAAATTTTGCATGGCGATTCTTCTAATAGTGTAGGGGTGCATTAAGAAAGATTTTTCAAAAATTCTTCTTAGATTTTTTTAATTACATTTTTAAGCTGTTTTTTAAACTTTTTTTACGCTTGCATTTAAAATAATACATTGAGGGTTATAAAATTTATATCACGAGAAAGATCATAAAAAATCCTTCAAAATTAAATTTTTTTCGAATTTTTACCTCCATTTCCTGATTTTTCGTGAATTTTTAAAGATTAATTTTTAGAATTTAATTTATTAAATGCTGATCACGTGATTTCTTTTTCTGGTACTTTCAATAAATTTATCGTCACGTGCGTAACAACTAAATAGACAAAAAAAATATTTTTTTCTCTTTCTAATGCAGCAGACGATTGGATATTATCCAAAAAAAATGCATATCCCTTACGATTTTTTTATAAATATATATATATAGATAGATTTTTTACATCAATTGTATACATTGATCATCGCATTTATTATAAATATATATATTTATTTTTTGGCATAAATTGCATACGTTGACCGTTGTATTTAATTTGAATGTACTCCGTAGCGAAGCGCGGGTTTTCAGCTAGTATATATATATTTTACATCAATTATATACATTGATCGTCGTATTTATTATATATATATTGGCATTAATTGCATACATTCACCGATGTTTTTACTTTGAATGTACTCCGTAGCGAAGTGCGGGTTTTCAGCTAGTCTACTATATACATATAAAACAGTTCCGTGACTGACTGGCTGACTGACATATAACGCACAGGCCAAACCGCTGGACCTAAAGGGCTGAAATTTTGCATGGCGATTCTTCTTATAGTGTAGGGGTGCACTAAGAAAGATTTTTGAAAAATTCTTCTTACATTTTTTTTAAATTAAATTTTTAAGCTGTTTTAGAAACTTTCTTTTAAGTTTGCATTTAGAATAATAATTTGAGGAATATAAAATTTATATCACGAAAAAGATCATAAAATTTCCTTTAAAATGAAATCTTTTTCGAATCTTTACCTCCATTTTCTGATTTTTGGTGAATTTTTAAAGATTAATTTTTAGAATTTAATTTATTAAACGCTGATCACGTGATTTCTTTTTCTGGTACTTTAAATAAATTTATCGTCACTTAACAATGAAATAGACAAAAAACAAATTTTTTTTCTTGCTAATGCGGCAGACGATTGGACATTATCGAAAAAAATATTAAAATACAGTAAAAGATATGTTCCTCAAACTGTACTATATTAACTGGACTATATTCTTTAGTATGTCCTATTGATTTAATTTGATTATTTTCTTCTACCTTATTTTGTCTCTAAAAATATCCCTTACGATTTTTTTATAAATATATTTTGTTTTTTTTACATCATTATTTGTATACATTGATCGTCGTATTTATTATATACACTCATGGACAAAAAAATTAGCGCACCAAGAAATAATTGGGGGATCGTAACGAAACTTGCAATGAAGGTACATGTCGGGGAGATATGCAAATGATTAGAAATGCAGCGTGATTGCGCATTACGTATAGCCGGTAGAGGGCGTTGAACATCGTACTCTGTGGAGTATAAAACAGGTAACCAAAGCTTGTTTGAGTGTGCTGAATCATTTACAAAGGAAGAGCTGAGATAGACATGCCATTACGCCGTGTTCGAAGACAATATAAGCAGTTGTCGCAGTTTGAGAGGGGGAGAATCGTCGGGATGATGGAAGCTGGGTGGTCAGCTAGGCGAGTAGCTCGTCAATTAGGCCGCTCTGATTGTGTTGTGAGGAGGTGTTGGGACCAGTGGACCCGAGAGATGTCATGTACACGAAGACCAGGCTCAGGACACCCTCGACGGACCAGTCGTCGAGAAGACCGCCACATCGTAAGAAGTGCACGCGTACAGCCAACTGCTTTATCGGCCGCCATCCAGGCACAGGTAGCACCTTCACTAGGGGCCTCTGTGTCTTCTCGAACCATACGAAGGCGCCTGGCTGAAGGACAGTTGGTATCGCGACGCCCATTACGTGTGCTGCCCTTGACGCCCACCCATCGACGCCTCCGTTTGGAGTTTTGCCGCGCACGAGGAAACTGGACTGCAGCGGAATGGAACCTGGTCGTCTTTAGCGATGAATCCAGATTCAATCTCGGCAGTGATGACAATCGTGTTCGTGTGTGGAGAGCCCGTGGTGAACGCTTCAATCCTGCCTTTGCTGTACAGCGACACATCGCTCCCACAGCTGGTGTGATGGTATGGGGTGCCATTGCCTACAATACACGGTCACCCCTAGTATTGTTCCGTGGCACCATGACAGCCCAGCGGTATGTTCATGAAATCCTGCAACCACATGTGTTGCCACTCATGCAACGGCTCTCAGGAGCCATTTTTCAACAAGACAATGCTCGGCCTCATACGGCAAGGGTGTCACAAGACTGTCTCCGCACTGTTACTACCCTTCCTTGGCATGCCCGATCCCGAGATTTGTCTCCCATCGAGCATATCTGGGATCATTTGGGACGACGAGTTGGGCATACCACGAGTTTGAACGAACTAGAGGCAAGGTTACAGCAAATATGGAACGAAATGTCTCAAGACATCATACAGAACTTGTATGACTCAATGCCCGATCGTATCGCATCGTGCATTCGGGCTAGAGGGGGGTCCAACGGAGTATTAACTCCTCCGTTCTTTTGCCCTTTTCTCTGAAATAAATTATCCTTTTTCTTTGATTTTCTTATCATTTACTTATATCAAAGTAGTCATTACGTATGTAAAATTTCGTTTCATTTTGACGACTCCTTCTTGGTGCGCTAATTTTTTTGTCCATGAGTGTATATAATTTTTTTTTGGCAGCAAAAAATCCTGAAAAGTAAAACATAAAATATATAAATTTATTATAAACCTACCAAAATCCATTAAAAAACTAAACACAGTATAAATAGCATAGAAAAAAAAGCATACGAAATGTTATACACATTAATAATATGAAACCCAATTTAAAATATATAAATGTATAATAAACTTCTCAGATTTCAGCTAGATTCGGTCTTTCGTCATAAAAAAGCTGAAAAAAATAAAATAAAATAAAAATAATAATTAAAATAATAATGAAATAAAATAAAAATAATAAAATAAAAGCTGAAATAAAAAAGCCTTCATAAAAAATCTGAAATTACAGGTTTAGCAGAATTTGCACGACCCCATATTCGAACCCTGGTCAAAAGTGTAGGAAGTGCACGGTCTTCCGAATGCACCACGATGACACAGTGTTATATTGAGTAAAGTGAAAGATATTCGCTCTGAGATTATTGGAAAGTTGCTGTGAATTGGTCAATATACATGTAAGAGGAGTTTTAAGTCAGAAATAAGTTAGCAGGATAGAAGCATACTTACGAGCATACTTACTTGAAGAGCTTAGTCTTTAGCTCTTCAATAGACACAAAGATATAGGCGAAGGGGATTGCAGTAGCAATTAAAAAAGATCTCGTGACACTTAGCGTAGTTGATTCAAATTTTCCATCGCGTGTCGAGAGTGTCAATATGCCGTTGGATCTGATCTATTTTAGAATATAAAATCTCACTTGAAAGATTATTATTTTCATTTATTATTCTGGTTTAATATATGACTTGAAACTTTTTGATTTTATTTATTTTTATCTTTTCGCTCGCTGTTTGCCAGTTATCCCTAACGTGGCCATCATATTCAGAGGGGAAATTCCACAAAATGTAACAGCTTACATTTAGTGCATGCACCCTTCAAAAATTGTTGGTTTTTATTAATTTAAAATTAACAGTAATTACTTTCGATTCCGGAAGTTTTTAAAACCCTCGGCTGTTTTTAATGACGCCTGTATGTAAAATTTCACGATTGTCGCTCCTAAACTGTGGATTTCTATACAATTACAGACAGACAAACATTCATTTTTATATATTAGATAAAAAAAATTAAAGATAAATATGTTATCATCTTGTGCTTAAAGATCTGAAACACTGTAATAATCAAATTATTTGACAGTTTGCCATTTTTGTCAATTTATTTAGACGTTAAACAAAAACTGTAAAATATGACTAATTAGAAAAATTTTTGATGAATATCTGAAAAAACAATAGACTTCAGTTATGAAATATAATAAAAGTAAGATCAATACACAAAACAAAAAAAAAAGTCAGTCAAAATTTTCTAAACAAATATCATAAAAGTGCAATTACTTTAAAAAATTAAATCCAGTCAAAACCAGATATTTGCATATTACGGAAGGTCGTTCGCACTTTATGGAAACGATTTTGTAATTTGTTTTTGGCGTTAGCATTTTGAGATAAAAATTTGGCAACTTCAGAATAATCGTCTGATACTGTTTTGTTTTGATTCGAATGTAAAATGAAAGGCTTATTTTGAAAATAGCTCCTAAAATTGATAGATGGCTCGAAGATTATGTAACTGAGCTTTCCGAGGAAAATATTCGTATCAACAAATTATAAAGCGGTGTAAAAATCGCGGTTATGGCATTTTTTAAAATAAAAGTATTTATAATATATTAAATTTAAAAGGGAAAAACGTCTAACTGAAAGTAAAAATGAAAACATTACCTCGAAACCTCATCCTAAGACTGTTCGAACGCAAGTAAATATCAAGACAGTGAAGTGTCTGATCCTAAAAGAAAATCCGCCGACTCAAAGATCCATAGCATCGAAACTAGGAATGTCTTCTGGCACTGTAAGTAAAATCATTCATAAAGATTTGAAGTTAAAAAAGATGTTTAAACCTAACGTTCATCTGCTTTTGCCAAAGCATATTGCTGAAAGAAAAACATATTGTAGAAAATTATATGAAAAACACCTAGCTGCTGAAAAATGGAAATTTGTGATAACACCCGATGAGGCATGGGTGTTTTGAAGTGACTGTAATATAAAAAGATCAATTTTCTATGCTCAGCTGACGGGAATGACCGTACTAAATGGCTTCGTCAGTGTACAGAAAAGTTCTCAAAGGGATTCATGATAGTTGCAGTATTTTGTTACAACGGCGAATTAAAAATTAAAAAAAAGTCACAAGTAAAGCCAAAATTAATTCACTCTACTATCAGCAGAATATTTTCGAACCAATTTTTGAAGAAGAAATTCCAGCTTTATATGGAAAGGACATTGATAAAGTTGAGCTTCATATGGACAAAGCCTCTAGTCACATGTCTAAATCAACTGCCACTTATTTAACAAAGAAAGAATCAGAAACAGGAATAAAGCGTATCCCATTTAATGAAATACCTGTAAAATCACCCGACGTTTCTCCAATGGACTTTTGCACTTTCGGTTTAATAAAACGAGCCTTAGGAAAACGGCATCCAAGAACGCTGAACGGACTTTGGAAAACGGTCCAAGAGGAATGGTGTAAAACTGACATGACAGTACTAAGAAAAAGTTTACTTTCATGAAAAATTCGAGCTAGAACTATTGTGAAGAACCATGGCTATCAGACAGAAGCAAATCACCGCAAAAAATACGCCATTTATACATAACATTTTAACTATCAAAATCGTTTCCATAAAGTGCGAACGACCTTCTGTATATCTGATACTTGACTGATCCAAATAAAAGTTACGCATTACCTGTTTAGAATACTTTCAAATACAGGAGTAAATAAAAAATGCAACGTAGATATCTCCTAGCTATTTTTTCTGCTAATTTTGAAAACAAATATTACTGAATTTCCTGCTTAGAAAAATGATGTTTTATGCAATCATCCTACTTTTACAAGACAGTTTGTATCTCTCCTTGCTTGCTTGGTTGGTTTGGAGAGAAGTGGTCAGTAGCAGCCAGATCACTGCCTCGATTAACAGTAATCCTTAGCTACTTGAGAGCTAAACAAACCAATTTTTAAAAGACAGTACAAATTTCGACAGTCTACCCACCCTAGATTCGACAATCTGAAGAATCTTGGCCACTTGCAGAAAACTTTGAAGTTGCTAACAAAGAATCAGAACTGAAAAGTAAATACGAAAACATCGCCTTGAACAAGTGTGCCTTAGAAACAGGGAGACACATATTAGACTTGAATAAATTCAATAGCCTAACGAAGGTACTTAGAATTACTAGCTGAGTGTTAAGATTTGTGTCGAATAGTAGAACCCCCGTTAAGCTAGAGAGAAGTCTCACAGTAGCAGAACTTAAAAAGGCTGAGGAATTATGGTTTTAAGAAATACAAAATGAAACTTACTCCACTGAAATTGCAATCCTTGAAAAGAGAGAGAAGATGAAACAAAACTCCGACATTTTTAGTTTAGCCCTCTTTTTAGATTCGAATAAAATTCTATGAATTTCTGGAAGATTAGTGAAGCCGAGTTGACATTAAGAGAAAAACATCCCGTTTTACTGCCGAAAATTTCCAGATTTACTGAATTGTTAATCATCCGAGAACATAATAAAGTTATGCATTGCGGTGTATCTTTAACTTTAACAAATATCAGGAGAAAATATTGGATCTCCAAAAGACGTCAATAAAGAAAATAATCAACAAATGTTTGATTTGCAAGAAATATTCTGCAAAACCTGCGAACCAAATCACAGGACAATTACCTAAAGATAGAATCTCCAAGACTCCCCCATTTGTTATCTCTGGCGTCGATTTTGTGGGCCCTGTATTCATTAAAAATGTGTCAAATGACAATAAATTGGAAAAATCTTAAACTGCTCTTTTTACGTACGCCGTCACAAGAGCGGTTCATCTCGAATTAGTTACAGCGTTGTCAACCGAGTGTTTTCTCCTTGCATTTCGACGATTCATATCGAGAAGAGGAAATTGCAGTGTCATTTACTCAGACAACGCTGTAGCGTCATGAAAGTATGGGGTTATTTTTCCCAAAACCTCACAGGGTGCACGAACACAGCTGCGTGCTTATCGGAATACCATTTTCCAGTTCCCATCATTTTGAACACGTGTGTGAATTCCGAGCGGATTAAAAAAACACTACCAGCAAATGCCGCCAGAATTTTTGTCCTGAAAGTTAAGCCCAGGATATCGGTTTCCCGAGCAAGATGTGGAAATATCTGTTTTGAAAAACAGAAGCGTCTCCCATCGCCTCGTAAAACTGTCTTTCTTAGAAATAACTCAATATGAGTTTGACACTATAGCGTAATAAAGATTGCCGGAATGTTCGTCGTTAAGAACTGTTACCCGCTAATCTGCCGGCTACAGCTCTGGAAAACAATTTTTAAGAAGACGGCCGCCAACGGCGAAGACTTCAAGCATAGTACATATGCGAGGCTCTATTATTTTCGGAAGAATCCTCCTTGTATCGGCCAGACCAGACCATGCGGTCGTGTTTTTAAGCTCCTGTTTGAGACTAACCGGGTATCGGAGCGTGCTGTTAAATCTGCACTTAAGTTAAAATTCAATTGACGTTGTACTTGTTTAATGTTAAATTTCTTTGTTATTAAATTTTTGTTAAGTTTTTGTTTTAAGATGTGGCCTTATCATTTACAATTAGGACTCGGTCTTTCTTGGTCCCGAATTTAGTAATTTTTAAAACGCCTCAGAGAACAGCCTACCTACCTACGATTTCACAACGCTAAAATATTCAAAAGTGCTAAAGAGTTGCAAAATTTCTCTAAAATATTGAAAGATCAAGAATTCCAAGATTACATTGCAATAAAAGAAGTAACTTGGAAATTCATTAAAGATCCCCTGAGAAAAGTACTTGGACGTGCACTTCTTACCTTTGAAGAGCTTACCACAATTTTAACTGAAATCGAAACTATAGTAAATTTAAGACTGACTTACACCGCAAGTGACTTCGGCGAATCAGAGCCACTTACACCGGCTCACTTCCTTGAACTTAAGAGATAATTTAAATTTTCCTCTACATTTTGCGGAATTAGAACATAAAATTTCTACTAAAGAAACTTTAAGAAGAAACCGTTGCCAAAGTAAATTATTGAAATAGCTGTGCGTCAAATGGAAACAATACTTTTTGAATTTAAAATCTGCTCATCATTTTAAGACCCCAAGAGCTCCATAAAAACTTGCAAGTTGGTGATGTCGTGCTTATTGATGGGGCATCGAAAAACAAACTTCTCTGGGATCTAGGAGTAATCGAAGTACTACCAGGTCGAGACGGTAATATTCGGGCATGTGTTGTGAAAAGTGCAAGAGGACTTTGTAGAAAGCCAGTACAATTATGATACCCTCTTGAAGTGACAGATTCATCAGAAAATTATTATTATGAGACTTAAAAAAACTCTCAAAAACTTTGAAAAGCTTATAGCAAAGACGGAGTTTAAAGTATCCTTTTTAGTAAATTTGATTTATTTGCTCATTTAATAGATATAAATATTCTTCATAGTGCATCAATTACTGTGTATATGCAAGTTGTTTGTTTTATTTGTTAATTGATTTAATGTTATGCAAAACGTAAATATATATGCATAACCCAAATATATAATTACTTTATTGATTGCATTTAAAATTCAACTTGATAATTTTGTACCATTTTTACTTTCCATCATTCACTATTATATATAAATAACTCGTCTGTAAAAATTAGTTTATTTAAAAGTAATTTTCATTAACAGCATTTCTTCAAGATAAATTAAATGGTATAATTATGTATACGTATGTTGTTTTTGCATATAATTTGTAACTGAAATTCCTTTATGTAGTTTCTGTGTTCTTCGTTTGTATGTTATAAGGCGCATCTACACACAAGCGAATCAGCTCCCCCCGTCGCCTCTTGACACATTTTGGAGTCGATTAGTCCCCCCCCCCCAAACTTGGGGGAAGTATTTCGTCGCTTTGAACATTCGTCTTAAAACCGCATCCGGGGCGATCTAGTACGAATCTACAAAGGCGCGAGAGACGCCATAAAACCTCCTCTCGGCGACGAGAGCAATAAATCACTGCTTTCCCCTACACTTCGCTCTCTGTTTCGCGAATGTGTGCTTCCAGGGTTAGATATAGGTGAACTCTGTGAGAGAGTTCAGGCGGGGAGTGTGACGCAATACCCCCACGTGGTCGAACTCTGCGTCGTTCGAATGAGGACGTCGACAGAGACACTAGTTTTTGGATAGAATAGATGTAGATTTTGATACGGGACAGAAGGTACTATTTCGAACGAGCTCTATGCTCGTATTATTGATTAGAATCCTTTTAAAGTATATAAGTATAGAAAACGAGTAAACAATTAAAATCCTCTTTAGATCAGCGGTCTTCTTGTTTTATTGAATTTGTCATCTCGCACTTTGAACCACCGAAGAACAGTTTTTGAAACGAAGTTACGCGACAATTTTCAATGAGCAATAATATTTAACCTTTTCTACCCTCAAAAATTTTAAAAACGACGAACTTTAAATCCAGTTTTAAATTTCTGCAAGGAAATTCATTTATTTATTTGCAAAATTAAAAAAAAAAAAGAGCAATAAAGGCTGAAACAGGAACAAACAAGATTAACATCAACATTTCTTGCTAAACTTAAACAGCCTTCATGCTATGAAACTTAGGGAGAGGGAGATTTCCAATAATTAATACATAAGGCAGAGAGAGAGAGAGAGAGAGAGAATATCTTTTTAACAATTTCATCTTTATATTAAACAGAAAATCATACTTTCTTGTAATAGTTGAAAAGAGTATATAGGTTTGTAGAAAAATAAAATATTAGAACAAATATTCTTTGTATGAATAACATAACAGTAAATGTGTGAAACTTTAGATAGTTAGAATGACATTAAACCTTGACTTATGTACATAATGCAAATTTAACAAGATCTTTTGAGGTGCAAACCATTATTACTTTATAAACTAGCATCATATATTACACGCCATACCTGAATCTTATTTATACATCCTGCTTATATAATAATAATATGAAAGTGAAATCTTTAAGATAGTGTAATTAAGAAATTAAAATTAACTACAAATTATACAATTTACATTGGCACATAACATGAGTAAATAAATACTGGAAAAAAATTACCAAAACACCAAAGAATATTCAAATCAAGTATCTTACAAACAAAGAATGCTGATCAGGAAGTTTACACTAGCTCATCAACTAAATCACCAATTTCAATACAAAATGTGTGCTAGAACACAATGCACTTCAGTAGTGCATAAATAGATCTACCATAAAAGTTAAAAAGGTATTAATGTATTTTTACAAGTCTTTAATATAGGAATAAGTCATGAAAGTTCTAATGTTATTGTAAACATTAACATTAGACTACCAAGCCAGTCTAAATAACTGGTTTTAACATTGACAGAATGAGATGCATCTTAAGACTGTGTATTAGTTGACCTCCAAGATGTTCAAACCACATGTAGAACCGACAGAAATTTTTCCTATCAGAAATTTAATCGATAATTAGTAAATTGTAAACTTTTCAAATTTGTTGTTGACAGCAGATCTTTAAATGGAGTGTACGTTTTTACATTCTTTTTTTCAAAAATCAATTTTAATTTTGATGTAATAAGATATGAATAATTTAAGTAACATTGAGACTGAATATCTAAAGCGTAAACAGCTAAACTGTCAATAGTTCTAATAATAATTACTTAAGGAGTAATTGGAGAAAAAGAGAAGACTGGCTGGAAACTTTCTTTTATTTCCAGACAAAAGACCATGGGACCTCCTCAATTTTACTAAAACTATTTTTTATTACACCAAAATAATTTTCATTCTTTCCTCTTCTAAATGTTTTGATTATAGCTATATAACTATAATAACCAGGGGCATTCTAACATGACTTACAAATGTCTAAATATCTAAAAAAATGATTTGAAATACTTCAGCTTATAAGAATAATTTTTTTAATGTTTTGCTCAGATTTATAAAAAAAAGTTCATACTAACATAACAGCAAAAAATAATTGTATGTATATAATGTTCTCTCCAGTTAGAAGTAATCTGCTGTGGATATTGTGAAATCCTCAAGACCATGATATTTTAATAAATAAACACAAAAACAAGAGCAAAAAATAATGTATTGAATCGACACAACTAGATATACCTGAAATGAAGAAGTACAAAAGAACTCAATCTTTTAATACAAATTTTATATCTTTTCTTTTTTTAAGTTCTTTTATATTTAAAATCACAATAGAACACTATGCTTGTAGACTGAAGTGTTTGCCTTTACAATGTATTTAATACAGAATACATCTTATCTACATGACATTCCAGGAAAATAAAAATAAAAATCTGTATCTGATATGAGAATTAGGGGCCAAACCAAACAATTGAAGAACCACAAAGTCCTACAATTTTAGAACTTCTTAAAAATCTAAAAATAATTAAAAATGCAAAAGTCACACCCTCTTAAGAGAAGTTTCTAAATGGAAAAAAAAAATCTTGTCATAAGACAAAATTTAGATGTATAACTGCTGTTGAACACACTCTAGAAATGCTGATTTTTTAGGCATTCTAAAATCATAGTTATCAAAATTAAAAACAAGGTGAGAAGATTTGACTAATAAAACATTATAAACTTACAAAACAGGCCCTGCCCCCCCCCCCCTCAGCCACCTATAGCAGCCCACCATCCATTGGCAAATCCCTCCCCTTTCTATTTATTCGTTTAGGGGTATATGAAAGAAATAATGAAAGATTAGTAAGAATATTAAACATAATATAAAAAGGAATAGAAAAACATTACAAATTTGAGCTAGTTATTTTATACATAGTAAGGTAGACAAATTATAATAGAGAAATGTCATAAACAAGTTTTTTTTTTTCCAAATGAATGATTGACTGCATTAAGATTACATTGATAAAAGAATTATTTAAACCCTTAAACAAAAACTTCCTTCTCTATAAAATTATATATTTTTATAAAACAAAATAAATATACATTTAAACTACTTCATTAAATTCACCGGGTTTATGGGTTTTTACTTTAAGTTACTATGAAAAACATCAATTCTAAAGCATATATCACACTACATTAACATTATAAATATACAAATGAAAAAAAAATTAGGGTGTCTACTTCATTGAAAATATACAAAATTCATACCCTCCTATCACTTTTTATCACAATTAACTGGCACTCACTGCTAAGACAAGTCAATGCATTATTCAGGTTTTCAGATGGAACACTAGAAAACTGAAATGCATGCATCCAAATAATTAAAAATGAAACAAAGAGCAAATTTAACTTCATAAGTTCATTGCTGAGCTCTCAAATAACCACAATTGGTTTCTGCATATTTAGAAGAGGGATTAATGCAGAGCATCAGCTGGATATAAATTTCCATCAGCCTGGAATTACTTTTCTTAATAGCTGTTTGAAATCCCGAGGAACAGGATATATAATTCTAAAAAGGTTTGAACTCAAAATGTGAAAGAGAATTTAACCTTCTAAGTTCAAACATTTTCAGAAATTTAACTGCAGAACAACCAAAATTTATTAATTTAAAATGCTTTTTGAATCAGTTAAAACAAAATTACACTTAACCTGCAATTCTCTAAAAGAATTCTTTTGCCTCCAACAACTGTAATTCTTCTACATCAGTTTAACCAAATATTTTACATCCTTTGAATTACAGAATTCATTTTTAAAAAAAGTTAAAATACCTCTCCTTTGATAATAATTCTAATTCTTTAGTGAAGGAAAGAAGCTATAACAAATCACATTTTTAAATATAAAAAAATGTAAAAAAATCATAAGTAAATTCATAATGTGACAAAACATTATGAAGCAGACACCCTATATCAGCTAAACAATAAATCTATATAATTTTTGTAACATAATACAAGTAGTTACATTGTAATAAATGAGACATAAATTTCATAAATGCAGCTCTCACAAATCATACAGAACATTAAAATATTTGCAGTAAAATATTAATCAAATTCTTATATCTATTTAAGGCTTATAATTTAAACACTTAAGAACAGCAAATTGATCCCAAAATATGAGTACTTTGCATAGCTGAACACCTCACATTTAACAAATAGAGCTTATTTTATATCCACTAATAATTTTTAAAAATTTAATCAAGGCTTCTTCATAAAACCACTCAAATATTGGACATTCAAAGACAATATCTGAGTATTCAACTCCAAAAATTTCAGCAGAGATGTAAACACATATCAATTTAACACCCACATCAGTTAATAATTTGAATAATCCATCAAATATATTTGACAAGTAAAAAAAGTAAAAACTTTTTTTTTTTTAAGCCATCTGCTATCTTAAATATTCCATAAACTGTATCTGTAAAATATTCAGACTTATATAAAGCATTCAAATCAATGTTTAAAAAAGTTGTCAATGTAAATTAATTACTACATCTACTGACAATTTTTTTAAATCTAATATGGACCTTCCATAAAATTAATTACATACATAACACAAAAGGGCACTATTTCAGTATTTTGCAAAGTTAAACTGCAGAGAAGCAACAAAAATATTAATTTGTCATATTTAAAATAATTTTAAAAAATCTATTATTTTGGCCTTACAAATAAAAACTAACTGAATATACAGCTTTTATTCTTAATCCTTTACATTGTCAAATAGTCAGCAGATAGTAAATGTGTAAAAAGTTTCACTTTGCAAACAAACTTTCAAAAAACCCTATTTTGAGCTTTATTAGGTATTTAATCTTTAATATGAAAAATAAAATCTTGTCTAAATGGTTTAGAATGATAATAAATTGTGTATAAAATGTATGAAATGTGTATTACAATATGAAAATACAGAAATGCAAATTATATTAAAAAACAATTATAAAACAAAATATTTTAGCATAAACAACACAATAAGAACTAGCTTGACAAAAGTATATTAATAATAGCAGTTGATGTATCAAAATAAACATCTGAAATAAGGCAGAGAAAAGAAAAACATACATGAACAGTTGATATAATCACTAACACAGGGGTCAGCAACCTTTTTTACTAGAAGGGCATATATCAAAAATGTGGGAGCTCGGCACGCACTGCTGGATGAAGAGCAGGAGGGAGGGGGGGGGGGATAATATTTAAACATGAAAATACTAATATGATATAAGTTTTTAATACATAAATTCAAATTTTTATTTAAACAAAACAATCTTAAAATTGATAATTAAGGCGATATTTGACATTGCAAATCTACGGCCAACTCATTATAATGTGACACAGTTGAATTCCCAGTTCTCAGGCATTGGTCCAAATGAGTGTCAGTGAGGCTTGATCAGTACTTTGTTTTCTAATATGAAAGACTTAAAATCAAATATTCCCAAGCATATTTCGACATGCAAAGAAAGTTCAATTTGAGAGCAGGTAAAGGAAGGTGACTCACAGTGAGGGGAGAGCAATGCTGTTGAGAGAGCAGACTCCCCAGTTTATTTTTACGGTTTTACAATTTTTAATTTCTTTTACTAAAATTATTCATGACAACTACGAGCATTTGTTATTCAAAAATCTAAAATTTAAATATCTGAACGGTGGGCACTTAAAAATAGTTTCACGGGCACCCTGGTGCCCGTGGGCACTGCGTTGCCGACCCCTGCTCTAACACAACAAAATAAAACACACTAGGTATATTCTTATCTCACAACTGCACTGAATGTTAGGTCAAATTTTTGGTGATCTTTGACTTTTTAAAGCATACAGTTGTAAGATTTTTCTCTAAATAAAATCTATTGACAACAAAAGCATAAAATCTTTATGAATAACAACAATCAGTAATGTATCTTGTTTTAATTAGCTTCAGCTATGAAAAATAATAGTATCTCTTTTATAATGTTACATGATATGGAATATATAATAATGTAATGAAAATAAGAAAACAATCTATAACAGTCACTTGCAATAACTGATAATTCATGAAATTCACATAATAATGAAAACAAGATCTAATGATTTTCCTCTAAATTAAGCCCCTGAAGGTACTGAATAATAATAGATAAAGAATATATTAAGCATATGAAAATTTCCTACTGATACCCTTAACATTTCTTCAGATAATGAAATTCTAAAAGACAGACACAAAAGATTCATATGTACAGTGGGCATGTCAGATTAACATGACAACTGGCTATGAATTAAAACCTGTATTTTTGGATGTTTGCACAACCTAAGCATTAGTCCACATGTAGAAACAAAGAAATAAATCCAGATCAAAACTTAAATGTACTTGAATACAAAGGAAATGTTATATTGTAATATGACACAAAATTTAGCTAATTAAATCTCCAAGCCATTTCTAAATGGTTTTCTTAAATATAAAATTTTAAAGATAAATAAGGAATCATTATACACATTTTTATGTCTTAGGAAATTTGAATCAGATTAATGAAAATACTAAGACTTCAAAGTAATTAGACCTGACAAGTGTTTAATAGGCTGTGACTAGTACAGAAATATTTCCTTCTAACCTTAAATACTTACACACACACACAAAACAAAAAAATTTTGTTTAACTAGTACAAACTCAAATATTTCTTAAAAATTAAAACCCTTAGGGCATAAGTTATTAAACCATTTTAATGTTTATTAATCATTTATACTTTTTCTTCATCCTAAAAAAAAAAAAAAAAAATGCAGTTTGTAGTTCAAATTACTGATATTATGCAATCTTAAATGTGCAAAATAAAATATAGATCCTTGAAGATAGGTGAAGCTATTGCTGGTTGAAACTACTATGCAAATATTCAGGAATTTCAGTTGCTAATACATATGCAAAATAAAAAAATTAAAAATCTTAATGCAGGTAAGAAAACTGATTCAACCAAATTATTGGGCCTTTAGCTACTTCTATAGCTAAATTATACTGCGTCTAAAATCATTATACACAAGCCACAATCATGATTGCAAATAAAAATATACTGCAATTCAATGGATACATAAAAATGGCTCTAGAAGCTTCATATATAAATTTAGTATGTAGTACATGGTTAGACGTGACTAGAAAACACACCACTCAAATGTTATATACCTTTATTTTATGCTAAAAATTTACTAAAATTAGTACCTTATTTGTAGGAGCTATGTTTTAGAGAAGTCAGCAATTGCTCTAAAGGCAAAATATAAAAAAACTACAATGATTTATTTTTCCATGAGGATGATGAATGATGAAAATAATTAACTACAAAACACGTATTAATTATGGCTGGTTAATTTTATCTTAACTGATTTGACAACCTCTATTCTACACAGGCGAAAAATGTTCATTCCTGAAGTTTATTTTTTAAATTACTCTTTATTAAAGCATTGTTTTATGACATTAATTTGACATGTAATGGTTAAATTTTTGAAGATTTTTTAAGAATCTTCTCCAAATTTTAATGTAATTTTATTGAGAAAAATTATAAAAACTTTGATTTTTACAGAAAATCAATCATACGGTCCATAGCAAAAATAACTATAAAATAAACTATAAAATAACAAAGAATTTTTCTTTCTTTTTAACATTTATACTACTTTTTTTCATTTCATGTACAGCGAAACCTCTATCGATCGCTCAACGAGCAATCATTTTCCCACATGTGCCATTTATTTCATCTAGTCCCAATGATAATACTTCTTTGTATGAGGCACATCCACAAAGTAAGAAACAATTGCTCATAGATATACAGGTCATGACATTGCAACGCTGCTGCCATCATTTGGTATAAATTATATTGTTTTAAATAACTGTCTCACATTGATGTTTTAAAGTGGATAGTAAAATCAAAAATCTCACCAGCTGTGAAATGAGATCAGTGATAAGATTTTTGAACACAAAAAATGTTTGTGTAATATGACCATTAAGGATGACCATAAATGTTGAATACTGCCTAAACTCTTAAGCTGTGAAAAGCAATTCAGATATGACAGCATAGTTTACTGTGCGCTGGAGTTTGCCTCTTACAGGACAATGCACAGCCCTACACCGCCATTCATACCCGTGCACTGCTTGAATAGTTTGGTTAGGAAATTTTTTAACAATCACCACATAGTCTTGACCTAGCTCCTAGTGATTAAGTTCTCTATTTGTTTCTCCATCTGAAGAGATTTTTGGCCAGTCTGAGAACAGAATGATCAAGAAACAAAAGACACTGAAGGAGTGGCTGAATAGGTTGGCAGTGATTTTCTTCCACAAAAGAAACTAAAGTTAGTCTCACGATATGACAAATTCCTCAACAAATATGGTAACTACGTAGAAAAGTCATGTAATACACATTTCAACATTTGGAAATAAAAATCTTTGAGAAACTTCTTCCAAATTTTTTTTACACTCAATTGGTTCTTACTTTGTGGATGTGCCTTGTATATGTTCCCACATCTACAGTTTTCCCGTAGTTATCATTTAGTTCAATAGGTCCCTTTAAAAATGATGGATAGAGGTATCACTATAGTTCCCTTTTTGAAGTATTTTCTCAAGTAATTAATAAGTTGTTGTGTAAGCATATTAATGGGAGAGAGATTTAAAATGCTGGGTTTTTTTTTCAAAAACAAAAAATTTATGATAATTAGTGATATTTATTTTTAAAATTTCTACGAAATGTTTTGCTAAAAAACAAAGAAATTATTTAAAGCTTTATGCTTGAAAATATTTTTTGAATGAATTTAAAACTACTGTTTCAGTGGAATAACTGTAAACAACTAAAAAGTCGTTAGAAAATGCTCATTATAGTGTTAACAATTTTTTTTTTAAAAGCCTTAGAAAAAGTTTTTTAAAAATAAAATTCAGATAATGTTTGATGATTTTAATAGGTTACTTTTCAAAAAAATTGTAAAAAGTTTAGATAGCAGCAAATCTATATAACCATTCAGAAAAACCCTTTTTTAGGAAAATATGCCAAAAGATAATCTCAAAAAAATATATATACTATAAAAATCTTGAAAATTTAGACCTTAGAAAAAAAAAAAAAAGAGTTTAGTTCAGATCAGAAACAAGCACATCTCTACCATCCTGAGAGGGGCATGGTATGTTACCGTAACGCATAAACTTAAACATTTATTGTCTAAATTAGCAAACAGACTGGATAAAACCACAGCCATCATATTATTAAATATAGTTATTTTTATTATTTAAATCAATTTATTATTAAAAAAACATCGATTTTTGTCAGTTTGAAGAATATTTTTTTTTTATTTAATAAAATACAAATGTGTTGCTATTTTCAGCACAAATATACGAAAAGAAAAAACTCAAGATTAACCAAGAAAATAAAGAATTTATGTTGTTCATCAAAATTAACGGGTGCAAGTGCAATACAGTTAGTAAATAGTTTTAATAAAATAAACTTGTTGCCCTGAAGCAAAAAATTTTATCCAAGCATCCACTCAGATAAGGAAGGTGTTCCAATAAATGAGTGAATCAGAAAAGTACATTTACATAAAAAAGTAAAAAAATACTTTTTGCAGTAATTACCAAGCTAAATAAATGGATTATAAATAATAAGTTGTTATAAGATACTTAATATTATGTATGTTATTTACATAATTAATATAGAAAATTATGTTCTACTCCCCACTGCTGGAAAATATAAAATCATTGAAATACAAAAATGAAGTGATCAGCAATCTGAAAACATGAAGCAACTTAAGTCTAGCAAGCATAGATTCCAACATACTGCCATTTAAAGAAATTCTGTTATTGAAAAAACACCAGCATTTTAAGGAAATATCGCAGCTTTCTTAAATATGAGCTACTTATGTTATAAGGAACTTTCACATGAAGCTCATATGTGCAGCAGTCTGGAGAGAGCTGATTAGAAACATATTTTATAAAAGTTAAGCAGCACTATAAAAAAAATCTAAACTCTTAAGTCAAATATTTTATCCTTCAATAAATAATCTCTTGATAAAACAGATAGTTTCTCAAAAATCGATGAAATGAATTAAAAATGTTTAACATTTATTATTTTTATAACAGCACTATTATTTTTAAAATGCAAATGATTAAATTTCAAAATTTAGCAGGGCTATGTTTAAGAAAAAAAAAAAAAATCCAATAAGAAATCACATGTGATTTTGATATATATAAAATTGAGTCACCAAATTTTTATTTTTTTACATTTCAAACAAATTTGCTAAATGTAAAACTGTCTCTAACATAAACGATAGTTTTCAAACAGACATTCGAAACCAGATTTATTTCGCTGAAAATTTACCTCACTGCTGTTCATATATTTTTAAAGTCTAATAAAGCATGAATACTTTTTTTTAAACTCAAAAGTTCTCAGTTTGCTAGTTTTTTCCTCATATCTTTTGTTCAGATTTATTTTATTCTTGTAATACAACACATAAAAGAGAATAGAATTGCTAAACTTATTGGATGTTTTACAAACTAAAAATTTTGATCACTAACATTGTAATCTCTTGGATCCCAAACCAAAATCTGTGATTTCATTAATAGTACTGATGGAAAAAGTTATACTTTTGTGTTAATTAACTATAATTTCCACTGACCCAACACTTACACCCATCAAAACAACGAAAAAGTTATAAGTTAATAGTAGTATTTTATAATTTCATTACACTGATATTATTTATTAGAAAATTATTTTTTTTTAAATACCTACTCACATTGGAATGAAAGAATTTAATGAAAGTTTATGAAAGACTTCAGTTCTCAACTTAGTTACTAGACAACATAAATAAAAATTTAAGAAGAATAAAACTAAATTTCTTCCTGATAAGTTTTACATATATCTGGATCAACTGAATTTACCTTAAAATATGTAACAAAATATTCTTCAACAAACTGATTTTTGAATTTAATAAACATACAAGGTGGTACAAAAGTAAGCATACAGTAATTACTTATACAATTCTTTATATTGTTAACTATATATTTTGTATTATTTTACTACTATTTTATATCATGTTTTGCATTCCTTATAAGAATACCTATTTTAAATGATTTATTTACAATAAGGACAATATATTGTAATATATAATATTGTATTACCTATTTCCTTTTTTTCATTCCTTTACTGTATATCTACTCTTGCATCCCCCTGTATAATATATAAATTGACAATTGAAAAGACAAAGCATTCCCGACTTGGAGTAACACTAGCAATCAAAGTAAGTTGAACTAATTCATTTTCATTTACTCATCATATTCTAGTAATAGATATGACTGCAATGCAGTTGGAATAGGTAACTTTCTAATATGTTTCAATTTTGAAGCTCCCATAAAGTTGCGGATAATATATCTGCAGTTATGTTGCAGGGTTCGGGGATTAGATGCTATTTGTTCATACCAGAGTTGTTTTTTTAGTATATATGGAGAATCCCAGTGTGGATTTGCTTCTGCCTCATTCTCATTTTCTGCTAAGTTCCGTTCATCAATAATGCCCTCCAAAGCATCATATACATGCATTAAAAGAGGCTGACGAGCTGGGTATCTCACACGTTGTCGTAAAGGTTGATAAGGACGATGAGGTCTCTGCATTGGTACTAATGCAGGTGCATTCATTTCCAAGAACAAATTCATTTCAAAAGCTTGATTTCCCCTAGGTATTACAATTTCTGGCATATTTGGTGGAATCAACCCTCTATACAAAATAGCATTCTCAACATCACGATTATCAGGCCTAATTTCAACAGGTGCACCCACTGGAGGAAGAGGATCTCGACGTGGGCATACATTTAAAGACTTTAACCGTGGAAGATGTAGCATACTTTTAACCAAATATCTTAAAATTTCAAAATTTTTTTCAGGGGATTTTAACTCACATTCAAGAAGAGTAGAACCACGATTATTTTTTATATTTACATCAGCCCCATAGGCAATTAAAAACTTGGCCATTTCTGGTCGTCTACACCAAAGACTACGATAACCATTGAAGCAAACATAGTGTAAGGGCATAAAACCTCCAGCATCGGGGCGATTAACATCCGTATTATAACCTTCTAGCACAAGTAGTTTTAAAATTTCCATTTTAATAGTTGCCTTTTCATTTGAAGGAGTTAATGCAAGGTGCAAAGGAGAGCATCCAAGATGATTGATATGATTTACATCTGAACCCAAATATAAAAGTTCTTTTACACAATCTAGCATGCCACGGCTAACAGCAAAATGTAATGGTGTATCAGAAGTTTCAAAGCTAGGTAATGATAATATATCTCTGCCAACTGCATTTTTCAGATGGGCTAACACACATTCATCAAATCCAGCTTGTGCAGCAATATACAAACTAGTACGACCACACTCATCAACTGCATTATAATCTGCACCATACTGTATTAATTCTTTGACGCAGTCCACATGATTATTAGCAGCTGCAAGATGAAGAGGAGTAGTACCCCCAAGATGTGGTACAGCTGTATAGCAGCCTGATTTTGAAAACTTTGTAGGCACACAACAATCAGCACTAGCATCTAGTAATGCTTTAACACACAAATAATTGCCTTTTTCAGCAGCCATATGTAAAGCTGTGACATCAAAACGGTCTTTAGCATTGACATCAGCGCCATGATCAATTAAGATTTGGACACATTTTTCATATCCATTAGCAGCAGCAATCTGAAGAGGCGTCACGTAATTTTTTGAGGCATAAAATAACAATTTGTTGAATTCTTCTGCATCAACAGAAACACCGGATTCAAGCAGCTCCTGAACTTTTTCAAAATCTCCAATTGCGGCAGCCTCGACAAGAGCTTGCTCACTTTGAACTTCACCTTTTTTATCACAGTCTATATCATTATCTTCTGTTCCAACAGAAATTCCGTACTTCAGCACTGATGCATTAGCCATTATTTTAACCTACAAAAGATCACTATTTAAAATCCATTCAGAAATGACAATAATTTGAACTAAGTAGTAAAAAATTGTGGATAATAAATTGGAGATACCACTTAATTAAATTCAAATTTGGAACTAATACATATATCACATGTGAGAATATTATAAAAGTGTTCAGTTTCGAAAATAACGACAAGCACCAACATATAAAGGCAACGAAACTCAAATCAAAAGAAACATTAAATATAATAAATATATAATTACCATGCGGATTGAAACTACTTTTGAACCTCATGTGATTTAAAATATGTAGTTATATCTTACAAAATTACGTCACACCCCTTTAAAAGACATCCTGATCGAGATTCTAGGAGAAAGTAGATTGAATACTTCCGGAATCAGAATCATAGTTTTTATTTTTTTAAATTAATTTTTTCTTTAAGTAACATTATGATGATGTTGTTGGATATATTCATTAAATTATTTCCTAGTTAAAATAAGTATTTTTATATGATTTTAATAACTAGGCACACTGAACATTTTTTTTTCTTTGTAAGCTCATCTGATTAGTATCTATATTGGGGATAATGTCACATCAGAGGGATAATGTCACATTGACAGAAATCTAAAATGGACTAATTTACTATGACTGACAGCTTAGATAGGCCATTTAGAGTGACCCTCATTGAAGATGTGACTAGAAATACAAATGTAGGATCACTAAATGCGAAGGTGATTTAAGTTATCTTGTTGCCAGATTTCAGAGAGAATTTCTGATCATTCGTTTCTATAAGTTGGCAATACTATTGGCACATTAACGTTGTAGCTGTGGCCTCCGGTGTGTTCGGAATAAAATTGTAATTATCGCAAAACCAAATTTTTGGTCAAAAAAATAATTAATCATGGGTCGTATGCACGCACCTGGGTATGTGTTGTCTTATTATTATTATTGATATGTTGTTGAAAATAAACTTCTGTAATATGTATCCTGATCACCCTAAACCACGTTGCTTTATCCGACACATCATTTTAAAATTGCTTGTTCCCTCTGCATCATCATATTTCTTATTTTAAACTGCGAATAATTTTTGAAGTATATGAAGCTAATGGCATAAATTCTATAATATTGTATCATTAATTTTTCCTTACGCTCTGTATACATTGTGAAGGTTGATTCGTAAGCCTAATACTAATCTCCTTGCTTCATGGCTGATAATCCCTGATATAATAAGAATATCATAAGTAATCTTGTTATAGTTAGCAAATATTATTTATTTCAGCTATTATTGGAATATTTGTCATCTTCAGTTGTATACGATTAATATCTTAACTAGTTGAAAATTATGTTCAAGATTGAAATTAAGTGATTGTAGTGAACATTGATTTGAGTAATTTGTGTTAAGAGATTAAGTATGTTTACAGTTCATGGTAATAACCTTTGCTGGTATTTTCTTTCAGAAAGGGTATCTCCCAATCTTCTTTGCCGTACAGAAGAAGTGTTCCTACTGTGAGTATATTAACTTTGACATTAGTCAATTTAGTAGGACTCTCTTATTCAACCTAATCATAAATGTCGGCTACTCAGAAAATTGAGTTATTACCATAATTTACAAAATGCATTCTGTTTTAATATATAAACATGGGTTTTGTTAACTCTTGTTAATATCTAATATAATGCTTAAAATTTTTGAAATAGCATACTCAGTATCCCACAGACCTTTAATCACACTTTTATCTCTTCAGAGCTCTTCAACAAAGGTACAAATTAATTGGTGAACTACCTTAGTATGTAGTGGGTTCACTGTGTTAAGTGCATCCTTTTAGGTATAAACTTTTAAAAGTTCTGATAATTCTGGCATGGTGTGAATGCTTGAGGATTTCTGATGATTTATTGTAAACTTTGTGTTAAAATTTCTTTCTGGTGAATGCTTTGCCACTTAAGGAAAATCTTTAATCCTTTTTTAAACATAATTTGGCTGTATATGATTAATAACTGCATTTTTTTCTGTATAGTGGCTGAAACTTTCTTCTGATGATGTTACTGAGCAATTATGTAAACTTGCAAAAAAAGGATTGACCCCATCTCAGATTGGTAAGTAGCTTAACAGAATAGGTCTAGGTTCAGATTAATACTTTTTTTAAATTGCATTATACTTACAAGTTTCGAAAAAAATAAAAATAGTCTTCATGATTTCTGATTAATTTTTTAAGCTCTTCAGTTCTAAAAATGTAATATTGCATGTATTAAAATTATATATATATATATATATATATATATATAAATGTGTATGTGTATGTCCAGCATCACTCTGGAATGCCTGGAGCAATTTCAACCAAACTTGGTACCATATGACTTACAATCTGGGGGAAAATACTGAGGGATAAGATATCCCAAAGGGGATGTAAAAATAAACTAAAATGGCTGATGTTAATGTCAAATCCATAGTTTTCAGAATCACTGAGATGAATATCGAGGCTCCCGGTGTCGCTTAAGTGCAAGTTCATTGACCATCAGCATTGGAGGAGGAATAAAATTACTTTGATTTTATACTATCAATAGAATCCATTCTTTTCCCTGTCAAATAAATAGCTAGTGGTATATGAAATTATAACTATAAAATTCTGGCTGCTAGATAATGTTAAATCTATCCTCCTGTGTAATAAATAAAAATCTAACAGTACAACTGAGCCTCACTTGCCAATATAAAATTGTGGCTACATTTCTGATTTATTTTAATGTGACAAAGTTGCAGAGCAGGTGAAATCTGTATGCTTGAAAGATAATGGTTGCATAATTTTGCTAAATCGATTTTCTATGATATAATTTATTGCACAAAACTCGTATCAAATTTCATATAAATGAATTTAAAAGTAGTATTTATTTCCCCTCCCCCTAGCTATATTTTGATAACAAGTGGCTGGAAGTAGTTGTAAATATCATAAAATATATTTTTCTTTCCAGAATCAAAATGTATAATTTTTAAACCTAGCTTGAAAGGGAAAAAAATTCTAACTTATTTATGTCCTTAACTACAAGCTTTCTATTATCATACCTGATGTACTGTAGTGCTGTATTTTTGTCATTTGCAGTCATTCGAATAATACATTTTAAGCATGTTTTGTGGTTCATGGACTTTTTGTGCTCACAATAAGGTTTTTACTTGAAAATACCAATAGTTAACCTGTTAAAAAGAGGAATGGGGGGGACTTTCCTTGCGTAAACTATCCAATTGGATTAAATATCATATAGTATTAGATATGTAGTTTTTTATGCTTTCATTGGCACTGAGAGTAAAATGACTACTCTTATTGCTTGCTTTATAGTAAAGCATCACATTTATCTGATTTTAGCTGATGATCACTCATGTAAAGTTTGTCAAAATGACCTGTGATTGGTTTTATATATCATGTGATCTTCAAGTCATCCATAGACATTGACCCTGTCTGCTTCAATGCTACAGGTGACATTGTTGATTGGTTAAAACTTTTAACGTTGATACTCCAAAAGTAATGTGAACACAGCCCGAGACTTGTCACAACATAAGTGGCAAGCTTGTATTCCTCTTACAAATAATAGACTATAAATACATTGAATTTTATTACATACCTAAATATCTATTCAGTCGTCTTTTTCCTAGTAAATAGTGGAAGAAATACATTTTGACTAGTTGTCTTAACCTTGCACCATATGCCATAATTTACTGTCTGGCCTCTAAAGGTTTCTTTTATTTATGGACTAACATTCATATTGGTGATAAAGAAATTCATTTTTTAGTCATTATCTAATCTGTTGTAGTTAATATTTGTTTTTAAATCACTATTTAGGTGTTATTCTGAGAGATTCTCATGGTGTTGCTCAAGTACGATGGGTAACTGGAAACAAAATTTTAAGAATTTTAAAGGCAAAAGGGTTTGCACCAGATCTCCCTGAGGATTTGTATCATCTTATCAAGAAAGCTGTTGCTGTACGTAAACATTTGGAGCGTAACAGGAAAGACAAAGACTCAAAGTTCCGTCTCATTCTCATCGAAAGTAGAATCCATAGATTAGCTAGATATTTCAAGGCCAAGAGAGTATTGCCTCCCAACTGGAAATAGTAAGTTAAGAATGTGGTTAAATCTTGTTCTGCATTTTCCTGTTATTTGAATGAAGATTTTGCCATCTGTAATATTTCAAAAAGTTGAGATATCCCAGAAAAAAATGTATGTGTCAGACAAAGTAACTCCCTAACAAAGATGAATACTAATCAAGCTTAAGATTTTAAACAATTGTGGTACATCTTAGGTTGAAATTGTAAATTCAAAACTCTTTCAAAAGTATATCTGCATTCCATTTTCATGATTAGATGTGATTTGATCTATTCCTTCTGAAATTGGAATTAATGTTCTCTTATAACTTCCTGGGTGACCCATAAAAAGGGGTGAGGTCTATAGGTTTATCAAGCCCATATGCAATGTTTGATGAAACATGTTCAGTGATTAAAGGAAACATTTTTTATAATGGAAGGAAATGGGTTTTTGCTTAACTTATAAATTTGTTAAAGTTTTCGTCTGGAGTTGGAACAGAATGTCTGCTTAGGTGTATTTGTGTTAAATATAAATATATGAAGAAGGTTTTAATGCTTTAAAATTGGGTTACTTGAATGATGCGAGTCTGTGCAGGGTCAGCATCTGTGAAATAATTTTGATATACATTGTTATAAAAAATTTGTTATATAACCTGTGAAATCTTAATATTTTATTTCTGGAAGCTGGTATGTAAGAAACCATTAGAACTTAATTTTTTGTTAGAATAATGAACTTACAGTTGCAATCAAGATTATTTAAACTAATTTTAATAAGATACTTTGCATGTGAGGTCTTTCATTAAATGGGGCTTGAAACTCATTTATACTAAAAATAGAAAATATACTGAAAATCATGTGGTATAAATTTTGTAAAATCCAAATAGAAAGATGTAACAAAAGGTAGTGACAAATTTGCTATTTAACAACCTTAAACTAAGAAATGACCTGGAGTTAAGTCTTTCCTCTATTTTATTTTGTTGAGAACATTGTATTTCCTCCGTGTCATCAATTAAAAATGACTTGTAAGATTCTTTATAATTGGCATGCTGTATGTATGATTGGAAAGTTTAGCAATATAGTGTTCTTATAAAAGGAAACTTATCTATTTTAAAGTGCAAATTTCCATATTAGCATTTCCTTTGAACCATGTATGTATATTATCAGAATAAGAATATTTAACTATATTTGAAGTTTGATTGGATTTTAATAATTAATTTTTTTTCTCTTTCAGTGAATCATCTACTGCCTCTGCAATGGTTGCTTAAATTTTCAATAAAGTGATTTAAATAAAAAAAAATGCCTGTTTTTATTTTCTTTCATACTTTTTAGTAATTTATTAATATTTGATGTTTAAATATCTCAGTAACTTTGTGTGTAAACCATTACTATTATCTTGCCTGTTTAGGGAGGTGTTGATTCCAAACCTTATGACAAAGGTAAAGAATGGTGCAAAGTTCTCTAATATACTATCAAGAATAAGTTTGTGATACGAACCTGAATTAATACAGAAAGTTTCATATATAATTACTATTTAAAAGTTTGAATCGCACATATTTGATAGGTTTTTTTTTTTTTTTAAGAATAAATTTTTAGATTATTAGAATAATTTAAATACCAAAAAGGAAGGGGGAAGTATTGCAAGATGTTATTGTTATTTACTATAAAATTATTTGAAATCTCTTTGAAATTTAGAGAAGGAATTATAGATTGATGTTTTATTATGGTTTGCCTGGGAATCTTAATTTAATAAAGAATGCTTATTTTTAATGCTTTAATAATATCTTTTGGTTAGTTAAAAATATCCTAGCAGTTGACAAGGTTATATGCATGTTTTTTTTTTTTTTTCCCCCAAGAATGGTTCATCACAGAATTTCCAATTTTGATCCTTTTACACAATTTAAATTGTAATCAGCCCCAATGATTACAATTTATATTACGTGTAAAATGTATTTAAGGTGGTGCATTAGTAGACCTTGCAGATAAAAAAGTCCAATGGTAATTAATATTTTTTAATTCTGTTTCTGGCATCAGGCTTTCAGAATAACTGCACTGCTTAGCTTAAAACTTTTATAAACAATTCAAAATATTTTTAATTACGTTAAATTTTCGGAATTCCAAAGCAAGAGATATCACTTGCTAAACAAGCTCTGTAACAAAATAACTACTAATAATAATTAGAGAACTAATCCCAAATCAAGATTTTTTTTTTTTTTTTTCCTGCTATTTAGTTGTATTCTAGATACAAATTTTGTGTTCTAAAAAAAGGAGTTTTCGCCTGGAACTCCTCTCCTTATATGGGAGAACTTGGCTGTTTCCCCTCGGGTGTTCAACCGTGTGGAAGTCTTCAGATGTGCAACAGAAGGCACCACAATCAGAACAATAGTACTCGCGTAAGAGAAAGGTGCAATATTTAAGGTACAGAATTAATGTATGGCGGGGGCATTCTTATTACATGCATATATATATCGCTCACTGGATCTCTAGAACCATAAGGCCTAGGAAACTGAAATTTTGCATAGTGATTTCTGTTAGGCCCTAGAAGCTCTCTAAGAAATCTTATTAAAATATTCTGTATGAACTATTGCAGATATTTTACTACCTATTTGGAGATGAGAGATGCCTTATTTAGCTCTGTTTCAAAACTTAGTCTAACAGTATTCTAGCTTTGAAAGAACTTGTACTACTCCAGTCAACATGTCACGTTCTAATTATCTCTACCACCTCCCCAAGCATTCAGTTCTTCCCACTAGTTCTTTTACTGACCAACATGTGTTGACAGAGTATAGAACATCCATCATGTTCAACTTGTGGTCAGAATCATGCTTTTAGGTTCATTTTATGGCATAGGGACTATTTGGTACATGACAAATCAGTCATCTTTTAATATTACAAAGATATTTATTCACAATTAAGGATAAATATATGCAACAGTGGTGGTTTGGCTCACTTGTCCAAACACAAGGCTGAGATTAGGGAACTATGTTGGCTCACCCATATAGTGTGCCCATAATAAAGAAGCCGACAACTTTGCATTGTATATGGGTGAATGTTGTAATAGACAAAGTGTCTGCACCATTAGAAAGAACAATAACAATCTGAGTTGGACGAGCCTAATGAATCTCCTAAGCCATCCGGTTACACATTCCATTTCTCTCCTTTCCCATGTTCAAGCTCCTCAAGAGGGGTCTGTTAGCTGACTAAGGGGGTTCTCAAGCTACCACCTTCAAAGAAACTGTTCACTTTCATTGTTTGAGGCTCTGGCTTGGCTGTAATTAGCAAAACAAAACAGCTATGCTCGAGGCAAGCCTAAGCTGAATACAGGCAAGACGCTAGAGCAGTATGATTCCGCCATTGCGATATAGTTTGCACTTTTTCTTATTAACAGAGTTGATAAAAGGTACATTTCAGACATAAATCATTGAAATAATGATTAAATCATTAAAATAATGGTTCGATGTGGAATTTTGGTAACCACAGGTTAACGAATTCAGAATAACGACCAAACGAAATGTGTAAAACATGCAGATGTAAATCTTGATATGCTGGTTGAAGAAATGGAAGCATTAAAACATTCTTCCATCTTAATATTTCTGAAACCCATAAAAATTCTAAAATTCCTCGCTACGAATGACAGAGCTGCTGGCTTTCCAAATAGGGACCGGGAGCAGAAGCTTTTCTAGATTAAAATTAATTAAAACATACCTTAGACCAACAATATTGCAGTAGAGACTAAACAGTCTTGCAATACTTTCTATAGAGCATGGGGATATTAAAATTTGATCAAATCATAAATGATTTTGCTGATAAGAAAATCTAGAAATATTTGTTTGTAGACACTTTTGTTCCGTAAATTAAATCTGGCTTAAATACTTTTTCCGTAACTTAAGGTCTTATATAATCATTTTATGTTTAATCCCTCATTTCTAGAACTGCCCACTTATTAACACCCCCCCCCCCCCAAAAAAAAAAAAATAAATAAATAAAATTCTGTGAAAAATAGGATATGTAAGAAATACCTAACATAAATCCAAAAACTGAATTTGCCAAGACTGATAATCAACTTTGTACAATACATGCAATGAAAACAAAATTACCGAAGCAGATCGCATCTCCTACAAGGAAAGTAAAAACTAACAATTGCAAAAACCCAAATACCCAGAAATCTGCATCTATAATAATAAATTTTTGTATGATCCCGTATTTATTAAAGTAAACGACTAAAAATTTTATTCAGGATTTCTGAAACTCCCTCACATTACTTCGGGAAATAAGAAGATAGTATGTAACACCCACCTGCCCCTCCCTCTCCTTTTCACATATTTCGGAGAGTAAAAAAAAAAATTGCCAAAGTAATTTATAATAATGCATGGTTTCTATGAGAGCCACATACTATTTGAAATCATAAAATGAACCAGAAACAATTTTTATAGGAATTAAGAAAATTTGAAAATTTATATTAGTGTACTTTAACATGAGAAAATCAGTTCAAACTGTGATGTGCAAACAAAACTCTGTCTCCCCCTTTGCTGGAAAGCAACCAATGGAAAATCTATCTTCAATAGGCGATAAAAGGCCAAATATGGCAATCCACATTTTGTAGCGGCAGTGAGATACTTGGGTTTGTGGGTATAAATTATTCGCTGTAGTATACCTAGTATTGTCAGCTTAGGCTTGCCCAGAGTATAGACATTCCATCACCTCTGACAGTCAGGGATGGCTCTTTAGGTCTGATTTGAAGAATACTTGTGGAGGTAACTACCCTTTCCCTAGTAATACAAGAGTATGTTTTCCCTGATAAAAAAATTTTTTCGACTAAGGCATCCCCTTAATGTAGGAATTAAGTGATTATTTTCTTTATTATAATACTAAAACTTAAATTTAGCTAATTGGATTTGAATACAGTGATTGTTTCTGAATTCATAGCTTAGATATTCAATCTCTCATATAAAAAATTTTCACAAATTGTTCAATATTAAACAGTAAGTAATACAATATCTGTAAACATAAGTCCTGCCACAGCCATTATACATCCTTAACTGAACCTGCAATTATGAGACCTGCATTGATATAAAATTCTAATTGATTTCATGCAGATAGAATTGTGATGTGTCATCAAAATTTAGACCAAACTACTTGCAATAATGCAAGACCCCAAATCAATGTCATCAATAAATATAATATTCCCTTATTTATTTATTTTTTTTTAAACCTTTATCCTTCTGCAAAAATTTACTTCCTCAGAAAATATTTTGTACAGTGCAGGTGTTCTGAGCCTGTGTGCCTATATTATCTTCAAAAAATTTGATCCAAGTAGGTCAAGATCAGTTGCCATAAAAATACTGTAATTCTAACTTTTTACCTAAAAATTATAATTAAATTTGGGTTGTATGATCATCAATAGATTTTAGAAACTAAGGAAATGTGCAAGTAAAATGTCAGGAAAGATTGACTTTGTCCAAACCTTATGACAAAAGTTTGAAAAATTTTTAAGCACTTAGAGATTTGTTTTAAACACTAGACTGTTACATATACCGGGTGCGTCATAAATTCGTGCAAAGTTTAAAAATTTGTAATAAAAGAAGTAATGCTCGGGAAATTTTTCTGTTTGCACCAATAGTATCAGAAGAACATTGGATTTTTTTTTCCATGATAAAAAAAAAATTTCAAAAAGTAACCGAAAGAAGGTGCTCACACGTCATACTGTGATGTTTTATGCAAATCAGGCAAACACAAACAGAAAATTAAACAGATCACAATAACATGAGACTGTGCATTTATTTTAAAGTAAGATGTTCGAAATTACCACCAGCACAAGGTAATAGGCAAGTGATGTGCGTCACAATGCCCATTACAGCACAGTGTAGCATGTCGCCATCGATGGCAGCGACTGTCTGTCGAATGGCATTTTTCAGTTCCACCAAAGTGGGGCACCTTCCTGCATGAAGGTGACAACAGGTAACGCTTTCCTGCAATGCAGGCTTAACGTGGTCATGCAAAAGCATAAAATACCGTACTGTAGTGACTGCACAGGTTTTCCTGCCGGATACAGGACAAGGCTCTTCAAAAAAGAAAGGGCCCAAAATAAAAGACGCGGTGAAATCACACAAAACAGTCACATGAGGAGAATGCAGTGGCTGGATCAGGTACTCACGAGGGTTTGATGTCGCCCAGATACGACTGATTTGCATATTAACGTAACCATGCAGTGAAAAGTGGGCTTCATCCGTCCACATGATGTTCAGCAACTATTGTGGGTTCTATTTGTGCCAGAGCCCATATAGCAAAGTTTTGTCTTGCATCTGTATCTGCCAGTAATAACTGGTGAAGTGCCTGGATTTTGTACAGATACAGATTCAACATTCCGTGCAGAATACGTCGAATCGACAGTTCCGAAATCCCCGTTCTTCTCCCAGCTTCACGAGCACTGCTACTCACCGTTGATGTCTCGGCTACCAAATCTTCCATGACACTTTGTACAACATGGACGTGGTCCACTCTCAAGGATGGTCTACCACTTTGTGGACGATCCGCCAAACTCCCTGTTTCCTCAAAATGTCGTACTAAATTCAGCATCCAATTCAATGAAGTAGGGCTTTTTTGCACCTTCAGTCCTTTCTCCGTGTGAAACTTTCGCAATGCACCAGTTGTGGATTTACCATTCTTGTAGAAAAGTTTAACCACCAACGCTCGATCTGGTAAAGAAAGCATGCTGTCGGCTTCGAATGATGAATCCATTTCCATTCAGGTGTTTTATTGATAGTCTGATTTGCATAAAGCGTCTCAGTATGACGTGTGAGCGCCCTCTTTTGGTTACTTTTAGAAACTTTATTTTTACAAGGAAAAAAAAAATCCAATATCCCTCTGATCCTATTGGCACAAACAAAAAAATTTTCGGAGCATTACTTCTTTTACAACGAATTTTTGAACCTTGCACAAATTTATGACGCACCCAGTGTTTTTATATATATATATGGTTAGAAAAATTTCACATAGTACAGATAGAAGAGATTGTAGATCTGCTAAGTATCACCCTTATTCCTAAAATTCATGTTTTATGTTATTTACTACAAGTTAAGAAAAGACTAGCACTTTGTCTAACAAAATATACCCCAATGAAAAATGAAATTTTGTTTTCATAGAGGTATTTTTTTTACTACTAAATTTACATTCAAAATTTATTACCTATTTGGGAAATATAAAAACTGAAATGAATGTCCTCAGTTTTCTTTTTTAAGCTAAGGAATTTCAAAACACTTGTGGCTGTAAATTTCTTTCAGCAAAACACTCATCTAGCATTTAATAAGTTTCAGTTCAGGCAGACCAGATATTTTGTTTTATACTAATGTTTTGAAAAATTTTGTTGAGCATATTTGAGACTTCAGTATGCCACATTACATACAATTTTGGAGCAGAACTCTCATTAATTACGTGTAAGTTATTTTCTCATTAATGCCATAATAAATAAATATTGCTTCCAAGACAACATCCTAAAATATTTCATTTAAATTATAAATCCTAAGCTAAATTGTGAGTTATATATTGTACACTTTTCGTTGAAGTAGCCTAAGTTAGTGTCTACTGCTCTTCAACAGTTGATATTTTGGTGTGTGCTCTATTTATTCTCGTGAAATTTTTACACAGGATCGAGTCATTTAAGTTAACCATTTTTGAAAATTATGAAATGGTATGATGCTAAAATTACCAAATCAACATCATGAAAAGTGATGTGGTAGTCATGTTTAATGATCAATTACTAAGATTACTTACATGGTATTTGTTGAACATGCATAACAGAAACACACAACTTTTTTAATAACTTTAATGAAAATATAGGGTGGCAATTACAATGGAACCTTGATCATTCTCTGAATAATCATTTTCCTGTATGTGTTGTTGATTTAATCCAGTCCTGATAAAATATTGCTTTGCTATGTTCCTGCATGTATTGTTTAGGGCAGTAGGTCCCTTCAAAAATGTTCGATCGAGGTTCTACTGTAGTTGCGAACTAAATAGTTCTTCCTTAAGTTGAGGAGAATTAGATGTGATTGTTTCTATGAACAACTCACAAATGCATTGGTGAATTATTACTTTAAAAGTAGTTGCCACCTTTTTTTTAATATAATGATATTAAGAACATGTTCCTGCTACACAAATATGAATTTATATATATTTATTTACTCAACATTTCAAAAATATATCTTTTGCTCAGTGGCAGAAAATTTCATCAAATTTATTTATATTTCATTGTGTTTCTGTAATAAAATTTTTAAAAATCCAGCATGAAGTGGAATAACTAACTAGAGATTGAGATTATGAAAAATGAAGATTCATTTATGAAAACTTAAGTTATTCCACTTTACATGTGGAATATATAAAACTGCATTACATATTTTAATAACAAAATTTATCAGTTCAATATTTAATGCACCACATTTTTAATAAGCATTTCAATCTCAGTAAACTTAATTACATGCTTTAAAAAGGCTATTTGTTAGAAAAATAAGTGACAAACTAATAATTAACATCATTAAAAATAATACCAAATGAAAATGTTCAGTGCAGCCAACTGGTACCTCAAATTTCAAAGGATCTACCTATAAAGATTTTAATGCAATTTAATGAAATAATTTTTTTAATAATTATTATCTTACAGTTTGCATGTAAAAGAGATATAAGTATAAACAAAATGCATGTACAGGTGGAGGTTTTTTGTTTGTTTGTTTGTTGTTTTTTCAAAATTAAGGAATCTATAATCCAAGTAATTTTGGGAATAACAACTGAGACACCTTTTTTAGTAACAGAATAGTTAACAACACACATTACAATTTTTTGTGAAAACTGTCTAATTATGCAATGAAGAAAAACATGAGAGTTATGCACATGTTCAGTGTGTGAATAGGAGAAATTCTTAAAAAGTTTTTTGGCTGCATGCTTTATTTTCAGTTATTGAAAGAACAGACTAAAATCTATCATTATGACAATCTAAAATATGTGCCTATAAATGAGATAGGCATAGATTATCATTACATGGCATGCCTGAAGTATAAACAGAATGAATATTTTCTTCATTTTCCTGTTGTATATTAAGAAAATATACATTTTAAATTTAAAACATTTATTTGTAAATATATGTATATACTCAGCAGCAAAATTATGACTACTGCCATTTTATACACAAACAAAATGATGGAGAAATAAGGATAAGACATAATTGAGAAGATTTTCAATGTGGAATTACGAGGGGTTATGGCTTTAACATATGACTGTTATATTAATGAAATGTTTTCACAGGTGGCAGTTATTCAAGTTTATGGACATTACTTTATGAAATGAAAACCTAAGTGCAAGTGAATAGCTAAAAACAGTTATTGGATGAAGCTACTGATCAAGTAGAGTACATTGCTGTCAGACTTGTATTGGCCAACATGACATTTCATTTTACAAACAATTTAAACTGGTGACCAAACCTATTACACTGTAAGATTTACCATGGGAAACCACTGTTATCTGTTGCAAACAAAGTATATGAAATAATTCACCCAGGGCTATAATTATGAAAACAAATGACTATAATATCATGAGGATAGAAGAATGGGGATAAGGATCCCATGCCCCCTCACTAATTTTGCTCACATTTTGCTTTGGCAGCTGTAACTTTTTTCCATCTCTATTCCATCTGCACCCTCTATCAAATTTCTCACAACTAATGTCTACCTGCAGCCTCCTCCCACATGACCCTGATGTCATGTTACTATCCCTGTGAGTCTGGTTTGGGGGGGAGACTGCTGCTGCAGTCTATCTCTGCCGATATAACTTGCATAGCCTTATGAACTGTTAAAGTTAACAGAGGCAAATATTCTAGAATGTTTTAAATGAAAGATACTTTGATACAGTTTTAAACTGCTGAAAGTTATAATTTATATATGTCAAAACGTGACACAATAATATACTCATCAGGTGGTCATATTAATTTGGTAGTTGCGAGTTTATTGAGAAAAAAATTAATTTACATGAAAGAATATTTTCAATTTAACTTCATTTACACTTATACCAAAAAATTATAATGCAAATGTGATTTAAATAAATTTGCTTTTCAAGTAATCATAAAAATGTTTATAAAATTTACCTTTGGATTTCCAAAATGTATCCAGGATTCAATCTCCTTGTTTACAAAGCATTCATCAGAAAAGGAATATGATTTATCTTAAAAAGAAAAAGATGTATATCTGACTTAAATCAAATTTGATAAGGTACATATACATAATTTACATACATATATTTTATACACTGTTGAATCTGTTTTACTGGTTTTAATTTGTTTTTTATATATATATATACTAGCTGAATACCAATGCTTCAGATCAGAATACATTATAACCATAAATTATGTACAGTACTGTGCAGATTAATTGGGACAAACACAAATATTTTCACATATGTTGTTTAATCAGCATAAGTTCACTTACATGTATAGTATAGCACCCTAGTAGCAAATATGTCCTCCTCTAGCCTTAATGATATCCTTATACATTTTGGCATGGATTTAACTAATTTAGAACATAAATTTTAGACGTTGTCATCACAAAACCAAACTTTTATGACATTCTTAATAATTTTTCTCTTGGTTGAGCAGTCCACCTTACTTGCACGTTTCTTCACAATGCTCCACAAATTTTCGATTGGATTTACATCTGGAGAATTACCAGGCCAATCCAAAACTGTTAATTTCTTTACTAGCTTAGAATTATGACATGGAGCAAGATCTTGTTGAAACACACCAACACCACCAGCAAATGTTTGCATAAAAGGCACAATTTTGTCTTCAAGTATTGAAATGTATTTTTTTGGAGTTCATCATTCCTTCAACTGGTACTAAACTGCCAGGTTCTCCAGATGTAAAATAACCCAAAAAATCTGCTTTTGAGGGTGCTTAACTGTTTGATTAAGATGTTGTTCCCTGATGGGTTCTCCAGCGCTTCACCTGACAAATGTTGATTGAAACCCTTGTACAAAAAATGAAATTTGTCACTGAATACAACCTTGTTCCAGTCTTGTGCAGTTCAGGATTGATATTTCCTTGCCCAATACAAATGTTTTCTCTTCACTGCATGTGATAATTGTTTTTGGCATGGTGTTCTTGCCCATCTCCCTGCTTCATAAGCCTTCATCATACTGTCGATGAATCAACGCTCATACCAGAAGGCAATAATTATCTCTGAAGATTTGTACTTGTCTTGCGAGGATGCATTTTACTATTTCGTACATGAAATTTGTCTGTCCGAGGTGTTGTCTTACATTTGCGTCCACATTTACTCTTATGTTTTAGAGAAACTGTCTCAAACTTTTAATAATCCTGGAAACAATGGATTTCCCAGCTCAAACTGCTGTAGCAATATTCCTCCCAGTCATAGGGATATGCTGACTAAGGGTAACAATTCTAGTCCTTTACGTGGGAGTGATATCGATTTTTTTCATACACGTGAGAACCAGACAACTCGCACAATCAACCACTTCTTACTGCAACTCACACAAAAATGCTCTATATGTGATGATCACGTGGTCAAACCAGTTTAGACTAGTCAACATCCCTTCATAATAAAACAGTTGAAAGCGTTTTCAGGCAGGAAATCCCTGGAAAAGGATGACTTTTATGAAAAATTAAGCTTGTCCCAATTAATTTACACAGTACTGTAATTTGGTTAATTTAATTTACATTAACTTTAGCAGTAAAGAGTTGTCATTCCTGAGAGGAGTTCACCTATAATTTAACAGCAGTCATCTGAAAATGAATATGGGTTTTAGATTTTTCTTTAAATTGGGGGGGAAGGATTTAAGCCCCTATTTTAACACCCTTAAAGATTTAATTTTAATCTTTCCTGGTGAGCACCTGGGGCATTAGAAGAACCACAAGGCAAAATTTCATCTTCTTGGGCCTTCTGGTTACATCAATAAAGCGATCTACTCTTCGACTCTCTATTTTTCTTTTGCCAGTCGATTCTTCGACTTTTAATAGAAAACTCTTTTACTTAAAACAGTCAATTCTTTGACTTTCAACAGTCTACTCTTCGATTTTCAATAGTCCAC
Source organism: Dolomedes plantarius (assembly GCA_907164885.2). Classification (NCBI taxonomy): domain Eukaryota; kingdom Metazoa; phylum Arthropoda; class Arachnida; order Araneae; family Dolomedidae; genus Dolomedes; species Dolomedes plantarius. Next base: position 27,281,302 of record OU015502.1, on the reverse strand, counting down.
TCTACAGATTCCTATTCTTCAACTTTCGAGAGTCGACTCCTTGACTTTCTATTCTCCAACCTTTGACAATCCACTCTTCAACTTTCTATTCTTCGACTTTCTAATCTACTTTTGACAGTCGACTCTTTGACTCTCTCAATATCCACTGACGGTTCCTGAGATAGTCTTTTAGGGGGGGTTAACCCCCTTAATATTCAAATTTTTTTAAAAATATTTCCTAGCGAGCACCTAGGGCCTAAGAGGAACTACCATGCAAAATTTCAGCTTTCTAGGATTTACGGTTCCAGAGATACTGTGATCAGTCGACTAGTAAGTGGCATTTGCCTTTTATATTACAGATGTACATATATATATAGATATATCAATAGTTATAAACCCAAGAAGACAGAGGAGAAGAGGGGTGAGGAATAAGATTCTCTGAACCTGTGAGTATTATTAAGGTAGCAAAATTAACTCTCAATGGCCCCTTAAATTACCTTGTCCCAAGTAAGTTAATGTTTAGAAGACTTTCAAATGCCACTATTAAATGTAAAAATGTAATTCAATTAATATATATATAGATATATCAATAGTTCTAAACCCAACAAGACAGAGGAGAAGGGGGTGAGGAATAAGATTCTCTGAACCTGTGAGCATTATTAAGGTAGCAAAATTAACTCTCAATGGCCCCTTAAATTACCTTATCCCAAGTAAGTTAATGTTTAGAAGACTTTCAAATGCCACTATTAAATGTAAAAATGTAATTCAAACAATTGAAATATGCTATTTAGAGAATGCAATTGTAGGGGTACCTGTTACATTGTTCAAACATATAACATCACCCTACAAAACTCTAGTGAATAATTCCAGAAGGTTTTATAACAATAACAATTTAATATATTAACTATGTCGTTAAAAAATACACAGAAATCAAAATTCACAGGGTATGCAAACAAATTCGACCACCAGGACCGAACGTACTGCCTGAACTGTGTTGCCAAAATCTTTTCTTCTATTTTGCATCTTCGTGTATATCACCCTAAGCTCGGTGTTTGTGGAGTTGACACCAGTGTATGTATTTATACACCAGATTTCACTACTGCTGACATCTGATGGTACTTCTGTATAATAAAGTGTTCCCCACACAATTACATCTACAGTCACTATTTACAGTTCCTGGAACTTTCATATTGAGTTTCCTAAAAGCTATGATTTGCAGATATTCCATATTTGTACACTAAATCCATATAAATATTTTTCAAAAAAAAAGTAATAATGTTTAGATAATATTATTAATTAAAACATACTTCAGTAAATATAAGTTGGTCTAAATTAACAGAAATAAATCACAATAATGAATGAGCAGATTATTTAGATTATATTTCTTAAATATTTTAAATATATCTGCTTTATTTTTTAATAATATGTCTCATTGATAAAGTATCAATGAATATATACATATATAAATAATTGAAAATTTTTGCATTACTTTTTACATTTACATATATAAATTATTACAGACATACTCACTATTAAATTTAGAGAAGAAAACCAAAGGAACTTTTGAATAAACTGTTAATGATTCACCATGTACATTACATTGATGGGGTAGTTGGTATCTTAAATGAAGAGGAATGCAGATGTGGTGGATATTACTCTCAGACAAAGAACATAACTGTACTTTAAGAACATTGGCAAGATATGCTGGAATTTCACAATCTACAGTCTCCTTAATAAAAACCTAAAAAATTTAAAAACATGTATGATCTTGAACAGACAATGTAAGATTAAAGCCAAAAATCAAAGTTTGTATGATATATGGCAGGAAAGGTAACTTGTGACATTCTCCCTCTACATTATATCAATGCACAAAGGCATATAAAAAATTAGTTTAGTTCAGTCAACCAACTTGTCATTTTATCAATGAGTTAGGTCACATCATTTCCTCATTAGTAGGAAAAAAGGGTTAATAAATTGAAGAAAATAAAAGTTAACCTAAAGTAATAACAAATAAATAAAGTAAGCATCTATGATAGAAATAATAAATGACTGCAGATTATTATAGTAATTTTGGGCAGCTTTCAACAATAATATCAGGTTCTTCCATAAAATAGAATTGGTTGTTCTATATTTTCAAATGAAGAAATAAAACCACAATGAATGATTCTAAAATATATGAAAATAATTTTCAAGTACTTTAGAAACTCTTCCATAGTGATACAAAATCCTCAAATTACAAAAATAATATGTTACTTGGATTAATCTTACAGTGTTCTTTATTCATTGCCGATTCATTCCTGATCAGTCTTCTATACAAAATGTTTATTTAAGAGGACTATGTTTTACTTTTAACTTCAAGAAAACCACCTACTTTTAAAAATGAAATTTATGTATCATAAAGATAGTCATGCTTGAAAATTTTACAATTTGGCAATTAGTTATTTCAAGCCCTTAGTCCATAATAATAAACACCAAGTTACAAATATACCAGCCAAATTATTAAGGGGTAAAATATTATTAGAAGAAAATTTAACTCGTAAGTTATAAGCCAAAGAGTAAAAGCAAATAATATTGTTATGGTTTTCTCTAAGATACAAATATAATGTGATTACATTTAAAGCACAGAATAATTTAATAATGTATTTGAAACTGAATAACACTATCCTACAGAAAACAAATCAATAAATGATCTTCAAACTAATACTCATCCATAATATGTGTTTATATATATATATATATTTCCTATATATTATATTACATACAATATATATATATCTATTTCCTATACAGCATAATATAGTAATATATATATAATTACTATATTATGCTGTATTACATGTGTAAATATGCTATGTATAAATATATTAAGCTAAAATAAAATATATAAATTAAAGAAAATCAGGTTAAAAAATTAACGACACATGCAAAATATTTATGCAAAATATTTAAGCAATCTATTTCAATTTAATAAAAATTTATATTATACTATATATATAAATGTATAAATATGCTATATTCCTCAAGTAAAATATACAACTTAAAGAGAATCAGATTAGAAAATAATACAATTACCAGTAACACATGCGAAATAAATCAAAGAACTATCAAGTTGTCATCTGTACAGCCGAAAAAATCCGTGTACTGACATTTGATCCTTCTGGACCAGCCTGCTTAGCAACCCTTATGACATTGCTCATGGAGGTAGCTGTCCATAGGGGAGTAGAACAAGCCGTGCCATAAGGATTGCCGCAAAATCATCTTGGTGATAAATGACACAGATAAGGAAGCTTAGTCCTTTTGATGTAATTCACAGTGATAATTAATATAATTGATACAAAAAAGTTTCTAAATGTGACATATACCAAAGGCTTGCATAATAGCAAAAAAAGACAAAAACACTGTATAATTTAAAGTAAACAAATAAGTATAAAACATTCTTACCCCATTTCTTTCAGATACTTGATAAGGATCTACATATAAGTCTTTAGGAAAAGTTTCTTCAATTAATATTTTTGATCTACCAACTATACTTTGAATATAGGCATCATAACACAGTAGTCTTAAAAGAGAGAGAGAGAGAGAGAACAATTTTTAAATAATTTAAAAATACAAAAACAATTCCAGTTATGTTTAACTAGTAACTATGCATGTGTAAAACAGTAAAGCCAGAATAGTGCCATTGTTGGAAGGGCTAACAGAAATAGATATAGGATGTCATTTTACTTGTAGTTATAAGGTTATATTAACTAGTTTAGATATCTCTCTGTGTATTTAAATATATTTTTATGATTTTATCTGTAAAAAATAATTCATTTCACTATTATGAAATAAAAGATAAAAGTGTAAGTCTCTAAACTTAATAAATGCTATCCTATTTTCAATCATAATTCTAAGCAAAACTTTTTAAATAAGCTACTAATAAGAATTTTTTAAACACTTTGAAATCAGTTTCTGCACAATAAAGCAACATCATACAGAGAAACATAAGAAAATCATAAAATTCATAATCAATATCTTCTACAAAGTTGTACTCAAATTATATGAGTTTTTTCTGATTATCTAGTTTTTCTGTATTAATATACCTTATATATGATGATATATATAAAATTGGGCTTGTGGCGGCCCCGTGGTACAGCACGCTGGTTTTCGGTGCTGAGGGTGCTCAGATCGAATCCCGGCGTTGCGCCACGAAAAATGCCTCCGTTTGTGTCGTCCCTTCATAGGGGGTAATGCTGTCTGCCTATATGGTGCCCCCATAATAAAATGGGCAGTAAAACTGCGGCGTAGTAAGAGCGAATGTTTGATTACAAGTGCCTCCGCATTGGTTATATATATATAAAATTAATTATAAATATAAAACTACTTTGTTTCCAGTAAAACAAAATTGCACAAACATGAAATTTAAACTGGTTAAAAGTCATACAAAGAAGACCCCTCATACAACAGCAAGTTCCATGCATTTAGTTCATACTGAAATTATTTTATGAATGGTAGGCTATGTAGGTAGTTCTGAATAATTCCAGGCCTTGGATCCACAGATTAAATAGTATGAGAAATATTTATTATTAAGCATGTTAAAATTCTAGTGTCATGAAACATCTCAATAACTACCACAAAATTCGGTTACTTCAGATGCCTAAAAATCAGAAGAAAAATGGGTAAACCCATTAATAATTTACTTCAAACCCCTCTGCTCAAAGAACTAAAGACCCTTCCTTAAAGCCGGACAGTGCACTGGCATTTGGTACCAGTCTGTGGGTTAGAGTCCCACTCTAGGCATGGCTGTTTGTAGCCATTCGGAATCGGCTTTAAGCAGTAGGTTCCAGTCTAATTAACCCTTGTGTAGCAAAAATTGACTGTAGCGCTTCAAACCAAACCAAACCAAACCAAACCATTCCGTAATAATAGAAACAGTCCCCCCCCCCCCCCCAAGAGTTTACTCTGATACTGCCATTAGGTTTCATGGATATGTATGATAGAATTCATGGATATGTAGTAGTTTAAACGGTGTTTTTAGTATAATCACATAGTCTTAGCACAGAATATTTTATTATTGAATTTCATGGATATAAATGTTAGTCAGAGTTTAATATGAGGCCATACAACTCAATTATAACAAGTTAAAAAATAAATTCAATCTGTATGAATTATGAGAGAATATATATATATATATATATATATATATATATATATATATATATATATATATATATATAGAGAGAGAGAGAGAGAGAGAGAGAGAGATAACTTAAAAACCAATGAGAATGTCTTTCTAAAGTAAAAGCAAATGAACAATTTCCAGTAATTCATTAACCTGTGAAAACCCAAGTGAATTTGAGAAGTATTCAAACTCAACTCCAAAGATTTGATGCAAAAGTGTATTTCAAATTTAAATAAGAAATAATATAATACAATGAAAACAATGCGATCTGTTAATTTCCTAAACATTTGGGATTCTTCACATGATCGTTTCACAGGATCGTTTAGGAGATGAGGCCAGGTCGGCCATCTTGGATTTTCCGACGATTTGGCGCGTTTTGTTCGGGCGATAATTATTGCATACTAGTAAACCCTGCTGGCGATTCTCGGGCCAATGAAATTGCGTCGATCTAACGACCGGTTACAGTTAAAATGATCTAGCAAATTTATAAAATATGTGGCAACCCAACTCGCAGAGAACTCCGATGTCCCGTTCTGCGCATCTGGTTCGCGCAGGATTGGGGGATTGCCTCGGACATTGGAACACCGATCTAGACTACTTTACTTTTCCGTACTAGCGTGATACGTACGCTTCTCCGCTCCGAATTCACTGCGATGAAGTAAGAGCCGGGTTTCGTAACTGTAAATCTATGTTATGTGTCAACTTTTAAATAAAAGAACAAGTTAAGTTTTAATTGTTCTCATACCTTCTGATGTCTGTAAATATGGGAATAATAGTTCCCATAAATATTTAAGATAAAAGAAATATAGTTTCGGTTCAACTTTTATTTTTCTTTATATTTAATTATTTAAACTGCTGAAAAAAATCGTTTGTGACTAAAATTGCTGAAGAATTAAGCAATTTTAGTTCACATAGGAGTCTGGTGCGTTGCGTTAAGGAAAAGATGACGTTGAGACGAAAATAAACCAATCATAGGCGTTAAAAATTTCATTGCTAATCGTTTGGAGGCATATGATTGGTTTATTTTCGTCTCAACGTCATCTTTTCCTTAACGCAACGCAACGGACACCTATGTGAACAGGCCCTTAGTCGTAACAGAATTATTCATATTGATTGTCTGAGAAATATATTATTTCTCAGACAGTGTATATATATATATATATATATACACTCACTTCCAAAAGTTAAGCACGGAGCGGTAAAATGCGAAAAAATAGACAAGTACTGCTTTGATTGACATGAAATGCTGCAAGTATGTAGCTCTACGTTTATTCATAAAACGAAACAAAGAATTACATACAGAGATAAAAAAATTTGAATTTTCATAAATTATAAGAGGACGTCATATTTGAGCCATTAACAAAATGATGTTTAAATGCAAAACAAACAACAAAAACCGACATTAATAGGGTGAGCACCCTTCACCTTCATACATAGCATACAGCGTGTGATCATGCTTGTTACGAGGTGATCAACCACAGCAGAGTCCAGTAATCGCCATTCCTCCTGTAGGGCAGTTTCTAAATCTCTGAGAGTGGCTGGAGGTGGGAAACGTCTACATACAGCACGGCTGAGGGCATCCCAAAGATTTTCAATTGGATTAAGGTCCGGTGAGTTAGCCGGCCACTCCATACGCGCAATCCCCTCACTCCCCAGAAAGTCGTCAACGATGGCAGCTCTATGGGGACGGGCATTATCGTCCATTAAAACGAAAGAAAAACCAACTGCTGCAGCGTACAGTTTCACAGTGGGGTCTAGGACTTCATCTCGATACCGTACAGCCGTCAGAGAACCTCGCCTGTAGATGTGCAGGTCAGTGCGATATCTCAATGAAATCCCTGCTCAGACCATGATGCTTCCACCGCGGAATGCGTGATGTTCGGTGATATTCTCGGGCCGATTGCGTGGGCCTTGTTCCCTCCAGACCCTAACACGCCTATCATCGGGTTATTGGGCAGATCTGGACTCATCTGTGAACATAACGTTGCCCCAATCAGACACAGTCCAATTCACATGCTGGCGGCACCACTTTAATCGTGCCCCTCTGGACTGGACGGATAAAGGAACACAAACTCGTGGTACCCGGGAGTACAGACCATTCATGTCTAGCCTTCGACGAACAGTAGTGGCAGATATCGTCTTACCAATTGCCGCTCCAACCATAGATGTCACACGTGTGGAGGTCGATCTTTGATTCCGCTTGGCTACAACAGCAATATATCGATCTTCCGAAGGGGTCGTATCCCTTGGACGACCGGCTACAGGTTTTCGGACAACTGTTTGGATGGTTTGGAATTGTTCCCATAATCGTGAAATGATTATTACACTGGCGGGGTCTATCGATAAAAGGCCGTATGCGTATTTCTTCGAACCACAAGTGAATCTTGTCAGGGAGTTGTTGCCCAATAGTTACCAGCATGGTTGTTACCAGCATGGTTTTAAGCGGAACACGATTACCTCCCGTCAGCTTCTGAAAACGACGGACTTCAAAAACCGGAATGCCATTCTCTAACAGTTCTTCCGCAACTTCATTGCAGGTGACATTTAGTAAAAACTTACTAAATGTCACCTAAAAACTTACAATTTAGTAAAAACTTACATAAAGTAAAAACTTTGACGTAAGTGTATCCGGATTTAATCTGGGCACGATAGGTACCGACAATATTTCATTAATTTTTAACAGTTGGATGACAGTATTGTTATCTTCCGTGACACAAACGATTTTTCCGTTACGTGTGGCCTTTAAAAAACTTAAACTTATCTTGGGACCGACGCGACTGACCAGCTCATCCTTCAGTTTTTTGGGTGTGAAATAGGGATAGCCCCTGCAGGACTTTCAAGAAAAATTGTTAAAGTTCCCACACCTTGACCCAAAGCTTCATTCAAAAATTCATGCGGCTGGAGCTTAGCAGACCAGAAGAAGTTGTCGTCAGCCGGCGACTCCTCCATTCCAGAAAAGCAAAATTCAAAAACCACTTACCGCATACTCCGTCACCGGCAGCTGCAGAACCAACGCCACAAACAAAACCGAGGAAAAAATTTGAAAACCACACGAAAAGCAGCCACAAGAAGCACAACGCAACACAGGAAACAATACACAAACGGTACACGAAGAAAGCCTACCAAAAAGCAGCGAAAAAACAAGATAGAACAAAAAGAAACGCAACCGACCGCCACGTGTCACTCATTAATCGTATTTATTCATTGATTTTTTTATTCTGTCACGTACAGCCATGGAACTCTGAGTTCAGCAGATGATTTTATGAAATCGCGAAGAGGAAAACAACTCAACATGACTTTAGCATTTTTCCTTTTTCTTTTTTGGTTTTAAAACATTGTTATAATTTTTGTTTGAAAGGGGAGTTGTAGACTTTATGCATAGTTATATGAAAACGAAGTGTAACGTAGTATATAATAAAAGTATATTTTAACTCTCTTTAAAGATCAAATCTTACTTTACGAGTTTTAGAATCTGCATGGTTAGTAGTTGTGTAAAATGAAGACAAATTAATTTTATACTGCTGCAACAGATTCTGTGAATAAAATGTTATTAAATATCACTTATCTTATTATTATTCAAACTCCGGTAAAGGGAAAAAAAACTTTTATCGTAGGTAACGAAACAGGGTGTCTAGCAGTACTGTCTTGTAAAATTCCCCCCCCCCCTTCTTTTTTCCTTTGCTATCTAGGTAACAAATTAGCCGAAACTCGTCCATTAATGAGGGAGAGCTAATTTCCCTGACCAGACCTTCGAAGCCTATAATGTCTTGTAACAACATTTAACTCTTTTATCTTGTAAAATAGGTTTTTGTTCAGAACTATTTTATTTTTTGTGATGTACTAATTTATTTTATTTTTAATTTATGGATTTTCAAGCATTTTATAAAAAATTATAATTAAAAACAGTTTTTATCAAAAACCTTAATTTATTTTCAAATTACAAAAATGTGAATACCCATTAATAATTTCCAAGTGAAATTTGAAGTTTCCTTTAAGCATTGAAAACTTGCTTTTTTTTCTCCCAGTTCACCATCTCAATTTCACAGTCTTGTGTACATGAAATTCCCACATAAATCCCAATTGGAAGAATAATTTGTGAAATAATGGGAT
>OU015502.1:27262197-27271952 GCA_907164885.2 Dolomedes plantarius | reverse complement strand
TTATTGCTTAATTTGGGAAATATAGTAAGTACCGCACTCCAACAATGTATAATATAACAGTAATTTAAAATCAATATGAAACAGACTTTAAGAAAGAACGCAAAAATACATTACCTAATTTAGGTAAACCATGAGGGAGAGAGGACGGTATAAAGCGCTCCTGATTCATAATCGCAAAGAATTTTTAATAGCTTCCAAGCTTAAAATATCAAGAGTTCGATATTGTACAATTATATACAAGAACAGGGTACTACTACAGTGTTATAAAATTATAGAATGCCTAAATCCTACAAAAATAACATTGCTTTTTCATATGGGACTGAGGTAGAACATTAGTTCTCTCCACCGTGATGCAAAGTATTCAGATGAATGATGAATGAATTACGAATCAAATGAGAGAGTGATTCAAATGATTCCTCAGTCGATTCGGTAAATCGATTAGCCAATAGATCGACCATAGAGTAAGTATTTTGTGTTGCCAAAACAGCTTCAATTTTTCAGAAACTTTAAAATCAGAAAGATTAAAAAATATATATATTGAATTGCATGAAATTGCATCAATGCATGAAATCGTATGCAAATTTTCTTTAGCGAAATGTTGTACCATTTAGTATTTTACTTTTTTGAACCTTCATTTTATTAATGACAGTGGCAGTGTAGTGAATAACTTGCTTATAAAAATTTGGCTCTACTTTTCAAATAACCTTAGTTGAGTAAGCGTTTTGGAGTGTATTTAATTTTTCTTAGTATGGCCAAACGTGCACTAAACGATGTTAATCAAACTATTCATGTAAGTTTTTTTGTTTGTCAGCATGTTAACATCGCCTTGTTTGTAAGTTTTTTTTGTTTGTTAACGCGTTTACATCGCCTTGAACGGTGCAGTTCAGTATAACTGCACCGTTCAAGGCGATGCAACGTGATTCAAATTTGAGTAAATGTCGTGTCTAATAACTGGTCTACCTAATACACTTTTATTACTGTAAGATACGTTCACCACACAACGGAACCTCTAGCGTTCCTGGCGAATAAACTCTGATTGCATAGTAACCATGAAAATAAGTTTCGCCCATTTTATATGCATGTCGTCATGGACATGACTAACAAAATGGAATTGTCCAAATTTTTTACTGGTGACTGACAAGGTGTAGCTATAATAAAAATAAATCGGAATTCTTCTTCACTGAATTCACATACACAAAGATTTTATTTTTATCATAAATTATCAGGTTAAACCTTCATGCATTTAGAACAGCAACTAACTTCAAATACATTATTATAGAACACATTAAAAATATTGCCACACACAAAAAATAAAACTTCAGAAACAATTCAAAATGAAAGAACCTGCGGCTATGGAAACCCCTGTGCTTGTGGTTTATCAAGTAAAATAAAATTGTATACTCTTGGTTATTTTATATCTTTAACAGTAGGTACAACCTACAAAGCAAAGAATTAACTGCTGTTACAAACTAACCCACACAATTATAATCGCCTTAACATAAAACTGCATCTAACAGGAGGGATTACATATGCAAAATTAAGTGATCTCTACCATTCCTAGCTGCTTTGTCATGAGTTTTGAAATTTTTTCTGGTCAGTATACTTTTGGATATGCCATGTTAAGATGCCCATAATAAGGAAATAGAACTGCCAGAATTTGAGCCTATTGCTGCTGAGTAAGCGGGTCATTCTCTGCAAAGTGGTTGTTCTTTTAAAAAAAAATTGAACCCAAATAAAATTGCCTCAAAATTTAGCCTGCAAGTACATTTGTGCTATATATATATAAATATGAACCAAACTGTACCAGTTGGATCTGAGATTTTAATTATTTTAATTACTGACTAAATGAGGGAATGACAGATCACTAATAAAATTGACTCTTTTCATATAACAAACTAGTTTTGATACAATTATTAGTAGGCAAGAATAATAATTATTTTCATAATGGTTTATTTAATTATAGTGAAAATTTTATCCATAAATAGGCACATGCAAAATTATTTATCACTAAATTTATATTGCCTTTCTCTGCTATTGCAAGGTGTAGGCTGGGTCAGTTTATATTTTATACCTATCAACTGAAAATGTGTGCATTTGAAAATCTTGCACTTAAAGCAAGAAAGTGTATGCATATCCAGTACTGTATGAGCTGAAGTATATACAATCTGATCTTTAATGAGCCCAAAAATGGTTCTAAATCTTTTGCTAACATATTATGAGCTTTACATATCATGTCATCAGTTGGAAATATCTTGATTCCTGTACATTTTTGCCTTAAAATTTTGATTAAAGTTTCAAATGTGTTGACATCTTTACTTTCAGCTATAATTCTATCAGCTGTACATTTTAAAATTCCTCCTATGCTGTCAGATGCCCCTTTCCCATGGCCTGCCTTTGTATAATTCCATGTCATGTTTTGGATGACGGGAAACAATTCTTGTGTGTGATACTTTAAATGAAACATTTTTTGTTGTTTCTGTATTGTGTACAGGGTCAATCACCTAATATATGAACAGTATTAATTGAATGCTGTTTGTTGGAAATATATTTTGAAATGGTCTGTAGATGAAACCAGATGGCCGACGTGTCATTACCGAGTTATTTGCTTGCAGTGGCAAAAGGAATCAATGTTAACAATTCCTTTTCGTGTCTGGTAAAGAACAGTTTCATTCCATACCTATGTGCAATGAAATTTGTTTGCAAGCTCTCCTTCAAAGTATACTGACTGGTTTTCTTCACTATACTTACAATAGTAATTTTCAAAGAAGGCTATATGTATTAGTACTGCATTAGGTTGTAGATTCTTCTTTAAATCTGCTATGCCTGTATATTGATGTTTAATTCTACCAAGATGAACCAAAAATTGGTTTATATTATCTTTAAATTTAGTAGCTAAATTTAATGCTGTTTGTGTCTCCTTATTTACAGGTTTGTCACGACTTTTTTAACCCCTTCCTTCTCACTCCCATTAAAATTACGGGGAGAGGTTTTGCCCTCTATTTTTTGTGCCCGTGATATTTGGCTGGAGTGTTCAAAAGTAACACACCAAAAAGATTTAAAAACAATTTATTTCATTTACCCGGAAATTTTTTTATTTATTTTACATACCAGATGACAACACAGGACTATTTCTAATGTAATTGGGGATGGGGGGGGGGGTAAACTAGATGTGGCAGATCAAGAAATAAATGGAATCCTTCAGAAAAAATAGGCCTTTTTTTTAAAAAAAAACTGTTTTCTTGAAAATTATGTGATTGTGACGGGATTTAAGATCTACTTTTTGTATTTCACGTCTTTTTCAGTTTCAAAACTGTTAAATGTTACTATATTATCTTTACAAATGACGTATTTTCTTAATAAAAATAAGAATACTATTTGAATTCTTGCTGCATGTTGGCTGTTGTACATCAACCGTATCTGATATTTCCTGTTCACTTTTCTTCTGTCAATAATTTTTTAAACTTTTTTTCCCACTGTTTTCTTTTTGATGTAATTCATGTGGCATCATTATTTACTGGTTAACCATGCTGTTTCTTGGTTTTTTTTTTTTTTTTTTTATAAATATTTTAGTCTCTCTTTTTCTTTTAATTTTGCAAACAGAGCTGGTTCTGATTTTTCTCTCACCTGATTCTATCTTACTTAAAAGAAAAGAAAAGCCTTAATTCTTCCTTATATAGTTGAGCAAAAAAATTAGATGGTTGCTTTACTTCTATTAAAAACTATCCTAGTCCTATAAAATGCATGTTCTGCCATCTATTGATTAAATAGGGACAGAGTTTAGTTATGTGAGGGAATGATGTCAGATACTAGGGCAACAATAAAAAGTGCCCTAATTTCTTTAATTACATAAAATATAAATATAATTAAGTAGCTAAATATTTAAGTACCTTTAATGGATTTTATAAAAAGAAAAAATAGCCATACATGCTGTAATGGCAGTGAAAGCCTTTTCTTTCCTACATGTATAACTGGGGACATAGTGAGGGAATATTTATTATACTTCAATTTCAATAAGCAAAGAATCATGATTTATGTGTTCCTGATTAATATTGATGTATTAAATCACTTTTTCTTTTTGTAATTTTGAAAATACGTCCTCAAGACCACTAGGATATGAAATTGCTACTTTTCAGAGCGTATCTTTACATAAGTGACCTCTTATTAGGTTGTGTTTCATGTACTTTTTTCAAGTTGAACAAAGTGTGAAGAGAATTAGGCTTTTCATAATTTCACTTTCTGTGAAATATCTGCCTTAAATCTAAAGTTTTCGAAATCTCCTATTCTGTTTCTATTTATTAAATTTGTAGGGCTGTATAATCGCAATGATACATAAATATGCATGGAATAAAGTATAAAACATGTATATTACATGTTCTAATAAGTATGTTAAAAAAATTAACCTAAATAATCTTTGAATTTAGAGACAAATCCATGGGAAAGGCCAAAAACCTTTACAACTTCGTCAAGTATCTACAAACAAACAAGTATTGACTGAAAATAATATGGATAAACAAGAAAAAAAGGTGAAGTTTAAACATTTAAATTACTTTCTCATAGTTTACAAATATATTTCTATGTTTTATGGAGTGATTACATTTCATAACTGAAATGTTTTCTCTATCAAATGCATATATGACTACATACATATACATCTATTCTGTATATATGGATATACAGGAAAGCCTAGTTTATTATGTTCTCTTGGATATTTTTTGACATAGGCTAAAAGCACAGAAAGATGAGCAGGGTGCTCCCCCCTAAGGCATATTATTTGAGAACTTGTATACCCTTGTGTGTGACATACAGTGGAAGATACTTAAATGGAATTTCCTGGAATAAGAAGGGTTTTGATTTTTAAATCATTTATATAGCAATATGAAAATTCTTGGTGGTTATATGAAAAAAAAATGTGGCTATCGTATTTATTCATGTTTGCTATTAGGCTATGTAGTGAAACTTATTTAGTTAGGAAAAAATATAATTACCCAATGTAGATTTCTGAAATGCTCATTGCACCCTGCTTTATTTAACATTAAGTTAAATTTCTCAAAACATCAGGAATTCATTTTATATGTTAAGAGATACCCATTTCCACTCAGTGGGGCAGCAAGAGGTTACAGATGGTCTTAGGGTTGAATCCTTTTAAAGTCCCCCTAACTTTTTGTATATATCTTTAGTAGAGTATCAATACAGTACAACCTCCCAAATCCGGAATCGTTCAGGACACGGCAATTCCTGATTTGGGAATTTTCCGGATTTGAGGTTTCTAAATAACATAAAATTTTAGGAAAAAATAAAAATAAACACGTTTAAAAAACAACATATAAAATGATTTGATTTATTAAATAAACCTGAATAGAGAACATATAATTAGATTATAATTTAAACATTTCAGTCAATGTTTGCTGCTTTAGTTTTGGCTTATTAGAAATTATTTTTTCTCGAATTCGATATACTGCCATAATTTCATGTTCCGAGATAAAATTCCGCTGTTCTAAGCCTAATATTGTTTTATCCAACGATTTTATCAGGTCTTCCGTTGACATTTTTTAATTATCGAGGGATTCTGAATCACTTTCATGATCGCTGTCATCATAACCTTTTGTTGTTTACCACACTATCAATAATTTCAGAATCGCTCAGAGAAGCCATGATCGGCACATTTTCATCAATGTCTAAAACTTCCTGTATGTCCGACTTATCCAAGTTAATGTTGTCTTTCTTTGCACATTCTACTAATTCTGCTATTTCAGCTTCTTTCCCAGACTCTTGAAAGCCTTCAAAAGCGCTGCTGTCATCATCGTCATAATCGGCGAAAACCAATGTAGGCAACAAGTTATGCCAAGCATTTTTTAAAAGTTCCGCATTTACAGTGGACCAAGCATTTGCAATACACCACAATGCATCCTTCACATTAAATTTTTTCACAAAATCTTTTAGAGTTTTATCACCATTCACGTGGTTTAACATTTTTCGCAAAAAAATCATTTTTATACCGGCATTTCAAACCATTCAACAATCCCATAGCCATAGGCTGTATCAGCGATGTGCAATTCGGTCGCAAAAATTTAACTTCAACATTTTCTTTATTTAGAACTGCCGAATCAGGATGGGCAGAACAATTATCTATAATTAAGAGAATTTTTGAATCACTGGGAAGTCCTTTTGCGACACAATGGGCTCGAGCTTGGGGTACGAAATAATGGTCAAACCATTCTTGGAAGATATCTTTAGTAATCCAAGCTCTTTTGTTGGCTCGGTCACAGGATATACGGTAATACCTTTCAAGCATCGAGGTTTTTTACTTTTGCCAATAACCAATAATTTTAATTTGTGACTTCCCGAGGCATTAGCACAAGCTAAAACAGTCAATCTTTCTTTTATGTCTTTTAATCCAGTGGCACTTTTCTTCTGCCGTTGCTAATGTTTTTCTGGGAACATAACGCCAAAACAACGATGTTTCATCGGTGTTATAGATTAATTCATGGTAAATATTTTCTTTAAGTATTTTTTCTGAAAATTCGTTTACAAATGATGCACTGGCTTCGTCATCAGTGCTTGCTTTTTCTCCGCATATACGTAATTGGCGGATGCCGTATCGTTTTTGGAATTTATGTAGCCATCCAGAAGAATAGTTGCATGGAGAATCTACTTCCATCTTTTCATGAAACATTTTCGCCTGCTCTATAATCATATGCCCGGTAAGTGGTATATTTTCACTTCGTTTCTGCCGAATCCACTCGATCAAAACGTTGTCCAAATCAACATTATTTGGCGGTCGTAATATTTTTCTCTTCTTCATTTCTACTTTTGCGACGCTTTCACTGTAAAACTGCATAATTTTTTCTTTCTGTTTGATGATATCATACACTGTAGATTTTCCAATTGCATAATTCATGCACAGATTCTGGACTGGCGTTCCTTTTCCATATTCTTTTAATAGCTCAACTTTTTGTGCAATTGAAAGAGAAATGTTTTCTCTTTTTACCTGCTACTGTAGCTGACATAATCACTAAAATAATAAAATAATCACTAAATAATAAAATAATTACTTATTAACTCAAGAATGAAAATTAAATAAATGATCTAAAATACAAATCGAACCAGAAAGAAAACACATACTGACAAACAGTAATGCAAAGTGTTATGACTTAGGGTAGGGCTCTTATGTTCACATAGGAGTCCGGTAGCGGAGAGTAAAGTATTTAAATATATTTAACCAATGACAAACCTCCAAACAATTAGCAATGAAATTTTTAACGCCTATGATTGGTTTATTTTCATCTGAGCACCATCTTTCCTCTTATTCTTCCGCTATCGGACTCCTATTCACCGATCATTTTGGTAGCGACATCTATCGGTAAAATGGAAAAGTAATATTGGCCATTTATGAAAACGTTCCGGATTTGGGAGGTTGTACTGTAGTTTCATTATTTGCATTAGTTTTGGTGCATTTGAAGTTCAGCCTTCTATCCCCTCCCCAATAGGTAAAATTCCTGGCTGTACCATTAGGGTGGTCCAAAAAAATTAACTTTTGAAATATATTGCTCTACAAGGTTTATTTTATTACTAGCCGCTGCACGACCAGCATGGTCGCTTTTGCAAAAAAACTCCAACTGAAAATAACATATGTAAGGAATGTTACCATTACCTGTCATCATAAATATACGTTGTTAAGGGGTATTCTTCATAAGGCTGATTCTGAAATATCGTGATTAAAAAATATGAATTTCCATTACTTCAGATCAGAGTTAAAGATAAGACTGAGAAACCCAACACCAATGATTTTAAAATTATATCCCTCTCTGTATGTACTATTTTTGAAAATTAATATATCTACACTTTATCATTATATCAAATTACAAATTGTTGGGAAAAAAATTTTTCACTTTAAAAATGTAGTAAGAATTCAGCAAGTACTAAAATATAGTGTGGATTACATCACTTTCTCTATGTGTACTATTGTTCACAATTCAGATATCTACACTTAATCATATCAAATAATAAATTGTTGGGAAAATTTCTTCCACTAATCAACTTATAAAATGGAGTAAAAATTCAGCAAGTACTGAAAAGGTGTAGAAAATTAACTATTACTGGCTGTAGGTTGCTATGCCAGCAACGGTTAAGCCTAACCTCGCGATCATTTGTGCTCTCTCGTTCACACCTCTCCCTCTCTCTTGATGAATTATTTCTTCTTCCCTTTCTCCTTTGAGACTGTTCCCAATTTTCACTTGATCGTGCAGCTCGCTTTCGAGCATTCCTAATTTCAATTCGTAAATCCATGTTGACACGTGGTTGCAAATTGCGGACGGCCGCTGATATTTACATCTGGTAGTTGCAGCCGTTGCCATTCGGAGTGTAGAAATATCGTCGATTTTTGTGCCTCATACCTAAGTATTTTTTTATATATATAGTATTTTTTATATAATAGTAATATTTACAGGTCGCTCAAGCTCAAACTTTAAAAGTTCGGATAACAAAGATTTCTTGGAAGTCGTGGGAAAGCTCTTTTGGTGGTTTGCTACTAGACAAAGCAGGAATTGTTTTTGTTCATCTTTTGTAAGGGTTTAGATTATATTTTTGTATAAGGCTTATCTTTTTCAGCATTGTCATTTACAACTTTCATTTTTAAGCACCTTTCTTGAAAGTCAGAAAAGCAAGGATTACTTTCCCATTGAGATGGTGATTTTTCTATGAAAGCTTGTGGTTTAATTTTACCTCCTTAAACCATGGCATCAAAGAATTGTTTTGTCTTTTTAGTCACAAGTTCTTCGATCTTTACATTTTGCTCTTCATTTTTTAGTTCCAATCGATAATCATGGGTAGGTTTTGGTGGACGATCAAGATTTCGTATCATTTTCATTTTTGTGTCAATGCTGACTCTGTTATCAAAAAAAGCTAATGCTACTAAGCGCTCGGATAAATACCATAGGCGTCTAGAAAATGACGATAGTGCTATATTTGCTACAGAAAGATTTCGATATTTCTTCAGGTCATTTAAAAACTGAATATCATTTTAAGGGGCCTTAATAGCATGCGGTTCTTCATTCCAATATTTAATATATATTAGGCTAACAAAAAGGCACAATTCTGTAATTTTACTAGATTCTTCAGATGACAACTTAAATTGTTCTTGAAAAGGGAAAATTTTTAGTGCATAAATACCTTTAGCCATCCATCGGGCGTGATGTGTGGGTCCAGGAGCGCGAAAGGACTGATTATCTCCTCCAAGAAAAATTAATGGTAATTGCATAGGCATCCCTTATAGTTTGAGATTTTAAGTGCTTTTGATAGAAATGTTAACATATATTCTCTCAGTTTAGTAAAGTTTACATTGTGAAATATTTCCTTATTTGCTGGATTATAAGCAGATTTATCCATTTCCGGCCATAAATTCTTAAAACTCTTAAATATTACAGTTTCTGGACCAGACAGATGGGCTGAATATTAACAGAAAACACCACTGGATAGTACAATCTCCATTATATGGTAACAACATGCAATCCAAATAAGATCTGTCCCTAAATATTTTTGAATTCTGATGCATGCACCTTTTGTGTAAACCAATATTAGTGGTTGTGGTATCGAACATCAGTCCTTTAATTTGAGATATAATATTCCATTTCTGAACTGTCTCAATACATGCTTTTGCTAGTAATTCAGTTCCTCTATCAATCTTCGGAATTCCAAGGAGCTTCTCTTGACCATTTCCTGAAACAATAACGGCAACTCAATCAACTTTTGTTTTTGAT
>OU015502.1:27202197-27257197 GCA_907164885.2 Dolomedes plantarius | reverse complement strand
GATTAAAAACCTAACCCAACAAAAAAAAATCTTAACGTTACCTTCAGTCGACTGATGAGAATAAAAAAAAACATCTGAAAATAACGATAGCAATAGGAGAGAGTGGAGAGTGAAAAAAAAAAATGGGAAGGAAATAGTAAGTCCGGACTGGAAGAATATCGTCTACTGCATGACAGCGTCTCGCCCTCTCCAAGCTCTCGGGTAGTGGAACGGAAGATTCATCTCGGCAAAGAACGGGATGCAAGTCGGAGGATGCTCACGGCAGGCGGGCTGGAGTAGTATGTGTTGCCTTGGAGTCAAACTGTGGCCAAGGACGAACCCCTTTCTGCCCTGTGTTTATCCGCCCCCGCAGGGAGAAGACAAGTAAGGAGTTCCAACTGGCACACGCATTTTTAGACTTTGTCAAACGGCCCAGCACCACAGACTTTGCATTTTTCGATCTGCTTGCTTGCCATATTATTTTTTCTTGGCATTAAAAAAAAGCTTGGGCTTTGAAACTTTCAAAGGAGTACCTTTGTTAGTTGACCCGTGACAGAGCGGCCGGACGTCGACTCTCCTTGTAACCTTCCGCGTCGCTTCTGAGTCGGGCATCTGCTAAAGTCATCAACATTCCGTTCTCACTGGGCATGGAGATTTCCAAAATGGTTGAAAGCTAAGGTATCGGATTTCCCGATAAGACATAGCAAGGGTTTAAGAGAGAGGGAAAAAATAGGTTTTGGAAAATCTAACCTTACGGCCAGACAAAAGGGTAATTTAATCAACTACTTTTTAATTAACACCGCAATCCACCAGCGAAATTCCACTCAGCCACCATCAACCACCTTTTAATTATTTTTGTTACCTCTATTTGAACACAGTTTTACTTTTTTTTTTTTGCATAAATAACTTATTTAAATTACATAAACATACATACAATAAGTTTAAAACTACTTATTTACACATGCATATTAACTCAAATATTTGAACAAACTAAATATTGGGCACACCAACATACAGGGGGACACATCTAATTATTTGTGCCTAACAGAAGTTTTAAATGAAATTAAAATGATATGGTTTTGGCAAAATGTTTGAAACACTAAATTTTAAGTTTCATTGTAAATAATCATAGGTTTAAAAATTTTAAAAGCAATTTGAAAATGCTATTGTTTTATAATGCTTTTATTTATAGGGAAATTTTCTATTTAAAAAAAACTAAGCTTTATAAAGTATCTTCCATAAAAATGTTGAAGAATTTAGATAAAATTTCTTAACTTTTCAATCATGAAGCTTATTTCTCATTGAATTACATAGTTATAGTACAGGAAGTGTGTTTAGATTCCAAATCTAGTAAGAAATAATTCTTCTTTCTAACTTAAATACTTCTAAAAGATGACATAGGATGGTTATATTTTCGATATCAAAAAAAAAAATTTTATTACCATCAACTTTTCTTCAGTGATGTTATGAAAAGTGATTTTTATAGATGGATTTTACAATGTATACCTTTTTTATACACATGATTTTATAAAGTTAGCCTAAACGTAATTCATTTTTATATTATACATACGAGAATTGTACGATTAGTGAAGCAATAAAATATTGAAAGAAAACGCATGCTTATAAAGCCTAAATGTTCATTTATCTAGTTGAAGTATATTATAGGCATATGCAATATTCCAACAAGAACAAAAAAATGGGTGTCTCATTGTGTTAAGCAAATTAAACATTTGGTTATTAAAACATTACCTTAGGTTGCTCAAAAGGTAGGTTTTTTTTTTTTTTTTTTTTTAATCAAGTATCTAATGTTGAATCATTTGTTAAAAGAATGTGAAAATGTTTCCATGGGAATGCAAATCTCCCATAGCTGGTATCATCTACATATTTTATGCATAAACTTTCTCTTATTTTGAAATTTCTCCTCAACATTGTATGTTTTAAGTCTTGGAGTAAACTGGCAAATCTTGTTATAAGTTGTCTTTATATATTTTGTGCTTTTTGTTTCAAATATTATTGAAACTCAGTTATGAAATGTGGTATTAGTCTTCCATGGCTTTAAAATTACGAAGAATATTCTAAAATTATATACTTTCAATTTAATTAGGTATGTTTGATTTTATTAGATATAAATTACAAGGTCTAAAAGAACAATTTGAATAAATAAGAAAGTTTTCTGATAAATCTTATTACTGTACATTGATTTGTCAAAATTTGGAAATTTTAAAAAGAATATATCCGAACTTGAAAATTTGGATAGTATAATAATCTTCACCTTCATTAGAAGTAACTTTGAATTATTGAGCTTGTAGTACCAAAGCAGTTCTGGACCAGCATTATCTTCAATTGTAGTCATGTCATGACTGGGAAAATTAAGTGTTTATAATTATTGTGTTAGAGTAAAATTATGATATCTTGTTTAGTTTAGTAATAAGTAGTTAAATTTAGTCCAATAGTAAAATTAAATGTGCTGCAATATATCTCGGTGAAACAACTTTGTTATTCTATATGTTTGAGAGTACATAAGGTTTTTTTTTCTTCAACTTTGATAGGCATTAGTTTCTTTAGCACAGTATTAGGTAATGTCAGATTTAATATTGAAATTAATTTTGAGCTATGATTCATGTTAAGTGGTTTTCTAATTAGTTTTGAGTGTTTTCTCAATGATATGTTATGAATTGGTGAAGTCAATAGCAAGACTTTTTCTGATATTGTATTTATTCACTACAAAACAAAAGACCAGGTAAATTTTGTTAAATGTACTTAAGAAACCCTCATTCATAAATATGATCATGTAAATTTTACTTTAAACAAATTGTCATTTCTATAAATTTCACATAGACTATTGAGTCTGCAATCTACCTCCTGAATTATTCTGGATGGTGAAAGGTTTTATCACTTAACTCTTGATTGCTAGTGATGGACCTATGGGTTCTGCTGACTATTCTTTGGAACTGCTGGTCTAATCAGTCGACACAATTGAATAGTAAATAAAACTTGGTTTTTGTAATTGCAATGTTGTTGTTTGTTTGTTTGTTTGTTTGTTTTTTAAATCTAGATATTTGTATAAATACAAAGTTTATTCGTATTCACAGGAAGTAAAATGCATATTTTCTTATGTTCATTACAACTACTTGCTATTGCAGGTTTTTCATGCAACAGGCCAACAATTTTAACCCTCATTTTGTCCTTATCAAATCTTGGTGCAAGTTGCATTCCCTGTTATACTAATATTTATCAATTGAAAGTCGTTGCAGTATGCTATTTTGGTACAAATATTATTTGTTTTGTTTTAAGGTTCAGTACAAACTAGACTAGTTTCATATTCTTCAGCTGATAATGAGGCTTCTATTCTCACATGTGGTAAGTTGATTCTTGATTAAATTAGTGACAGTTTCAGTGATTTAAAGAAAGTTTATAGAAAACATTCTTATTCTGTTAAATAAAATCTCTACTATATAGTTTTGTTTCAATTAAATTATTAAAAGCAGATTTCTTGAGCTAAATAAAATGGAGAGTAAAACAAATTTCAATCTGCTCTTTCAAATAATTTAATTTTAACATTTGCACTGAGTTTCAGCCAGCTAGTTTCTTGAATAACATTTTCATGATTTTTAAGTAATTTTCCTTCAAATTTGTGTCAAAATCACTACAGTGTATATTGTGCTAAATGTTTTTTTCCATCCTTTATGTAAAAATTGGGCAAAATTTGTTAATTTAAAAACATATAAAGCTTGATATCCTTGTTTATTTACTGGTTTTGTGTATGGTATAATATTGATTATATTTGAAGTTTTGTCTGCTGAACTTGTATGAAATACATGACACATATTTATGATAAAGATAGTGAAAAAAATTGAATAACATAATTGTTCGCCGTTAACTAAAAGGAGGTGAAATATTGCGCTTTTGCATGAAGACAGGAAAACCATCTTTAAAAATGTAAGCAATTCAGGAACGACATCAAAAGCACAAGATAAAATGGGTTTTATTGACAACACAGACGAAACTTACACCAAAAACAGCGGTATATATACACAGGCAAGGATTAAAGCACTGACCAATCATAAACGAGTAATAAACAATAAGCCAATGCGAAACATTCGCATCAATCGTACGTGAGAGAAAGCTACGTGTACGTGAGAGAAGCTACAGTGTATTTCAAAAACAAAGATTAAGTGACTATAGAATAGATTAACCAATCAAGAATGCGATAGTGTTAAACATTAACAAAAGAGAAGCGATTATATCTAACACTTCCCCTTAATCGCTTCGCATAGAACACAAAAATAATAGTTTTTCCAATTTACATTTTGGTAAACATTTAGTAAAAAGATCAGCAATTTGCGATTCGGTACAAATATATTTCACACATATATCATTTTGTTTAAAGTTTCCCTTATGTATTTTAATTTTACATCTAAGTGCTTTAACCTGGCACAAATATTTTCATTCAATACACTTTTGATAGCTGACTGATTGTCTTAAAAACTAAAACATTATTTACATGAGAAATTTCATTTATAACATTTTTATAGAATAAAAGATTTGCACATAGCAATAATTTCTGCTTCTGTTGATGAAAGAGAAATACAATTTTGCTTTTTACAACACCAAAGAATGGGGCAATTATTAAACATTAAAATATACCCAGTCATTGACTTTCTGTCAACTGAATTAGAAGCCCAATCTGCATCAACATACAAATTAAGATTAAATCATCCCTTTTTATAAACAAGTTTAAGAGATAAGGAACCTTTCAGATATCTTAAAATTCGTTTTAATCCAGTCCAGGCAGCAACGGTTGGTTTTTCCTGAAGTTGGCTGAGGCAG
The DNA here is from genome assembly GCA_907164885.2 of Dolomedes plantarius. NCBI lineage: Eukaryota > Metazoa > Arthropoda > Arachnida > Araneae > Dolomedidae > Dolomedes > Dolomedes plantarius. The sequence goes on along the minus strand of OU015502.1, from coordinate 27,252,388 downwards.
TTAACCGAAAAAAGAATATCTGGTCTCGAAGTTATGGCCAAATAAAGCAGGGAGCCAACAAGTTCACGATAAGGCCCTTCAAATACGGGACCCTTAGAGAAATCAGCTGGGGTAGATTTTGGCTCTAAAGGAGTAGAACATGGTTTGCAGTCACTCATTGAAGAATTTCAAAATTTCAAGATGTAATCCTCCTGATCAAGATACAGTTCTTTGTCTGTAAAATACATTCGATTCCTAGATAATCAGTAGTGGCTCAGATTTTGACATCTGAAACCGGTCCTGCAAAAGTTTAATGACAGTTTCCATCTCAGTAATATGATCCGGCTAGGAGCAGGTCATCCACATAAAGACAAACAATCATCTTCTTTCCATTAACAACTCGAATGAAGATACACGGATCAAAATTCGATTGCTTGAAATTGATTTGGTTCATGAACTGTAGAAATTTATGATACCATTGCCTTGGAGCCTGTTTCAACCCATACAGACTCTCGAAGTTTACAAAATCTGCCTGATTTGTCGTCATATTCTGGCTGACACATGTACACAGTCTCATCTAAATCACCGTTTAGAAATGCAGTTTTTACATCCATTGTATGAGCATGTAGATTTTCTTGTAATATTATGGCCAAAACTAGTCTAAGAGATGAGATATTGATACCGGAGAGAAGGTTTCAGTATAATCAATTCCTTCTGTTGAAATATCTGGCAACGAAGCGAGCTTTATATGTATCCATCAATTTTTTCTTTTGAACACCCACTTGCAAGTTATTGGTGTTTCTTCTCATCGCTGGTAAGGTCAACTAATTCCCAGACTTGTTTACTTCCATGGAGAGCATTTCTTCTGTCCATAGCAGCTTTCCATGGACTTGCTCTTTTTCGGGTAAAGAGTTTATATTCTCAAAGCTTAATAACTTCATGTGTTGCGAGCATTACTTCATATGTTTCATATTTAGATGGACATTTCCTCTGTCTTGAGACCTTCTAACAGGTTCTTCATTTACAGCTGTGGCCGTCGTGTTCTTTAAATTTGTCTCACTTTCAACTTTTCCTTTAAGTCTATCTCTTTTTCAGCTTCTTCCTTAAAATCCATCTCTCTGTTCTTTGTCTTCTTCCCCTAATCTCTAGACTTTAAAAGTGTTAGTTGAATCCTTTATTACGTGACCTTTCTTTCATTAAATCGGACGTTTCTTGAAACGAATACCTCTTCTTGTAAGGGGGATCCATCAGTATGTCCAGTTAGTGTATCCAACAAAGATCGTCTTTTCGATTTTGGATCAAGCTTTCTTCTGTGAGCTTCTGGAATTTTAACATAGACATCGCATCCAAAACTTTAATTTGACTCATAGCAGGTTTACTGAATACTTCAATTCATATGGAATATAATTATGATGCTTGAACTGGAATTCTGTTAATGAAGATAAGCAGCAACTTGAATAGCATATCCCCAACAATTCTTAGGCAAATTTGAATCATATAGTAATGCACGGCCCTTTTCAAAAGTTGTCCTATTCATTCTTTCTGCAACTCCATTTAATTGAGGGGTATAAGGGGGACAAGGACAATAGTCACACCAGATTTGTTTACATTTGTTTGGAGTTCCCCAATAAATATTCCTTGAGCATTATCACAACGAATCCTCTGACACTGTCATTCAACTTAAGAACACTTCTTATCTCTGAAGCAACATCACTTTTTCTCTTAATCAGACGCACTTCCCAAAAATGAGAATAGTCTCAACTGAAGTCAAGACGTACCTTTCTTCTGACGGAGTCTGTGGTTCAATGGGTCCACACAAATCAGAATGACCATTTCATAGGGCTTTTTCTCTGCTTCTGTTTCCTTTTCCGCTGGGATTCGCGGGCTGCTTTGCTAGTACACCGTTTTCCAACAAAATAATCACTCGTAGGTAGCCCGAGCCTCTTCATAACATGATTTCCTGAATGACCTAGTGTGTGATGCAAAGTTCAGCTTCTTTTTCTGCCATAAGTGAATTTGACAACAGCTGGGCATAAAATCACAAGCATATTGACCTTTGGAATTTAGCTTGCACAATATAAAACTTTTACTTCCTTTTCGGACAACAGCTCCTTCGTTTTTGAAAGTAAGGGAATATCCAGCCTTTTGAATTTGTTTCACAGAATAGATTTCCATCATTGAGAATGTACAGTACATCCGTAAGGAGTATTTCTTGTTTTGTTTTTCAACGTGCCACGAATAGTTCCAATTCCTTTAACTTCTAGCCTGACTTAATTTTGATGCCCAAGACACAGTTCCGGTTGAGGGATTCAATTCTTTAAACCATTCTTGATGTGAACACATATGAGCCGTCGCACCGCTATCACGATAAAAGGTTGATTCCGTTTTTCCTGCAACAAAGATCACGGCTACTGCTGCTTCTTTCGGTGGAGAGTTCTTTACAGTCTGAGACCGCAGTTCGTTTTACATGTCCTTTCTACCGCACTGATTAGCAAACCAAATTCATACGGCAACAATTTGGCTGTGTGGTCCACCTCTATGGCACTTGAAACAGACGCATTTCGGTAATTTGTAGAAAAAGCAAGTTTTCGATGATTCACTCTTTACCAGTTCCGACTCTGAAGTCGACGATCCTTTAATAAAGCATCGGCATCCAGAAAGTCCTGCCACACACAAACTGTAACGTCAGTTATTCGATGGTTGATTTTCGATTGCAGACTTCGCTGAGTATATTCCGGTGGCAGTGACATCAAAAGGTACGACAACATCCATATCATTCACTGTCGCGCCACACGACTTTAACTGCGTTACAAGTCCGTTAACTTCATCAATATGTTCTTGCATAGAAGTTTCCCTTTTCTTTTTCAACGTTGCGACTCTTTCTGACAATATTTGACTTACAGCACCTTCTCTTGCATATATCGATTTCAACTTGGTAGAATTGTAGCACACGTATTTTCTTCTGAAAGCGAAACTAAAATTTTGTCACTCAAAAATGATAACATCAAGGCATAAGCCTTTTGCCGGCGGCAACTTCTTCTGGTTTCGTTACATCAGCTTCCTTTTCTAAATAAATGTCCAAGTTCTTTGCCGCAAATACTGATTCAATTCTTCTGCACCACAAACTGAAATTTAATCCATTAAACTGTTCAACGCTGTATTTTACTTCGTCGTTCATTGCGCCTAAATTAGAAACGATGCTAGACCAAAACTTGAACCACGCTCTGCTGTAAGAAATTCAAGAACGACTAAGAGGACACAAGATAAACGTGGGTTTATTGACAAACAGAAGGACAAGACTTACATAGACACAAAAACAGAGAACAATGTGTTTCATTTTTGTGATTAAAAGTTGATTTGAAATAATCACTAGTAGGAGCCTAGCCTTAGTTTCTAAGGAAATTGCCTTTCTCTTCGCTTTGTTTTTGCCCTATTCATTTTCAGGGATTATTCTAAAAATACAATAGAAAAATCCTAAAATTTATATCTAAATAGAAAAAATAATAAATTTACCGTCATTTACGCTTTGAAATGAATCTTATCTTAATGGTCCAGGAATAGGATGCACTTCGAAGGACGTCAATTAAATAATGCGATTATATAATCAATACGTATGTATACAGTGGACTGATGCAATACTGCATGTTATTTGGAAATCATATCAGTACATATGAAATGTGATGAAATATCAAAAATTGAAAAAAAAAACTAAAATCGCCGATCAAACCTACTAATTTTTTAATTGATAACTTCGTCGATTATGTTCTAATTTGATTGAAATTTTCATATACCGCACATAACAGTTTGAGTGTATACATAGGCAGGATTAAAGCACTGACCAATCATAAGCTAGTAATAAACAATAAGCCATGGCACTTGACATTGACATAAACACTATAGAGGCACCAGGGAGCAAGCGAGTAATAACAATAGCCAATGAGAAACCTTCGCATCATCGTACCTGAAAGAAAGCTGCAGTGTATTTCAAAACAAATATTAAGTGACTAGAATAGATTAACCAATCAGGAATGCGATAGTGTTAACATTAACCAATAGAGAACGATTATATCTAACATTCTGCAAAGTGGATTATACTGCTTTAAGTGTGTTACCATACAAATATTTGAGGTAAATCGAAGTGAACAATAAAGTACAGTAACCACCGCTTAAAGTGATCAGATGTTATAAGAATCATATCGCAAAAAACAAATGTATTATTTCCCATGTTAAAATTTTCGCTTTAAAGAATCAATCCACCGGTTTTAAGAATCAGCTTACACCTTCGCTTTCCTTTCATTTCTCCAAAAAAGCAACTTAAACCCTCCAAAAGCACGAAGTTCTTTCTTTATTTTTTTTAAAGAAAGAGTGATAAGATGTGATGGATTACAGTCTTAAAATGCGTCCCTTTCTTTGTTAGACATAACCTGATAGTTTTCCCCTTAAAAGCTTTAGCACAACACTGTCCTATTAGCTTGTCTCGGGGATCTTTACCCGTCCGGGTCCGATTTCACTTTTCCTCCACTGACAAAACAAAGACAGAGACTCTTTTTTCCCACCCTCTCACATCCTGGTTGCGGCTTCCTGGACCCTGAAGCACATAAATCTTCGGCGAAGTGTCCACTATCACTTATGCAAACGGGACAATAGTAATTCAGCACGTTATGAAACCGTGAAACGTAAGCTAGAAGGTGAATCTTCGTCTGAGACTATTGGTATTGAAAGAAGTATAAACAGCCTCCTGAATAACTTCATTACGTCAACTACCATAGAACATTTTTTCTTGCTCCCTTCCTGTAGTTGAAATGTTAAAACTGTTAGGGCCTTGTTCACATAGGAGGTCCGTTGCGTAGCGTAAGGGAAAGATGACGTTGAGATGAAAATTAACCAATCATAGGCGTTAAAAATTTCATTGCTAATCGTTTGGAGGCCTATGATTGGTTTCTTTTCGTCTCAACGTCATCTTTTCCTTAACGCAACGCTACGGACTCCTATGTGAACAGGCCCTTAAGCAGGTGTCTTGTAACAAATATTTGATTTTTTTCTTACCATAATTATGTGTATCTACTTATAGGTCTAGAAATTAAGTTGTACTTTTAAAATTATAAAAAATAATTTTAATAAAAGATAATTAACGTAAATTAAAGAGTATTTTATGGTAAATTACCTAATATATATATATATATATATATATATATATATATATATAGGTGTGTTTGTGCCTGTCCAAAAACCTAAATTTCGGCTATAAGAATAAACCGCTTATAAGAATCAAAAACAGTAATAACAAACGTGATTCTTATAAGCTGAAATCACTGTATATACATATTTTTACAGTAATAATTTTTATCGAAAATGACATTCAAATTGTAAACACAATGAAACTAGGGATAAATCAGTGTTACTGAGAATAAAATCTACTTACCAATTCATCTTTGATTATGTTATAATATCCACATAGACAGAAATAATATAAAAACTATTCACAAACACAAATAAAAAATTTTAATAGTATCACTTCCTCTTAGGGCCTGTTCACATAGGAGTCCGTTGCGTTGCGTTAAGGAAAAGATGACGTTGAGACGAAAATAAACGAATCATAGGCGTTAAAAATTTCATTGCTAATCGTTTGGAAGCATATGGTTGGTTTATTTTCGTCTCAATGTCATCTTTTCCTTAACGCAATGCAACGGACTCCTATGTGAACAGGCCCTTAGAAGAAAGACATTTTAAAACACTTTCTATTCTTATTCTGTACGAAAACACATTACTCAATTTTCGTGGTAGGGTATTTTTTTGCCCCTTTATCGATTTCAGGACGTGCAGAGAGATAATATTCACTAGTTTAAAAGATATTAATATTTGTTTTTCCGTGTTAGGGGAGAATAACATGAGCCGCCATTGCGGAGGTGCCCAATATGACGGACATGACGTCACGCATTGAGCACAGAAATGCTTTCAGCGTAGCATGTAGGTCTGCAAGGAGGCAGACGCAGTGACTTAACTTTCTTGATGACGCATGCGCTGTAGCAATCCTTGTTTCACTTTTGAGACGCCGGCGAATTCTGTTTATTTCATTTGTAAAATCTTTTGAATAGGCGAAATTGTCGAGTCACGCAATGTATCAAGCTTTTGATGAATCCCTTGAAGCTAATTCTTCCAACTGGAGGGATGCCGAACATTCAACAGGAGTAAGAAATTTATTATTTATCTTAAAAATTCATTTATTAGCTATTATTTTGTCTTAATTTGTAGGATCAGTTGAACGTACAAGTGCAGTTTTGAAGTCTGTATGCCTGAGAATGTATACTGAAGTGTATGTGTCTAGCTATTGAAATTTAATCCAATTTTTTCGCGTAATATTTTAATTATCACAACGTAATATCTGAATTTTAAATTTTGAGTAATGGTTTATGGCTGGATACAAATAGATCTCACTGTTATGTACAGGAAAGGTTTGTTACCATGAATTTAAATAGTCTTTGAATAACAGTATTTAAATGCTGGCATTAATTAAATTTTTCATTTGAGCAATGTAATTATTCAGTAAGTACATAGTAAATGGGAAAATATAAAGTTTTATAACTATTTTAAAATGGGCTTGAATTCTTTAAACTGGAGCTCAAGTCTGACTGTCTAGTGTCACAGAGGTGATTTGAAACAAACTCGGTTTGGGAAGGATCAAGGAATACTTAAGATGATTATATTCATTTTCAGATGGTTTTGATAAGGTAAAAAGAATATCTACTAATCAGGATTGTTTGAGTCATACCTCTTTGGCCTTGTCTCTACTCTATTTCCTTTAAGTAGTTAGGTTTGTTTCTCCTGATTAATAGCTGTAAAAGTGTATGCAAGTTTGTGGTTCTATAAGATATTGAAGGACTATCGTTTTACAGCATCTAAATTGTATAATAACCTAAACATTGTTTCATCAAATACATCTTGCTTTTAAAATGTAATACAAATATTAAATTGTGCAACTGCAGAATGATGGAGTTTTATTTGATTTGAAACAATTTTTGATTAAAGTAAAGAAGTGGGTACCCCTTGGTGCAGTTTCACGAAGTTTTGCAAAATTTGCTAAAATCGTACTAAAAATTGATGGCAACATAGCGGACAGCAAAATGATGTGTATATACAGAATATACAGTCAGTTTTAGGCAATTTAAATAACAAATATTTCAGAATAAATCTTAAATGACATTATTTCCTCATAATTGAAACTAAAGAATAGGATATTATAATGCAAACAATGAAACAAAAACAAGCACTAATAAATAAAAAAAAAAAAATCATCAGTTGAAGGTTAATTTTAGGCTGACAGTAATAAATACTTGGCATCTATGTCACTGAAGCTAAATCAGTTAAATACAAACCTGTTATATGTTCTGCAATTCTATAATTAGATAAGATCGCAATAACTTTGCTGCATTTATTGCTCACATCAGTAGGGGTACCTTCTTCTTTACAAGATACCTTTTCTGCAATGACTTCTGCATCTTCCTCCATCTGAACTTTTCTGTAATAACTGTTATCTTAATAGTGTGATTTTGGCAAATTTTGAAAACTATGTCAAGGGATATCTACTTCTTTATGTTAACCAAACTTTTTAATGGTCTGCGTTAAAGTTAAGCTTCAAATTATCACTTTCTCTTTGAAATTGTGAAGATAGGGAGAGAGTTTCTTTTTTATCAATAATAGTCATTTATTTCTAATTTGTTATTTTTGGAATTGTAACTTTAACCCTCTAACGGTACAGTGGTTTGAGACAAAATAGATGTCTTTTTTGATAAGGTATTTGGTAGAAATAAGTACACAATTAGCATTTTTGTTGTATAATAAAGTTTATTGATAATATTTTACATGAAATAAAAACCTTTTTGTAGAAAAAAAGACCAACGAATTGTAGCTTTGCTAAACAAAGAAAATCTCTTTGGCATTTACATAGAATATTGTATATATTAGATTTAATATGTAATTTAGTCTTGTACCTAGTTTTAGAAGTTACTGAACCAAATTTCTGAGCACAAAAAGGTAGAAAATAATATATACTGACATTTTTGGCCTTCAAAATTGCAATAAAAAATAGAAATTCTAAAATTTAAAAAAAATGACTAGTGATCATGAATAATGTTTTTCAACAAAGACACTCATATTTACTGCACACACTCCAACACCTGTTGCAAGACTGCCTGGTAGGGTTCCTTGTGAACTCTATCTCTTGCAATGAGAGGGGAGAGTACGGGAGGGAGAAAACACACCCCTGCGTCAGATCCGACTCCCCCCACCATACCGTTAAAGGGTTAAATTAGTTTCCATTATGGATGCATACATTTTATTAACAGTTTTAAATGTTAAAAAAAAAAAAAGTTTCCCTTTTGTCACTTTGTTTAAACTCTTCCACTTTTTAATTAAATCAATTAATTAAAGATATCTTTATTTTATTAAATGTGCTATTCTTAAAGTTATTTTAGTTATAATTTTTTGAAAATTAGTGAGGGAAAATAAATATACCCTCTAGTATGGAAAATTATGATTAATATGAAACTTAATTTTCTTAATACAGATGAAGATTTTTATGTGTTAAAAGCCTGGCTCACTCTCCTACAGTTTGTTCTCCTGTGTAACTGAAGTAAAATAAAGATATGAAAAAAACTTTAAATATGCATATTTCTAACCCAACAATATTGTCAGGGCCATTTTAGTGAGTGTTTAGTGTTTGGTAATTTCGTCCCTGTACACTTGATGAATTTTGTCTCTGAAATAGTTTTTCTTTATTTCTCTTTATAAAACATTGTTATTGGATAGTATCTGAGTTTTATATATAGATTTATAAATAGATTTTTGATTTTGACTATTGTTTTTTATTCATTGGTATTAAAAAAAATATGGATGCCGAAAATTTGCCAATGGCTGGAATAAAAATAAGAGAGCATCCCCACTTTTATTAACAAAATTTAAATAAAGGAACTTTTAAACATTATGCTTTTAATTGTTTTATTGAATTGCATATATCTTTCAGTATAACAAACAAGTGAAGATAACAGTTCTAACATTTCTGTATGATTATTATCATTTAATATAGACTTCAATTATGGCTGTTGAATTTGATGGTGGTGTCGTGATTGGTGCTGATTCCAGAACAACTCTTGGGTAAATAGATATTATTTTAACTGTCAAAATTACTTTTTTTTCCCCCTAGCCTTTTTAAAAGTTTTGTTGCATGCATTGTAATAGAAAAATTTGTTGGTATATTATATAACTTCAGTAAGTAATCAATTTACTCCATTATAATTTATCAGGATATATTTATTGCTTATATGTGTGACAACAATATAACAAAATTCTCATTTTTTATATATATTATTTTTATAGTGTATGTACTGTGAAAATTTTGGCTCATACAATAAATTAATAAAAATTCAATGTACAGAAGTAAAATGTCAAGTATGGCATTTATATATATATATACCATATACTTTAATTGTTGCTCTGAGTTTAATTGTATATTACATAAATTTATTTATCAAGCCAGAAATGCTCCCATTTAGATGAGATAATAGACAATGGCTGAAGCTGAGATTTTAGAATGTTAAATTACTTTTTAGGTGATAATTATGAAAACAAATCCGTGAAACTCATGTTATCTGATTTCCTTATTTTTAATGAAATACTTTATTATTTTTACCATTATTTCAACTCTAAGCATAAATAGTATTTTTTTTTTAAATTGAATATTTTCTTATCTTTCAGATACTTGTGTATAGACAGATTGCATAACAAAACATCCATCAGGCATCTTTTGATATGCCATATAATTGCATATCTTTTATACTTATACACCCTCTAAAAAAACAATTATTTTTTTCCGAGGTGATATCAGCTTTTACCCCATATATGGGCACATTAAATGCGTAGTACGTTGCAAAATTATCCTCTAAAATTTACTACTGTATGAGCTGCTTGTTTAACAGATTGTTATCCCATGCTTATTAGTATAATCTTGTAAGTGCTGTTGACTCTTGTAGTAGACAATGTTTATTGGTCTCAGAACTGTCTTTGGTTAAATCAATCAACCTCACCATTTTTAGTACATATGTACAATGGCTTTATATATATATATATATATATATATATATATATATATATATACAGTCGAACCTCCATATATCGAAGTAGCAAAATGCCCCAAAAAAATTCAATATATAGATATTTCGATATATAGAATTGATCTTAGTTATATCATAATTCTCCTAAATCATTAAAAATTAAAGCTAATTTTCGCATATGAAACTCCATTTTTAATTTATATGTGAATCACATTAAATGAAAGTTAATAACTAAAAAATGAATTAATATGAAAGATTTATTGAGTACTATATACCTTTAAAAAAAAACAATCCAGACAGTGGTTACAGTGATCACAGTTACATTCTTTAAAAAAAAAAAAACTACGAATATCTTGCTGAACAGCCAGTTTTGCGGAAAGTTCATCAAAGAAATGCTCGCATTTATTCAGTCCACTAAAAACTTCATCAGGGACATTTTCCGCGAATTGAAGTCCACGACGTATTCTTTCAAACGTCAAAAATTGGGAGTTTCTATTCTAAAGTGGAATAAAATCTCCCAATATGTCGTGAAAAAAAATTTCGATATATAGAAACAGTTTTCGATAAATAGAAAACAGAGATTTTCTATTTATCGAACAGAGTTCGATAAATAGAAAATTTCGATATGGGGAAGTTCAATATATGGAGGTTCGACTGTATATATATAAAGTTATCACTTTAAAAATGCCTAGACATAGTTCTTCTGGTGCAAATTATCATAACAAATTTAATGTTATTTTAGTCATTGATTTTGCTTATCTTGCATAGTTAATCAACTGATTAAATACCTCGTGCTTCAATCTCATTCTTGCCAGTTTTGGTATAATGTGGCCACTCGGTGTAGTAGAAGAAATTTGTCACTCCAGTTTTGTAATTTTTACCTTAAAGGTTAGAGATTAAGTCTGCTGCACTTAGATTGTTCAATGAATTGGATCAGAAGATATTTTTAAAATATTTAGCTATATATGTGAATTTTAATAGGCTTATAATGTTTTATTTTGTTTACAGGGCTTATATCGGCAATCGTATTAGTGACAAGTTGACTAAAATAACTGACCATATTTATGTTTGTCGCTCTGGATCAGCTGCTGATACTGAAGCTGTATCTGATGCTGTAGCGTATCATCTCAGCATGTTAAGGTAATATCATTAGTTGCCATTTTGAAGTGTAGTTATACCATATAAAGATACTAGCATTATTGCCCAGGTAGATATATAAATATAAAATTTTTTATGCATTCCATCAAAAAAAAACTGGGCTGCACCCCCTGCTCTTCATGTTCATCTGGCCAGACAGAATGCGCTTAGTGCATTTCTAGTGAAATGATATACAAACAATAAGAAAGAAACTTTGAGCCTGCAGACCTTCATCTGATTATATGTCTGATTTTATTGAGAATTAATAACAGTGTTAGGGAATTTGGCAGGAATGCCGAATCCCTACTAGTGTAATATGGCTAAAAGTGCCAATAGCTTTACACATGTAGCTTGGGGTTACAGAGTCCTATTGGCTCGCAGTGGAAGGTGGGTGATAACCTGACGATTTTCTTAAAAGTAGCTATATCAGCCGGAAATAGTGTGTGGTGTGCAAACATACAAGAATAACCAGACAAGTTTAAAGTTAAGCTAACGTTTATTCATTAGCGGATACGGAAATTAAAAACAAACAACATTCAAAAAGAATAAAAGTCTTGATTATAACATAAGGTAAAAGCTCCTTGACTTCAAAATTTGCTTAAAGTAGAAATTAAACGGAGGTGCAGAAACAAAGTCAAACCTAGGTACAACCTGATTGATGCTGATGTATCTTATCACTGCGCGGGTAACATATGAAGATACCAGGCTCCGATACTAGTTGCCCGGAAAACGGCCCCTCAAGGTTTTAGTAGAAAACTGCTGGAGCTCAGCTGGGGATTTGTTGGTGCCAGGCTATCTTTCCATATCATGCGTCTTGCTATGTGAGAGAACTCGGTGACTTCTGGAGATACCTGGGCGAGGTCTGACGGCAGGGCGTAGTTCATACATCTCACTACCTAACTGCCCACGATCCAACCAACAACACCAAAAACCAACACCCCACCGCCTAGCTGCTGCGGCTTTTATACACGACTGGTGTGTGCCGCCACCTGGTGGCACGCTTGGCTGTGGAAATATGCAAATATTTTCAAGAGGTTGAAGTTTCGGTTACAGTGTTAACCATTACGGAGGTGTACGTCACTGGGTTGGTGATTGCGTCATCGCTATGGATGAATGACGTAATCGACGGTAATGGTGACGTCAAACATACAGCTCACTTAGTAAAAATGGCTTGGGGGAAAAACGGCTTTTTCTAACACAGTGTTGCGTGATTCGCACATTTGGATTAAATAAGTTTACTGTTTAATTAGATTTGTTTGATCCACTGTTTAATTAGAAATAAGTTTTATAATTTACATTTGCCTTTATTATTTATTTTTGCCTTAAAAACACAGTTTTTTCCACATCACCCAAGAGGTAAAGTGCAAGATGCATTATCTCCTTTATTTAATCAAAGTAAGGTGGGATTCTGCCTGAAGCCTAGGCTCAAAGTTTCTTATTGTTTGTATATCATTTCAGTAGAAATGCACTAAGTGCATTCTGTCTGGCCAGATGAGCATGAAGAGCGGGGGGTGCAGCCCAGTATTTTTTTGATGGAATGCATGAAAAATTTTATATCTATATATTTACCCGGGCAACGCCGGGCAATCATTCTTTATAAATAATTTCATTAACTTTCTTATGCCTTAATATAACTAATGGACTAATATAGTTCGGAATGAAAGTTATGTGTCATTATGTTTCTCTGTTTAAAGAGCTTTTCCTCCCACTGCTTAAAAAACCCCAAACCTCTAAAAGATTTATCTTATGATTTCGCGGAATAAGTAATTCAAATACATATTGTATGTTAATTCTGTTTCGCGAACTTAGGGGGAAAACCTGTAGAACTCTTAAACTTCTTCCCATTTTATGATCCTCAAATGATTAATATATTTAGATCAACAGAAGGCTTCCAAAAACTGGCGATGGGACAGAACTTAATTTCCCTTTTTTTTCCAAACTTTATTAAGTTCTATTAGTTTGAATGCCATTGTCTAAAATTGTCTAAAGCAGCGGTTTTCAACCTTTTTAGACCAACGACTCCACTAAAAGTAAGAAAAATAAAATAAACAATTTGCTTCCTGCCCCCCCCCCCCCCTCCCATCACCCACAGACCACCCCCAGAACAACCCTCTTCTCCCCGGCTCATCGGAATTTGACTGATAACGAAGTGCCCAGCTTTTAGTGTGCAGAAATGATCTTGATGAATAAAGTGTAGTGGTGAAGGGGCTGTATCCACATTTAAGTGGTATGCGTACCTCTTAAGGGTACAAAAAATCATTAAAAAATTAATTTTAAAAAATACTAATTGAGCCCCAAATTTTGTTTTTGCTGCGTTAACTTTCTCGGGTCCTTCCGAATTTGGTCCCGGTAGGTGAAACAATCTATGATTCTATAGCAGACAAGACAAGCTATTTTTTATATATATATCTATACACTAGCGGCCCGTCCCGACTTTGTCCAGGTTGAACAAAATATTATACCAATAAATTTCCAGTTGATAGCCAATAAATTCTAAATCTTTTTTTACCTTAATAATAACCTTAATAATACCTTAAATTAATATTACGTTAGTTAATAATTAAAGTTATTTTTTTAAAGAAAAAAGCGTGCCGGAGAACGGCTAGGTTCGAACCGCTACCGTCATTACAGAAGGCCACCGCCATGCACCACGCTAAGGATCATTGAAATCTTCGGCACAAAAAGTGGTAGAGGACAGTAGCAGTAACAATGGAGATTGTTAGGATTAAGCCCCTAACTTTATTTCTACTCATCAGATATACATAATATATAGCCTATGTCCATCTGGAATAATGTACGTATCAAACAGTGAAAGAATTTTTCAAATAGGTGCAGTGGTTCTGGAGATTACCGTACACGTACAAAATCCACTCTCTCTTTATATATAAGTATAGATAAAAGAGCTTGTCTGTTTGTTTGTCCGCTATAGAATCATAGACTGTTTCACCCACCGGGACCAAATTCGACACAGTTAATGTTTTGGACCCGAGAAACTTAAATCAAGAAAAATGAAATTTGGAGCTCAATTAGTTTTTTTTAATTAATTTTTTAATGATTTTTGTGCCCCTAAGCGCACCTCTTAAATGTGGATACAGTCCCTTCACCAAAACCATTCAATACGCGAGGGAAAACGTATGTTCTGGGGTGGTTTGAGAGTCGGTCTGGGGGTGATGGGGGGGGGGTGAAGTGTTTATTTTGTTTTTCTTACGTTTAGTGGAGTCGTAAGTCTAAAAAGGTTGAGAACTTCTGCTTTAGACAATTTTAGACAATGGCGTTCAAACTAATAGAACTTAATAAAATTTGGGGAAAAAAAGAAAAATTAAGTTTGTCCCATGGCCAGTTTTTGGAAGCCTACTGTTGATCTAAATATATTAATTGTTTGAGGATCATAAAATGGGAAGGAGTTCAAGAGTTCTACAGGTTTTTTCACCTAAGTTCGCGAAACAGAGTTAACACACGATATGTATTTGAATTACTTATTCCGTGAAATCATATAAGATAAGTCTTTTAGAGTTTTGGGGTTTTTTAAGCAGTGGGAGAAAAAGCTCTTTAAACAGTGAAACATAACGACACATAACTTTCATTCCGAACTATTAGTCCATTAGTTATATTAAGGCATAAGAAAATAAAATGAAATTATTTTTAAAGAATGATTGCCCGGGTAGATATATAGATATACAATTTTTCATTCTTTCCATCAAAAAAATACTGGGTATATCATTTCAGTAGAAATGCACTAAGCGCATTCTGTCTGGCCAGATGAACATGAAGAGCAGGGGGGGGGGTGCAATCCAGTATTTTTTTGATGGAATGCATGAAAAATTTTATATCTATATATCTACCCGGGCAACGCCGGGCAATAATGCTAGTAGATACATATAGATACATATTGATTTTTAGCTTTAGATATATTTTATCTTCAGGATAAATCCCTGCTTTTTGAATACTTTTCTGTTATCTGAGCACATTCGGCATTTGCATTACCAAGTATCGTCATTTGGAAGAATAAAAGTTGCAACCTGGCAACCCTATGAAATTAATTATATAGGTTATAAATATGCTAAATTTTGAAGAAGCATTGTTAGATACAAAATGTTGGAAGAAGATGGTGGATCAATGGGAATGAATTATGTGGGAGAGCACACCTTGTAGATGTAGTAATTGTAGTAATACATGTTAAGTGTAGTGAATATGGCAGCCTCTGTTGTGATCTGGCAACTGTTACATTCCATGGGTCTGTCTACCGCCAGCCATACCATGAATCTGTTGACAGTGCAATCAGTAAAAAAAAAAAGTATACATGATTAATATGGGAGAACTGAATTAAGTTCAGAGAGTCAGCTAAATTACCTCGAAACCAGAAAATATACAGGTATTAAAATTGATAGGACTAAAAATTACAAAATATACTTGCTTTCTTCATAATCACAAAGAAGATTGAGCAACTATGGGGAATCTTCAAATGGCGATATAAGAAACATCAAGGAATGACATGTAACCTCTTTCTATTGTACCTGGCTGAATTTTTGTGGCAATAAAAAAGAGAGGATCATTTTGAAGACATTCCAAAGAACATTCAAGATTTTTGACCTGCTAACTAAATATTTATTTAATAAGAATAAATTTTCAGTTTACTTTTATATTGTTTATTTATGCTCATTAATCATGAGAATTACAATTAATAAGCAAGAAACCCAAAAATGCAACTTGTGAACCAAATTTGGTGGTTTATCTAATGTGCCTGGTTAACAGAAGACTATCAGATAATCTTATTGTTCCAGATTTTTAGTTTTAGGTATATTTTATCCTCAGGATAAATCCCTGCAACATTAGGAATAAATACGAGAAAAAGCCTTCTCTTAAGGAGGCACTAAAAATGCTTTTGTAAGTTTATCCAGACTGTCCTCAGATGTTAGATTCACCAAGATGTATAGATTTACAGGACCATAATTTTAAATCATCTTTATGCTTTTATTCTTGCCATGAATAGGGATCTGTATTAGGACAGCCAACTTCTCCTTTGTTATTTTTCTTTTGTTGTGAATAAAATACTTTAAATTTCTTGAAAACAGTATACATAATTCCTTTAGTTTTTTCAAAACATTAGATAACAAAATGCCCTCCAATGAAAGTAGATAATGAATTCTTATTGCCAAGCTTTTTTGCGCCAACTTTTTGTGGAAGCACTGTGATGTCTGAATTGTAGCATTTTTCTCCTCTTTGAGTTCAAGATAACTTAAAATTTGATTGCATCCTTAGAGATTTTGATATAGAAGACTTAGTTTCTATGAATTGTTCCATAACTAGATATCTATCCTTTTCGTTTTGCAATCCATTATTAGTTTTAAAGCTTTGCGTTGTTCCTGTCAGACTTATCTGTTCATATCTGTGACATTCTGTAATGAAATTTAGTGGAAGAGTATAGAGCAGTTTTACTGATTTTATTGTTAAGTATCATGTTGGTTTCACTACCATTCTCTAATGAATCTAGTAAAAGGTCTGTGATAAGAGGGCTAGTAAGAGAACTTGTAGCATCCTAATCTGTTCACATTTTATTCTTTATCTGCACTTATGCTGTCATTCTACTCATCATCTTCAGTCTGTGTGTCTCAAAAACTAGCAACACCATTTTATAACATAATGTTTTAGTGAATCATATTAATATCATGACAGGATTACTTCATTATTTTAACTTAATATAGTGGAAAACTATTAAAAACTATCCCAGAAATTAACAATGGCTTGAAAATTACTGAGATCCAGGGAAAGAAAGAATACCTGTCTAAACAAAAACTTCCCTGTAAATAAAAAGGGCCTCTTGTGATAAGTTACTATATTTTTTGCATGGTAGTTTTGTTGATTTTTGTTAAGATAGATGCAACTTTTCTTTAAATAGCAGTTAGCAGTTATGCAAGGTATCTCTAAGCAGTGCATTATCCTATGTATTTTATTTTGATATTGTAGATTTTGTATCAAGATTTAAAGTTTCAATAAATGCATTTTTATTTTAAATTTATGTAGTAATTAATTATTTTCTTTGGATCCTGCCTTTTGCCCATTAAATTATATTTGATCATGAAAACAGTTTCAAAACTCCCTTCCCTGCCCTCTTTAATAGTTTATTTATGATTTTCTAGATAATTTATGTACTGGTTTTATAGTATTTTGCTGTTTATAAAATAATATTAAATAGAATCTTAATTTAGTTCTAATCTAAAATCATTCATATTTCTCAGTTCATTGTTAGATTTGGTTTGTTTTCCAAGGAATGAAAATGAAAAAATTCTATATATTAATTATTAACTTTCTTTTCATTTTACTTCATGTAGTATGGAGATAGGGGAACCTGTCAGTGTGAAAACTGCTGCTAATGACTTCAAGCAAATCTGTTATAATTACAGAGACTCTTTAAGTGTAGGTGTGATCGTTGCTGGTTGGGATAGAAAAAATGGTGGACAGGTAAAAATTTGCTTTTTTAAATTATCAATTAGTTATACAATCTATATACTTTGTATTTTTATAACACCTCCCCCCCCCCTCCCCAACCTGCAACTCACTCTAATCTATATACCATGTTTAATCAAATGACATGATACACAGATTAGTAGTATGGGTCTCTTATGCAAGGTTAAGCATCTCCAGCAATCATGGACTTGGATTTGTACTTATTGGTGTGGCATGGTCAACAATTATAGATATCGAAAGAAAAAAAGTTCCATAAGTAGAATTCTATATAAATTTTTACTTATAAATGACAAAATTTATTGAGTCCAGCCTACAGTGGGAAAAATAAAGTCTGCAATTTGAGGCTTAATATTGTGATAGCTTGATGGAAGGATAAAAGTGCATGGAAAATATTCTAATAGGAAGGTATATATATATATATATATATATATATATATATATATATATATATATATATATATATATTGTCAAATATAAGGACAATAAGCAGAGTGTGGTTGGCAGTACTGATGACAGAGGCAGATATAAAATAAAATATTCTTTTATTCAAAGTCATAAATAAAAAATGTTAACTGATATATAAATATAATAAAATAAAACTGTTTCAGGCACGCAGTCCATGCAACATCTCACTTGTACTAGGCAATCTCTCAGCCGACAAAACAGAAGGCGAGAGCAAAAGCCACAAGACTCGCTACGCTGTAGCTATATATACACAGAATATTTGCATAAAACACAAGGTAGCACGCAGCAAGTTGATCCCAACTCGTGATCAATAAATCATGGGGAAAAGCAAATAAAACCCATTAATAGTTGATGAAAGTATATGACGTCATCCCAACAGGATTTGGTGCGATGACGTCATTTACAAACGATCTTACTTGGTCAACACTGTTGATTACCTGCTCACTAGAGTATTAAGAAAACACATTTGGCAACTGTCAAAATCAAAATAATAGCGTGAGTGCAATACTACACTGTGGGAAAACTACAGGTAAGTTACTTTTAGGTGACATTCCCAACAAGTGGCCCACCTATTGCACTTGCAGCATTTTGAGTTAAAGATACAAATTATAACTTAAGAAAAGTAGTCTAATTATAGATAAATGTTCACTTTGTATAATTACTATTCAGAACTTTGTATAGTTACAATTCAGAACTTTGTATAGCTACTATTCAAGAATTACGTTCACACAGAACAACAATGTAAATACAATAAGACATTCGCTCGTATCCTAATTACTTTAAACTTAGTATGTTACTGTTAACAACCTGGCTTAAATTCTAACAGTAAGTATTCACTATAAGCCTTAATGTTTCACTAATGTGACCTAATATTCAGAATGAAACTACTATTCAAACATTTAAGTGATAAGCATTCTAAAAAAAAATTTAAGTGTATACAGTGCGAGCAAAATTGTATAATTACTATTCAAAACATTTCAGTAAATACATTTTTTTTTCTTTTCCCGTACATTAGCAAGCTTCATGAACGTACTATGAATTATAAGAAATTTCAAAACACACACTAGAACTTACAACAATTTAGAAAGTACATTTGCAAAGAACTAATTACTTTTAATATTCAAGGAAAATCATAACTTTAACAATGATTAAATATATACATGTTATAAACGAGTGTGGCCACACTCCCCCAAACAATATGAATACATGTACTTAATTCAAAATATCAAAGATATAAATATAATATCAGTACTCACAAATAATAAAAAGGTGCCAGAACACATCTGGACATTCAAGCTTTTTATCATTTGGAAAACGTAATCAGTAAATTTCTTTAATTCGAGTTTGGTAACAGCTTTAGTGAAACTATCAGCTAAATTCTTCTTTGTATGTACGTATTTTAAAGTAAAAAATTTGTCACTACTTAGTTTTCTAATAAAGTGCAGCTTAATTGATATATGCTTAGTCTTATGATTTTCCAAGGGGGATTTACAGAAGCTGATGGCTGCTTGGTTATCGCAAAATAACGTTACTGTAGATGGCTTAGATGCTAAAATACTGTGCTCATAAACTTCATCTAAAACCTGTGTGATCCATATTAGTTCTTTAGATGCTTCGGTAAGGGAAACGTATTAGCTTTCCATTGAGGATAGGCTTACACACTTTTGTTTGAAAGTCCTCCAAATAACTGGGGCCTTATCAACTAATAGCAGCATACCCCCCATCGATATTCTATCATCTCTATTAGATGCATAGTCGGCATCGCTATAACATGTCAGATCTAATTTTTCAACACACGATAGTTTAAGCTTATAATTTCTAGTTTGACACTCATAACCCAAGAGCTTAATTAGGGTATTCCAATGTATCATACCAGGGTCAGCCTGAAATTGCGACAAAACATTGACGGCAAAACAAATATCGGGTCTCGTCAGATTAGCTAAAAATGCCAAACGTCCTATAGCACTCCTATATGGGATGTACTCCATTTGTTTACGTTCGTCGTCAGTATTGGGGCACTGGATTTTAGATAGTACCAAACCTTTAGGTATTGGTAAAGATGTTACTGGAAGTTTAAATTAGCTAAAAAGTTTTTGTATATGTTCGATGTAACTTTTCTGATGAATAAAAATTTGCCCATCTACTTCTTCTAATTCTACGCCTAGCAGTTTCCTGCTTTTTCCTAAGTCTTTCACATCAAATTTGCTGCATAAAAGTTTAATTACGTGATCAATGTACCTATCATGCTCCCCAAAAATCACGATATCATCCACATATAACAGTAAAACTACATGTTTCTGGTATGTGAATACACAGTTTGCCCATGAAATCTCTTCGAAACCCATATCAAGGAGTTTGTTGCTGATTTCGAAAAACCATTCCCGGCCGCTTTGATGCAGGCCGTAGATAGCTTTTTTTAATTGGCAAACTAAATTCGGTCTTTCTTCATCAACAAAACCTTGAGGCTCTTTCATGAAGATTGTTTCTTGAAGTGGGGCATATAAATAGGCATTTTTAATATCGAACTGTCTGTGGGACCATTTCTTATATGCAACTAATACAGCGAAAAATATTCTAATTAGGGAAAAGTTCACAACAGGACTTAAAGTTTCCTCGTATGATTCCCCCTTTCTCTGAAGAAAGCCCTGGGCAACAAGACAAGCTTTAAACCTTACAATTTTCCTTTCCAAATTTTTCTTGAGACTAAAAACCCACCGGTTTCCAATGACTTTAGCCTTTTCAGGTTTTTCAACAAGTTCCCAGACATCTCTATCTCGCATCACGTTTATTTCCTCATTCATAGCATTAAACCACTCATCTGCTTCGGGGGTTCCTAAAGCTGCTGCAAAATTAGATGGTACTGCAACTACATTATGGTCTAGTCATGCAGAAAACAATGAGTCCTCACTATGTGATTCTTCAATTGTATCAATATTTTCTGCAGGCCCGGAATAAGTATTTTTCGTGCTGAAATTAAAATCAGAGCTATTAGGTATATTTAATTCCGTGAGCATTACAAAAAGACTCTACCTCCTGGTATGATCTCAATCGAGCTTTACTAGTACCAGGATAGTAATAAATATCATGTCATTTCTCTATAGCACTGGGTACCGCTTTCCTGGTCCAGGAAACTTCTTTTAAAGGGGGTTCTGAATCCAACACTTTAGACGAACTTACCTCAGGTTCAGCTCCAGCTGGCTCATCAGTATGACTAGTAGCACCTTGATCACTTGCTGCTCTTTTAAAATAAGGATCGTCGCCTTCTGACTCTGTGTCTGTTACAACCTCACTGGAAATAGGTTTCTGTACTTTGGGATCCAGTACGCGACCACTGGGCTCAGAGAATCTTATATTAATCGTTTCGACGACCTTACAATCTTCAGGTATCCAAATCCTATACCCTTTTGTACACATAGCGTACCCAACCATTATGCCCCTTTTCGCACGGGAATCAAGCTTTCCTCGAAGTTGTTTAGAAGTTCCGACGTAAGCGATAGTCCCAAAACTCTTCAGGTGTTTTACCCGAGAATATTTCGAAAGGGGTCTTGGTTTGGTTACGGTGACAAAGTCTATTCCACGTATAGGCAAAACATAGGACTGCTTCCTCCCAAAATGATTTCTTTAACTGACTATCCTGCAGCATCGCTTTAACAGCGTCTACAGCAGTATAATGAAGTCTTTCACTTACCCCATTTTGCTCAGGGGAGTATGTGTTCGTTCGTTCTGCACGGATACCTAGGTCTTAAAGATATTCTTCAAACTGCTTATGGCAGAACTCTAGGCCCTGGTCTGTATGTACATTGATTACCTTATGACCTGTAAAACTTTCTGCTCTTTTCTGCCATTTTTTAAACATATCAAAAACCTCAGTTTTCTCTTTTCGAGGAAAAATTGTAATTTTCCTCGAAAAGTCATCTGTAATACTAAAAAAATAACGATAACCAGATTTAGATGTCACCAGCATTGGACCACAGAGGTCCATATGCACCAGTTCTAGAGGTTTTGATGACCTAATTTTGGCTATAGGCTTGAATGAAACACGTTTAGATTTAGCTAATCGACATGTCTCACACTGTACCTCCTCCGTTATCTTAAAACTAGGTAATCCTCTCGCACAGCCCTCGCTCCCTGTTCTTAAAGTGTAGCAACAATTTATATGGTAAAATTTCTTATGCCACTGACTGAGAATTATCGGTGACACTTAAGACTTCAGTGGGAGTTATTGCTTTCTTTGGGTAACTGGGGTACACATAATATAGACCCCTCTCCCTTTGGGCACGAAAAACTATGCGGCCGTCTTTTCCAAAAACACAAATCTGACCATTCTTGCCCTCAAAATTTCCTCCATTCTGTTCCACAAGGGTACCCGATATTAGGTTGCACTGTAGTCTTGGCGAATACAAAACATTATTAAGATTAACTAGTTCTTCACGATTTTTATGTTTAAAAATCATACAGACCTTCCCTTCCCCTTCAATAGGACAATCTACTCCATCTATAGCTACTGCCATTGTGGTTCCAGATTTTTGCCTGTAATCACTAAAGAGCGATTTATTACAGCAAAAATGAGAACTGGCGGCCGTATCAAAAATCCACTCAGTTTTCCGACTATCACTATTACTAAGGGAAGTCTCGACAACATAGTTATTCTCAGTTCTGTTTTTCAGGAATTTCTTTTTTTTATATATTTGTTTTTTAGGGACATTCTCAGGCTGTTTAGGTTTTTCATTTAAACCCTTTACAGTACAATCTTTCATGAGGTAGCCTAGCATGCCACATCTAAAACAGTGCCGATTCTCAATTTTAGCAGTTTTCTTTTTTTTAAAGCTTTGGGTAGTTTGCAACGCTACAGCATCCTGGTCACCCTGTGCCTGAACTAGTCTTGATTCTTCAGCTAGTAACTCATTCAAAACCAACTCAGATTTAAAATCTTTGTCAGGGTACCGGTAAATGGTTTGAACGATACCTGCAAACTCGTTAGGTAAGTGCCTAATTAACTGAAAAGTGACAAACCAGTTGTCAATAGGTTTACCTGCCTCTCTCAATTGGTTAACAAAAACCTTTAAACGGGCAGCAAACAGACCGACACTTTCCGATTCATTTGGCAAAGATTTTTGAAAAATTCTTAGATTTTTGAAAATTAAATTTTTAAGCTGGTAAAAAAGTTACTTAGTAACTTTTTTTAAGTTTGCATTTAAAATAATAAATTGAGGGTTATAAAATTCATATCATGAGAAAGATCATAAAAATTCCTTTAAAATGAAATCTTTTTCGAATCTTTACCTCCATTTTCTGATTTTTGGTGAATTTTTAAAGATTAATTTTTAGAATTTAATTTATTAAATGCTGATAACGGGATTTCTTTTTCTTGTACTTTAAATTAATTTATCGTAATGTGCATAACAACGAAATAGACAAAAACTTTTTTTTTCTTGCTAATGTGACAGACGATTGAAAATTGTCTAAAAAAAATATTAAAACACAGTAAAAGGTATGTTCCTCAAACTGTACTATATTCTTTAGTATGTTCTATTAGATTTAATTTGAATATTTTCTTCTACATTATTTTGTCTATAAAAATATCCGTTACGATTTTTTTATAAATATATTTTTTCATATTTTTTTACATCAATTGTATACATTGATTGTTTATAAATATATTTATACATATTTTTGGCATTAATTGCATACATTGACCGTTGTATTTAATTTGAATTTAATTAGTATTTAATTTGACATAGCAAAGTACGGGTTTTCAGCTAGTTGTAACATAAATTGAATAGTTATTTGAAAGAACTGATCAAATTTTTATTTATGTATGTTTAGGTGTACAGTGTGCCTTTAGGAGGTATGTTAAACAGAGAAAAGTGTTGTGTTGGTGGCTCGGGAAGTGTTTACATCTATGGTTATGTTGATGAGTTTTATAAACCAAATATGACAAAAGATGAGTGTGTTAGTTTTGTTTATAAAGGTAAGTTGTTAATTATAGGTTACTAAAGATTTGTATAACTAGCATTACTATTTTTCACTTTTTAAGTAATATAGAGGGGGAAAAAAGAATTGCTTTTATGTTATTTTATTATATTGCTTTTTTAATTAAAATTTATTCTCGAAATATTTTAAAATTATGTATTTAATTAATTTTTTATGCAGTTTAAAGCTTAGTTTTCAATATAAAGTGTAGTTTACTTGTAACTCCATCTGTTTAAAACTTTAATATCATTAAAATATGGTCCCATGTGTCATGAGATGTAAGTATGGGCTACAGTAGTTCTATAGACACTATTTTTAAGTTATCACCATAGTTTTATCTTGTAATTTATAAATCATACAAGAATTGTTCTCCTAATTATATAAAAAAAATACATATCTATCTAGAAAATTAATATTTTGGAAGAAAGTTCTGATATTATGAATGTTAGAATTATGAATTTCACTCTTCATTTACTAGAATTTTAAACTTCATCACATCTTTTACTGACACTGTCCAATCCATGATGATGAACATTCTTCTCTTTGAACGTGCTCACATCTTGTATAGAAATTTACAATTTTATTTAATTTTTTGAATGTAGGTAGTATCCAAGAATTTCCTTAAGCATCAGCAGATAGTTTTACTGTTCATAATTTATTTATTTTTTAAATTCCTCTTTTATTGATAATTTTGAACAGAAGTCAGAATTAAAAATTGTTTCAGTTTACTTTAGATTGTTTTAGTGTACAAATTTTGTTTTTATTTCACCATTGCATCTGATAATGTCTTGAAAATAGTTCTCATCGAATTCTATGCTTGATTCATGTGGCAAGATACCTGAAGCAGATATTTTGTGGTATTAACTTTTATGGTGAATCCCTAATATTATCAGAAAAATTGAAATAAATGTTAGCATTAAGAATAAATATCATCGTTCTTCAAATTTTAATTATTAGGAAATTACTTATAGTTGAAAGTAGAATCTAATATTCATCCCCATCAGAATTCTTTTCTTAACCCAAAACTATACCCTTAACTTAAAAATAATTAATATAATTCTGATATTTAGAAGATTTCCTCACAGCTATACAATTTTTAATCTATTAGGATCCTAAAATGTATAAATAATATATATATGCAATGTCTGCATGGACCAAAAATTCAGAGCATGATCCATGAGTATGGACGGTTAAGGGCCTTTAATATTTGAGGACATAGATGCTCACAGACAGAAGAAAATATTTCTTCATACTAAAGTATTGTTGTTATTATTATTATTAAAGTGTTCATAGGTAGGAACACAAATCTTTTTGAAATCTATAATAAAAATTAAGGAGTGGCAACTAGTTTTGAACTAAGCAGTTTGTTCCTTAGATCATAAAATCAGTCTTCATTTGTACATTATACAAAATCCAAATGTAAAATTTATTAGCTTTATATAAATATGTATGAAAGTGTTTGGGATATAGCATGATTTTCCTTTAGAAATGTCATCACATAATTTTTCTGTATTTCAGTTCCCTTAGAATTAGCAAAATTATACGGGAAAACATACTAAGATAATACCTGCCAGGTGATGGCCGAATGGCTAGGGGCATTGGCATTCAATTCAGATCCTGTGGGTTCAAGTCTTACTGTTGGCATGAATGTTTGTAGCTGTTCGTAATCAGCTTTAAACTGTAATTAGCCCTTGTGTAGCAAAAAGTTGACCGTAGCATTGACCCTAGCAAACCAAACCAAACTAAGATAATACCTCTTATTAAGTCAAAAATTAAAACTTGCAGATGCAACAGAGTATTATACTATTACTAGAGGGAAAATCTTATTATTGCTTTCAGTAGATTGTACTTAAAGCAATAGTAAGATTGGCTTCAGTTACTGTGGCATAAACATTTAAAACATTAGGCGTTTTAATAAAGTTCACTGCTGGGCTGTATGTATAAATGACACCATATAGATCACATTACATTAAGCAAAAATCTTGTTTTTACGTGACTTATACTGGTTATTATCACATTAAACTTGTAGATGCAACTCGCGATATTCAATGTGTAAACCATTCAATCTTAGGGTAGCCATATCTCAGCAGTTAAAAATTATACTAAGCGATTGAAATGTGTGACTAATTTTTTAGAGTGTATTAAGATGAACAAACATGTATTAGCTTTACTTAATGAAAGATTTTTCTCCTAGCATGGATGATTTATTTATTTTTTTTATTAATTACATAAAATGTTCTTAAAAGCCACAATATATTTCATGAATGGCTACTAGTTTGAAATAATAAATTTAGTTTTTCCTCAGGCTTGGGGAACATTTGATCTCTGGACAGTTTTACAAGTTGTTGCATCAAGACAATCACACATAATGTTACCCATCATGATGAACAAATGTATATATCAATCCAAAATTAGTTGCCATTCTTAAATATTTTGAAAATTTTATTTAAGAAATTGTGTTCATGTTTAGTTTTTTATTATTTAGTATAATTTAGAACAAATAAAGTGTTAATTAGTATCAAAATTGGAAAAACCAGTTTTAAAGTGTTATAAATTTATTCCTGAATAGAATTACTACTGAAATGTAAGCTTGGATTCTCAAATATTTTTTTATTTTCAAAGAATTGTAGTGATAAGATAACTGATGAATTATAGTTCAAAGATAAGTTTAATTACAAAGTAATACAACAATTATGCTGTTGTAGTACAAGGTAAATTTCTCCAAGATAAACTGAGGTTCTAAAGTTGTAAAAATTCATGTTTTACATAAATGTTTGTATAAGATCTTAAGTTTTTTTTATTCTCGGATCATTCAGTTTTCTCCCTTTTACCGTTCATGATCAGGGTATCTTTATTTTGAACTTATAATTCAAATCAAAACATCATTTGATTAATGTTTTAATTTTTTTAGTGGGTTTAATCCTTTTTCTCTTCTTCAGTCCTGCTTTTTATGATGATTAAGGAACTGGAGTTTCTCTACATTTCTTTAATATCTAAAAATGCTGATTTTAGTTTGCGATATGAATCTGAGTCATATAATTAAATATGTTCTTTTAAAGCTATTATGATGCAATGAATTTTAATTCTATCTTCTCTGACTGAAGCAAAAATTATATATTATGCATCAATACTTTTTGATATATTTTATGTATTTAATGTACTATTTTTCAAAGTAAACCTATGAATAATGTTTCACAGGTTTGGCCCATGCTATGTGGAGAGATGGATCCAGTGGTGGTGTTATAAGAATTGCTGTTATTACAGAAAAAGGTGCTGAAAGAAAAACATATACAGGAGATCAAGTGCCTCAGTATTACCAATAAATGACTGTATTTAACATTTTGCTTTGTATACATTAAATATTTTTCTTTTCAAGAGACTGATTCAAAATTATTTTAGAGATTTTACAGTTTCTACATTAATAATTTAAAAAAAAAACTATTCTTTTCTCAAAAATAAAAATAAATTAATTTTCCACAAAAGATGTCATAGTACCTGTAAATATGTAGATAAATCAAATGATTTTTACATTGCACACTATTCCTTTGTCTAGAAATGTTTGATATATTTAACTTGTTTTAAATAAAAAGTAAAAACTGGTAGTAGTCCTAACTGTACACAAATGTGTAAATGGGCTCGAGACACAAAAATTGATAAAAACAAATAATTTTGATTATTTAAAAATTCTAAAGTTGTCATTTTTTATTAGTAAAATAATGTAAGATTTTTTCTTAATTTAGCCTTTAAATTAAAATTATGATGCATCTTTTACTATAAAAATTATGCAAATTAGTTAAAACATAGAAATTTCTTAGAATACGATTGAAACACCCAGCTTTTGTATGGATTGTACTAAATACATGAAAAGTCAGTTCTTAAATAGTTTTGCATCAAAATCATTTTGTGCAAATGGTCTTTCACAACTGTTGTTTCATTCTTTCTTTGAGGCTTAACCCTCTGACTGCTCAATTTTGAACTAAAACCGCTTCGAAAATTAAGTATTTTTTTAATGCATATTCCAAATCTCTCTCTCTATATATATGTATATATGAGAATTCAAATTTTTTTTTTGTAAAATTTATTTTTTTATATAGATTTAGACCATGAGAAAAGATATTTTCAGAAAAATCAATTTCAGTCGTTATCACATAAGAACCAATTTTTGAAAATAACTCAATTTGTGGTTATATTCCTATTTATTACATAAAATACAAAAGTAAAGTGTATCTACTAAAGAAAATATACTTTACTAACCAAAGTTACTTTAAAAATTATTAAGTTTAGTATGATAAATCTCAAAACATGGTTCAAGAGAAAGTCGAACTTCACTTTCTTTGCACCAAATTCATATTTCTTTGTGAAATTTTTCACCAATTGCTGTTTTTTGGCGCAACAAACAGCACATTGTCTACAAGGCTCTTTCTTTATGGGAATAGGAGTTATTTGGCTAGCAAAATGACAGGCTGTCAATCTCAAAGGGTTGAGAGTAGAACTTGGTCTTCCAGGTATACTGTTCGTATCTACATCAGAATACTTTTGGATACTTTGCTCAATCATTTGTAAACGAAACTCCAGAAGCTTTATATTTTGTGTTGGGTTTTACTTTTTATAAAGAATATCAGAATTCCACATCGCCTGATCCAAGAACTGTCTGAAAATTTTTATATAATACTTTCCTTGTTAATTTCTGAGCGTATGGACATGGTAGTATGACATTTCTCGGTTGCATAAATCGACACCACCCATTGTATTGTTATAGTCATAAATGACAACTATCACTATATTCAAGGTAACTAATATCAGATTCAGAATCTGACAAATCATCAGGAATATATGTTCTATGACTCTCTAAATGCTTTCTGCCCCGCATGTCTGATTTGTAAATGGTAAATGAACAAGAATAAGAGTGCTTGTAAAAACCTCCAATGAACTGACTCAAATAAAAAAAAAAAATAACTAAACAACTATTGCCATTTTGGGGGCAAAATATTGTATTTAAAGCAATATTACTAGTTAAACAGTGAAAATTCAGGATGCACGATTAAATAAAAGAAAAAAGACTGCCCACAGGATGAGCAAATTTTTCTACATTTGCGTAACGTGGAAATCACAGCATAAGCAGTCAGGATTAATGCAATTCTCCAAATTGGATTAAAGAATTTTGCTTATTTTTCAGATTGAACATGTACTAAACAGATTCACTGTGCAATCTACTGCAAAGAATTTCAGCAAGATCTGTACTAAAGTGCACCAGAAATTTAAATTGCTTCAAAAATATTTTTCTCCAGGTATTTATTACTAGCCAGTCATAGCTGATAAATACTACAGATAATAAATTTATTCAAATGATCAGCAGACACATTTAAAGGCCATCCGAGTTTAGGAAAGAAAATACAGTGCATGCATTTTTATAAACATCTACTGACATAGTTAAAAAGTATTTATGTATATCTCAAAATGTGACTCATAAAAGACAAATTGCTTATCATATATCTCATGGTACATCTGTATTCGAAGAATATCCAAAACTGTTTACACACCTTTTTTTTTATAGTCCAGAAAACGAATGATTCTAGGTAGAAAGTAAGAGGATGGAAGAACTGACTTTAGAACTTTGTTTGGACTAGTTAAGAGGTAAACATACTAAAAGTCCCCGGTCCTATAATAGGGAGGGGTGAGCCTAAGAAGGTCCCCATTTTTTTATTTTTCGTTTATAACTTGAAACGGTTGATCCTACAAAAAATATATTAAAGTTAAAGCTGACAAAACTCACAAAAAGTATTCTATGAAGTTTATTCGTATCTTCAATAGTTTCTGAGAAATGAGCCGGAGAAAATCGCTAATTTATGAAAAAAAAAGGAATTTTACCCAACGATTTTCCATAAACTTCGTCTCTTGAATTCTTTACTGTCCATTTGAGAGACAAACCTTGAAGTTGTAGAGCATTAAATTTCCTTCAAAACGAATATACTATTTAATGTTTTACCTTCATCTGATCAAAAATTAGAGCAATTTTGTGATTTCTAATGAATTTTTAAAATAAGCCTCAAAGCTGTAGTGTGTACTTTTTGTCATTTAAATGGTTAAGCCATCTTGTTAAAATGCTGTGTAAACTGTAATACCTCCGTAACACCTCAGGAAGAAGATTTTAGTGTAATAAAAACAAGTACATAACTACATTAAATGAATATAATGTAAATGTAAGATAATTAAAAAAAATTAGGCAACAGTACAAAAAAATTATGTTGAAAATGTAATTAAACTAATTTGCTTTGCTTTGGACGAGAGGGTCCAGGGATAGGTTGTCTGGTGGTAGGTCGTCTTTTACTGCGAATGGCTCCTCTGCATCTTCCTCCATTTCTGTAGTGAAGGGAAGGGGTTCAGTTTCTTCCACGTCGTAATCTCCGCAATCCAAAACGGGGATACTATTAGTACAATGCCCAAGTTATGGCAAACAGTAGAGCAGTTCATCAATGCTCTCCTGCACCCACATTTGCCACTGGTACAACCTTTAATGCACCGGCAAAATATCATATTTAGGATAACTGGTGCGGGTGGGTCCTTCGTTGGTATTGGGTAGAGATGATTCCCTTTCCATTTCCACCCCGACTCTTAAGGAGGAAACTCTTTTCCTAACCACAGTTAGACTTGGTGGTAACATCGATATACATGTTGCGTAGCTGCTCCCTCAGTTGGCGGAAGAGAGGAAATGTCTGGTTTGACATTTGAGACACACTTGATAAATGTGTCGTATCGTAAGCGGTTAAGAGAGGTCTCGTTTGACTTTGCACCGTGGAATAAAAACAAGTACCATCTTAAAAGACGTACACAGTTCCCGTTTGACAATTTTAGTGGGTGGCGAGGAGAGGTTGGAGAATACTGCAAAGACCTCTTGAATATCGAGGTATTTCAGATAAAGTTTACAGAAACCAACTTTGCTCTTTCTGAAAGCAGCAGAAGTTGTATTACAACCAGTTAAGGCATGAAGAAACAGTATATCTTGCCCCAGCTGCTACAACTCTTGTGTGCAGTAAGCAGTGGTTGGAACTTTTCCACAGCCAGATTTGATTAAAATGAAATCTTTATCAGGTAGGGTGATGGCCATTAGAAGAACTGCCAAGTCTACATCTTCTCCAATGACAGCAACAAAAGAATATCTTTCGATTTCTCAATCGTGGTTCTCACAATCAAGGAGTCAGCATCACATGGTTCTTCTTGTGTGTTAATTCCATCAGTTTCAAGTTGATATGTAAGCATCGAGATCATTCTCATTTTGTTGTTCTTGTTGGAGAGAAACTGATCTTGTTTGGCGTTAATTATTATATCCAAACTGAAAACAATATCAGCAGAGATGTTTACACGATACCAGCATTCCTGTTCTGCTGTCTTCGTGCTATTAGTTGAGTTGGAGTATCCATCAACGACAACTGTACAGCTCTTTCCATGGTAGTGGCTCTTGACAAATTTCATGTGATAGCCAAATTGTGAAAACTGTTGCTGATCTTGGCCAAATCACTGTGCAACAGGAATCCTCCATTAACAACTACGTCAAAATTTGGTAGGTGGCAAGGCTTTTTTGGCTGGATCGAAAAGTGTGTAAAGAGTAGATTTGTTTGTTTTTCTCATTCCGACTTCATTGAAGAAAGATAAAGGGTATGGGGGCAACTCAAATTTCAAATAATTTATCAAGTCTTCATCGGTTTGCTTGCTTATTGAAATTCGTTGAAACAGTAAGAGAGGGGTCTACTGGAAACTTTTCATTATTAATTTTGATTGATGAATTCATTGATGTTAGAGGGAGAGCCAGATTTTTACGAGATAACTTGATTCCTGAAAACGAGTTGCCTTCAATTTTCATCATTGCCTGCTTGCCTATCTCAACAGCATTGTAGCAATTGATTGTGTCATCACCCACAACTCTGGTAAATATTGACATTATGTCACTAACAGGGAAGGGATGGCAATTTTCAAACCATGCTGTTATTTTAGATACATCTTGTGTATTTCTATCTTGACGGGCAGACCCAAAATCAATATGTTGCTGTGATGAGGCAAATGAAATGCCACAAAGTCTTCTAATGATGAGAAAATGTCATGGGTTGCACTCATCCCTACTATCCACTTTCTTATAACACAGTCCGTGATACCTCGCCCGCGTGTGCTCTCAAGCCACTAGTGGTTTCAATGGTCATGTCTTGTTCATCTAACTGTTTCATTATAACCCCGAACTTGGATGCCAGCAATTTCATATCTGTAATTTCTTTCAATTAGTCTAGTGATGGAGCCTTGTAAAAAAAAAGCATTCATTATGTCACCAGCAGTTATACATTCTTCTGTGATTTCCATTTGAGCAAGTATGATATTTGATAAGGCATCTTGCATTAACATGTGTTCTCGGACTGCCCTGAAAAAAGTATGCCCCTAGAGCATCTTGAGAACTGATATGGGAGCATAGACGGTGGTTAAGACTTCCTTTAGACCACTTCCATTCATGAGGTAGCCGATGCATCTCAAATATGACATTAGTAGATGGAATCTACCATACTGTATTACACAAGAAGAAAGCCTTGAATCAGGTGGTGGGCCTGCCACTATTTCTCGAGCTTTCCAATACAAAGGTTGATCGAACGTTAGAATGATACTCTTCTGTTTGATATTGTCAGACAGTTCATGTGCATATTGTAATGCAGTGCATATGGTACTATAATCGGAAGGAGGGGCATTTATAAACGGTAGGGGAACAACTTTTGTCATTCCACTATAGCATTTTTGTGATGGAATTCATAAATCCTTTCCATTCTGGACATGAAATGCTTTGCCACTTAGCAAAAAAACCGAAGTATATCATGTGGTTGAGGATCTACCTCCTCCAATAGTACATCTAGGTGTTCCACTACATTTTCGAGACCATCTCCCTTTCCCTCATATGTTTGCAAGGGGATGATTCCTAGTTCCCCACACTCACGTGATGTGGACAGTTTCTGCAATCTTGGAATTTCAGTTGCTCTTTCAAAAGAACTGGCTGGGGTGATGCACCTGATTATTTCCATAGCATGGAAAGTATTTGATCCATCAATTGTGCACACATACTGGTTGAAAGTTCCAGGTTTAAAGGTTTGCTGAACATGGGCCATTGTTGACAACTCTAACGTTTGAGAATCATAATCAGTGGCGGACCAGGGGGGGGCAGTCCGCCCCGGGCCCCACTTACTAAGGGGGCCCTATGACAGGGGCCTTTTTTAAAATTGAATGATAACTTTACTACAAAAAATTACATTTTTAATTTAAAAAAAAATCAGACAAGAACGTTATTGTTTTTATAAAATATTACACTTGCATATTTTAGTGACTTCCAACATTTCACTTGCCCTCCCCCCCACTTAACTTGAAATAAATTAAAACGTTAATAGAAGTTCAGTTAAAACCATAAAATTGTAGAAAACTTTTAAGAAAGCTGGGTTTTTTACCGCCTTTTCAAACTGTGAAACTGAAGATTCCGATTATGTCTTTAGCCTTAACATAGATTTTAACAATGATATGATCCAAAGCATAAATTCAATGCTATATTTTTTTTTCTGATTTTATTAATATTTTATTTATTTTTCTCATTGTATAACTAACTACTCAAACATCAATTCTATTTTTATTCAATTTCAAAAAATCCCAATATTTCATATTTTAAGGACCGTCCGGTAGTCAAAAGCGCTGAGGCGGGCCCTAACTGAATTCAATTTGTGCCCCCCCCCCCCCCCCGAAAAAAAAAAAGTTAGAAGCACGCTACGCCTATGGTGCTGAGAGATGCCATAGAGCTGACGCTGAGTTGCTGAGAATCGCCCGACATTCTTCGCCGTATTCTAGAACCCACAAACTTTTCTTGATGAATTTTAAAATTTCGTACGTAACCGTATTTATCCTAGAAGTGCAATAAACGCATGAAAATCATTAAATAGGCTGATAGTCTTTATTTTAGGCAAAGTCCTTATAGACCAGGTCCTGATTTTCCATTAGGCCCGGTAGGCCCGGACCTAGGGGACCCCGAATGTTGGGGCCCCCCAAAACTTTTATTTTAAAAGAAAAAAAAATTTCAATTCAGTTTTTTTTATTTTACCTTTTTCAATATCAATTTTTTTTATATATCCTTTCAAATTTGATTGATTGGTTCATCATATGTATAGTTATATGTATAGTTCATATGTATGTTATAGTGCATATAAGGGATTACTAAGTTTTTTTGGTTGCATTGTATTGGTGTTTTAATTTAATGAAGAAGTTAATATGTTGTATTGTTTTTTGTTATTTGATAATGCTCCAGGCTTCTACGCTTCAAATAGCCAATTCTCGGTAAAATGATACTTTCACAATGATTCATGATTATTTTTTGTGTGTGTCAATTTTGGAAATTTTACGCCCACATCACTGTTAGGGGGCCCCCATCGCCCCATCCCGAGTTGTGCCTAAAGTCAAGAATTTTCTAAATCGTGCCCTGTTATAGACTGGTTAGTTTTCTGGTGTCAGAAGTCCTGATTTAAGCATTAGGTTGATTAAAGACTGACGGATGACGACGATGAGCCTGGAAATTACAGGTAAACCGATTCTTTGTGTCAGATTCTGGCTTTGGCGTAAAAATTTGAATAATGTTGTGTGTTTTGGAAAATTGATCGATGCAGTGGAGAAGCTGTGCGACGAGTCTGAAAACCTAGATACAAGAGGATCAGCTCAGATTATAATGGCAAATGTTTGCGATTTTAAGTTTATAGCGTTTCTGTGGTCAGACATTTTGGAGGAAATCAACTACACTCAACACTACCTGCAAATTCAGGGGATTTCCTTGGACAAGGCTTTAAATAAACTAAGAGCATTGGAACTTTTTATTAAGGAAAGCAGAGAATCTTTAGTTAGTGTTGCTTTGGACTTCGCTTCCCAGAAATGTGAAGAAATGGGAAATGCTATCGAAAAGAGAGGCAGAAAAAAATCGAAAAAGATGATGCCGGGTGAAAAAGCTAAAGATGAGGGTTTATCTTTACAAGAAGAACTAAGGAGGTCCATGTTCCAATGTGTAGATAGGTTGTATTTGGAACTCCTAACAAGAACAAAATCCATGGAGAACATTCATAACAAATTTGAAGTCTTGCAGTCGGTTAATTTGAACAAAGCTCCAAATGAGAAATTGCCAGAACTTATTTCTCGTCTAACTGAAAGTTACGACGAATTTTCTAAGGACCAGGTTTTGCCAGAAATAAAAAGACTAAGACGTAACTGATCGGATAGCCCTTACGTCTAAGGATCTCCATCAATCGTTTCTGCATAGATTGAACCAGTTTGAATGTTTCATTAGGAGATATATTATTCCATTCCATGATGATAACCTTCAAGTAATAATACACAGGAAGTCAAAAAGTGGTCAGCTCTTCAAGTTTTGCCGTTCATTCTTGGTATGGAATTTCAAGAGTCAGTACCAAACTTGTGTTTAGCACTAAAGTTGTTTTTGACGATTTGCATTTCAGTCGCAACTTGTGAAAAAAGTTTTTCGAAAGTTTTCGAAATTGAAAGTCATCAAAAACTATTTGCGCTGAACAATGAGCCAAATCAGACTAAATGGCCTAGCAATGTTATTCATCGAGAACAAGTTGGCTATGAAAATAAACTTTCATGAGACAATTAGACAATTTTCTGATGCAAAAGTTAGAAAAAGACAATTTTAAAAGGAGGCTTTTACCTATTTGAAATTAATACAGAATTCTTAATTTAACTTGCTTGTATGGAATTTTTAAAAAATGTTTTTAATAAGTTTTCAGAACGCAACCCCCCCCCCCCCCCTTTTGGAAATGTTCCTGAGTCTCATATAACATGGTTTCACACAACACGGCATTTTCTAGGTGATGTATTCCCATTCTATTTTTTTCATACTGATACTGTGAATATGTATTGCCTTGTGAAAAGTAAAAATTTTTAAAGTTGAATTACCAATAAAGTTAACGTAAATCAAAGTGAGGTATTTCTTTGGTTTTCCTTAAAGCTACCTGAATATTATAAGTAAGTATTGGCGCCAAAATGGCTCCTTTTCTTTTTAATATGAATTTTGTCTTTAACTCGGTCTTTAATCAAACGGCCAAGCCTTTTACCATTCACCTTGGTCTGACGAAAAATTCATACAACGAAAACCAGCACCGTACAATTGATTTTAACCTTGTACCGAACAGCAAGTTAGCGAGCTCATGGCTCAGGCGGTTAGAACGTTGGTCTCGGAGCTGTGCCGTGCGGTACGTCATTGGTTCGATTGCTCGAACCCAGGCCTTGACATGGCTTTTTTTATTAATTTAACGCTTAAACAGTAATTATCATTGCTCACCTCGTACTGCACGAGTTCGCTCCCTTATTCTGTCAATTTTTTCTCTGCACACAGGGGCGTGCCGACGGGGGAGGAAAGCAGGACAGGAACCCCCCCCCACACACACACACACACAGAGCTAAAATAAATTTTTAAAATTTACAAAATAATGCAAAAATATTTCGTATAGGCCTAATAGTAATTGTGTTATTTATTCTTTACCAACTTATTTACCAACCTTTCTTATTGCACTTACATTTTTAGCGATTTTTATTGTTACAATTTTAGCGCTATACAGTGCCAGAAACAGTATTTCTAAAGCCAAGTGCCGAGCGCTGTTTATACACTTCTACAGTACTATCCGCGAACCGCGAGAGTGAACCGAACCCTTGCCTATCAAAGTATTGAAGGCGTCTTTTTTTCAACAGGGCACGCACGCACTGTTTCGTCGCGTATCTGCTTTAAAAAGCACTTCTTGTTAGATTTTCATTCCAATAATGACGGGGACGTCGCTTTAAATATTTTATCCGAATTCATAGATATATGATTTTGTAGTATTTGTTCTCTCTTCGTCGGAAAACGCGATATTTAAAAACGTGTCATGAACGGATGGTTTAAAATAAAAATAAAATAATATGCAGATTTTTCAACTTTGAAGGCAGGACTCGAATTACGAAGCTCTCGCGTCACAGCCAATGGGGTTTGTACAAGTAAATACAACAAGTATTTAAGATGTACGTTTTTTTCAGCGAGTGGGGGTTTTTAAGCAGTAGCTATTCTGCGAGTCAGTTGGGATTTTCAGCCATAGTGCTTGTAGCTGTTTTCGCAGCAAATTTGAGCTTTAGATGTGTTTGCGACGAATTGTCGAGCCATTAAATTTGTATCCCTTCTTTCTTCCTATAACTATCCCAAGCTTTACCATTCAGTATAAGTAGTGTTTTCAAAATTTAAATAGGTTATTTTTCGCCCGTACATGACACGCTTATCTGTATTTTTTGTTTAATGGTTAAGCTTTTGTAAATATTTTTCTTCCAAGCTATTGGATCAAATCTATCCCCTTTTTACTATGTTTTTATGTAAAATAAGAAAAATAAAGGCATTTTAGTTAGCCTCATCAAGTCTACTTTCTTGTGACAGGTTTTTTATTTCAGATAATTAGGTAGGGGACAAATTATGCGGTTTAATCCACCCAACAGATTTTTAAGAAGTGGTATCTAGTACTCTAGATAGCCTAAAATGGCACTATTTAACACCTAATTTTCAAAATTTTCTGGGGAGGACCCCCGGACCCCCCCTTCGGCTGGGGGTATTCCATTTCACCCAGACCCCCCGGAAGACACCCCCTTCTAGTCCATCCTGATAATAGGGCGTCAGGGAAATGGACGACCCCTAGCACATGGAGGCCTTGAATCCCCCAGAACAAAATCCTGAGCACGCCACTTAGCCCAGTCAAAATAGGTTTTATGGCTAAAAAAAATATGAAAGTTTTGAAAATTGGTGGAGATGTTTGTTTAGGCATGCTAATGAACATACTAAAAGTCCCCACCGATCAGACTTGAGCTTTCGCCGCCATCTTGGAAAATGTGTACACTTTTTTGGTTTTTTGGAAATAACTTTAAAAATATTGATTTTATAAAAAATAATTAAATACAAAAATTAAAAAGCATTAAATTATGAACAAAAATCATTCATAACATTTTTTATATGTCTAACAGGAACAAAGATAATTGACTTTGAAAAGAGCGCACTATCACACCTGGGACGCGCAAGCGCGGTTCCCCATCGCGGTGGGGGGAAATACCCGCGCATGTGCATACCATAATTAGCCAAATTAATTTTACACTAAATGGGAAGGTTTTTTGTATTTTTTTCAAATAACTAGGTAAATATTAACTTGACGTAAAAAAAGTTTATTTCAAAAATTAAAAAACATTAAATTATGTACAAAAACGATTTTATACATTTTTATCATAAACCTAACAGGAACGAAGGTATTGACTATAAAAGGCGAGTTGATAATGGAGGTAGCTTCAAAGTCTCGTTACAGGCGCTCTTCTTTGAATTTCTAACCTCTCCCACATTTCGGCATTCTTTAAACACAAGAAAATAGTCTTTAATGTTTTTGGCTATGTAGATAATTAATCATTATTAATTTTATACATGAATGTAGTGAACTTGGGGGTATTCACTATCAGATTTCCATTGCGAATAATTATTCAAGCTTACCTACTTCAGGATTTACGTGCTTTTTTCGGTACGGGATTCTCCCCTTCGTCAGGCATGTATAGATCGTCTATGAATCCGCTAGCATCGGCCCATTCATCAACTTCTTTCATTCGATCGTCATCATCAACAGGGCTGATGCCATTCTGACATACCCCATTGCAATTATTGCAGGCCGTTGTGCAGTTGATGCCTGCTTTCCGACATCCGCATCTTACTCCACAGTCAGTCTTACAGTTGCAAAACACCATGTTTAAAATTGAATCGAGAGCTACTGCATCCATAGTTGTGATGGGCACAAGAATTTTCTCTTGACGCTTCCAGCCCCACAGGCAGTTGGGCCTTTCTTTTTCAGGTGCTCCAAGGTCTTCCTCATTTTAATTTCGATCACTCGTATTTGAGTGTGTGCGTTTAAGGTTTCTTGCGATGGTGGTTCAGTAGCAAAATCTCGAAACAACTCACGGAGATTTTTACATTCCAAATCCGATATGTCCATGCCGTCAAAAATTATTTTTGCTAAGGCTGTTTGGGTCAATAAATGAGCTCGGACGGCCCTAGCATATGCATGGCCAGGCAACATTTTTTTCTACTGACGTAGGTGCATAAATCAAAATGAGTATTTCTTTTAACCCACTTCCAGCCATTATGTACCCAATGCAGCCTAAGAATGACATTAAAAGATGGAATCCACCAAGCCTCACAATACAACTTGATAATAATGGATTGGATGTTGCTGCGATTATCTCTGGAGCTTTAATATACAGTGGTTGGTCAAACGTGAGTATGCAAGACTTTTGGTGCATTTTAACACACTGCTGGGCAGCATATTTCAGCACAGTGAATATGGTGTCATACTTGCTTGGTGGTGAATTAACAAAAGGAAGGGTTATTACTTTGGTCTTTTCACAAGGCTGGTTTCTGGTTATACAATGGAAAAATCCTTTCCATTCAGGTATCTGTGGAAGACCTAACCACTTAGCACACATCCAGGAGATATCAGATGGCTTAGACAGTGGTAAATCTTCCGCTAAAGGATTTAAGACAATCAAATCTTCGACAGTAATTGTTTTTAACCCCGGTCCTCGAAAATTTTCAAAAGTTTCCAGAGGAATGATTCCCATGTTGCCTACGGTCGATGCGGATGTAAGTTCGGTTAATTTTTTTACCTTCGTCCCGGGTTCCACTGCTGACGCTGGAGTAAAACAGTAATCCCCCCCCCCCCCCATGCTATGAAACGTATTCAGGCCATCGATTGTCGACACATTGAAATTTGCATTGTCAAATACGAATTGGCAGAATGATCCCTCGCGCATTTGGGGTTGCGGATGATTTATGGCTGGCATCTCAAGTGTTTGGGCTTCATAATAAGAACAAAATCCCAAATTCGAGAGCATTGTTATTAAATTCTTGGAACAGAACTTTTTGTACAAAAATAAAGCAAGACCATTGAGCAGAGGAGACATAAATGATCGTGACCTTAGCGCTGATATAATGACGTGAGCTATTGAAGTGACTTTTTTACCGCCTTAGCAGTCTTTTTTTTAATAATTAAGTACTCCAAAAAAATTTTTAGGCTTTCTGGAATGTCCTTGTTCACATCTCTGAAAAAGTTATCGCTTGGAGGGTAGCAATGAGTGTCATAAACTGGTGTCTGGATATCTTCTTTTATTATGGCTGTAGCAGTTTGTACTATTCGTAGACGCTCCTCACGATCATTTCGTATCCTTTTGTCGCACCAAGAGTATGATAAGACTTTCATTCCAGTATTACGTAAACATATGACAGTAACTTTTTTGGAGTTTGAAGCAAAAATAATGCCATACCCGTATTTTTGTTCCAACTTATTTCTCAAAGTGATGTCGTCTGGAACTAGCCCTGTAATTTGAGATTTGAGTTCGGGTAGTGATAATTGACAGTCGTCATTATTATCAAGGAAGAAGGATATTTCGTCTACAGCTGCTGAGACGTAATCCGACTAAGGCCGCCCTCTCTTTCTGATTGGTGCAGTGTGTAGAAAAAAAAGTCATGAAGCAATCTTGGTGATAAATCGCATCAGCTGCAACTAAATCAGCAACGTTTATTATACCACACTAAACTTCCTCTCCCTACTGGTCATGTCTATTCTCTGCAGCTTCAAGAACTTTGTTTTTAATTTCGAGACTTCTAACTTCGTATATAGTTCTTCACCTGTCAGTTGGTTTCTTCTTTTGTCTTGCTTTGAATTCTTCGTCTATCACTGCCGTACAAAAGAAACATTTTGTTCGAAAATCGAACTGAGGTAAAAAAGATCGTAAACTTGCAGCGCGCTTTTCACTTTGGGATGTTGACGCGATTCCTGCATTTCTTTTTAAATCAACTTTTATACTTCCTGGTCTGGTGTAATTTCTCCGACACAACGAATGAACCGAAACAGATTTTAAATGTTCCAACTGTTCATGCTTATTGTCTTTTCTTTGGACACTAGCTTTCTTTTTAAAGCGTCGATCCCCTTTTCTCCTTCATTCACGAAATCATCATTTGACATTAAATTTTTACATATAAAACATAGTTCCGTATCAGCCATTGTTCACAGACGCACACGGAACGGTGACTAACTATTAACTACGAAAATACTAGGGTAAGAGCGATTTGGCGCCTTACGGTATGCACATGCGCGTGTCTTCCAGCCATCGCGATGGGCACCCACGCATGCGCGTCCCTTGTGTGATAGTGCGCTCTTTCCAAAGTCGATTATCTTTGTTCGTGCCAGACTTATAAAAAAATATATGTTTTTTGTGCATTGTTTTTTGTAGAAGCTACCTCCATTATCAACGCGCATTTTATAGTCAATATATTCGTTCCTGTTAGGTTTACGACAAAAATGTATAAAATCGTTTTTGTACATAATTTAATGTTTTTTAATTTTTGAAATAAACTTTTTTTAAGTAAAGTTAATATTTACCTAGTTATTTGAAAAAATGCAAAAAACCTTCCCATTTAGTGTAAAACTAATTTGGCTAATTATGGTATGCACATGCGCGGGTATTTCCCCCCACCGCGATGGGGAACCGCGCTTGCGCGTCCCAGGTGTGATAGTGCGCTCTTTTCAAAGTCATTTATCTTTGTTCCTGTTAGACATATAAAAAATGTTATGAATGATTTTTGTTCATAATTTAATGCTTTTTAATTTTTGTATTTAATTATTTTTTATAAAATCAATATTTTTAAAGTTATTTCCAAAAAACCAAAAAAGTGTACACATTTTCCAAGATGGCGGCGAAAGCTCAAGTCTGATCGGTGGGGACTTTTAGTATGTTCATTAGCATGCCGTAACAAACATCTCCACCAAATTTCAAAACTTTCATATTTTTTTAGCCATTCGTCAAAATCGGGTCTATTTTGACTGGGGTAACTGTCTGCACAGGTCAATAGCCTGAGGAGACTGTCTGATTAAGGCAAAGAAAGGCTAGATGTCATTGGAAAAAGTTAAAAATTACCATTTTTTGGGGGGGGGGGCCCAAAAATAAATCCGCCCCGGGCCCCAAATTGTCTAGGTACGCCACTGATCATAATAATATGAGAAGCCCAAACTAGCTAGAAGGTTCACCAATGTTTTTGAACCAAACCTTCTGTACACAAGGAGAAGACTGTTCATTATGGAATACAGAAATATCTGTGGTTGAACAATGGAAATGATGGAGTGTGCAATGACAATGCATTTTTTCTTTGTCTCTTCCACTCTCTTAGTTTTTTCTAAATGTTAGTTCCTCCTAGACTGTTTTCAGGGTTTCGGGAACAGAACTTGTATCCTTAAGGAAATCATCACTGGATAGGTGTTGGGATCGTACACACAAGTCTGGATATCCTGCCTTATAATTTCCGCTGCTTTTTTTACAATCCCCATTTGCTCATCACTTGAGTTTTTCTCATGTTTCTCGTACCAAGAACCAGACAAAAGTTTATCCCCAATGTCCCTAAAACAAACTACTTGGTATCGATTTACTCCTGCTGAGAATATGATACAGTCTCCAAATTTATTCAACGTCTTGCTGTGATAGTCTTGTCATTTGGAGGTTTCTCTGTTACTGCAGCTCGTAATCCATGAAAAGAAAACTGGCAGTCACTGTTATTTTCCATGAAAGCATAAATTTCATTCATGGCTTTAGCAACATAGTCGTGTAAGTTTTTGATTTATCTTTTGAAGGAAAATACGACGGTCTAAAAAAAATCTTTCCGAAAACTTTCGTGGTATAATGCTCCCTCAGCAACTAAATCAATGATTGAGGAAAGGCGAGAAACTGTGTCTTTACCTCATTCATCATTTCTGGCTGAACCAACATCCATACACTTGTTTTTGAAGGTATCAATGTTGGAAAGATTGTACACTACCTGCCATTTCTCTAAGCACTTTTTCCCTCCATTTTTTACAGATACCTTACAGAACAAGCATTGGGTCTTAAAGTCAAATGTAGGTTTATAGTTGACCTCAAACTTACTTTTTCTTGGGGTTCTGATGAAGCTGATGGAGCTTTCTTATCAGCCGTGATGGTGCTGGCTCTAGTGTACCTCTTCCTGCATGAGGTGTGAACTTTGAGGGAATTCACACCAAGTAGCTGAGAACTCTTAGTGTCATTTCTTTCTTTGCTGCCTTGTATCAGTGAAGATATACCCTTTTCAATCAATATGGACACAGATGAAGGTAAAACATTAAATATATTCGTTTTGAAGGTAATTTAATGCTTTACAACTTCATTCCCAAG
Organism: Dolomedes plantarius; assembly: GCA_907164885.2. Taxonomy (NCBI): domain Eukaryota; kingdom Metazoa; phylum Arthropoda; class Arachnida; order Araneae; family Dolomedidae; genus Dolomedes; species Dolomedes plantarius. The sequence goes on along the minus strand of OU015502.1, from coordinate 27,208,973 downwards.
GTTTGTTCCTAAAATGAACGGTAAAGAATTCAAGAGGCGAAGTTTATCGAAAAACATGGGGTAAAATTAATTTTTCCTTAAATTAGCGATTTTCTCCGGCTCTTTGCTCAGAAACTATTGAAGATACGAATAAACTTCAAAGAATACTTTTTGTAGGGAATTTTGTCAGCTTTAATTTTCATATAGAATTTTTTTTTTGTAGGATCAACCGCTTTCGAGTTATAAGCGAAAAAATCGGGATATTCTTCATTTTATATAACACATTTCTATAAATTAATATAAATCTGGACACCAGATAATTAATTAATACAGCATAAATTAAGGATTATTTCATTAAACTATTTGTGTAATTTTAAATTATTTATAATTTAAAAAGTCACTTAATCACTTTTTACAGCTTGAAACAAAATTATACTCAATTCAATAATAGAAGTCAAATCTGGTGATTAAAATTTTTCCTATTACAGTGTTACATTTATAAAAAAAGTAATATTTAGTTAAATCTATAACAACATTTTATACAAACCAAGTATATTAATTTTGATAATTTATCAACAAACAGTAAAGAGATGATGTATAATTAAATTTTTTAACCATGTTACAGAGATAAAATTAAAAAAATTTTTTTTTGACAGAGAGTTGAAATGTTTATTTTAAATTAACGAAATGTATAAATTGAGATCAACATAATTTAAGTATAAAAAATTTATCTAAAACAATGGAACAATACATAATATTGTATGTTCCTTAAATGTATCATTATATATAGGGTGAAGTGGGATAAGTGAGAACGTGGGCTTAAAACCCTAAAAAATTTATTTTTTTTTTTTTTAAATTTCAAGTGTACTTTGTAGGGAAATTCTTACTCTACTGTTATGTATAGTTTTTACTTACAGAAAAAAATTGTAAAATAGAAAATTTTTATATCTACCAAACCCTTGCATTTTAACTAAGGTACCCAAGTTCGAGTACTAGTTCAGCATGAAATATCTATTCTTTCCCATGCCCTATAATTTTGCTATAAGCAACTATGATTTATTTGGACCTATGTTCTCAATTGTCCCAAGTGCAGGAGCAAGTGAGAACACAAAACTTTAAGCATTTATGGTAAAAAAAGCTGTGAATAGATTAAAAAAAAATAAAACTATAAATGTAGAACATAATTAAAAGTATGTATGCAAATTTTCATACAAATACAAAAACTTGCTAAAAACTAATTTAGATTCAAAGTGGAACTACATGTCTTTGCGTTCTCACTTACCATACTTCACCCTACCTGTTTTAAGAATTCCTCAGGTTCTACGTAAGACATAATTATACATTACAAGTCAACTGTTCACGTTTTAGTATAGCAATTGTGAATAATTTCCTTAACAATATTAACCTCTTTTACTAGTGTTTTTTGTGGCAGCAATCTTAACCGAATATAGCAGAATCTTGATTAACTGATACACTTGGTCAATCAAACAACTTTTCACCTAGTTTAAAATTTAAACACCTTTGTTACTGACTCATGAACTTGAACAGCTTCATCTTTTTATACTGGTTGACCCTGATCAGGATGGCATTGAAAAAAATTATTGCTCCTAGACTTGCTTATGAAGAAAGTTACTTCGGATTTACATATTTTGGAAGGAAACTTGAAATGTCAAATATAGCTACTAGATAAGAGGAGAAGCCTAGAATTATTTCTTCAGTATTCTAAAATAGGCCTACACAACTCAAAATGTCATGCGGGCCATATTATTTATGAAGAGCTGCTGCTGGCTGCAAGAAGATATGATAAATAGGAAAATGAAAAATATTTTAACAAAAATTAAATTACTGAAAATTAAAAAAAAGTTAAATAAATATTAATATCCAATGCTTATATATTCCTTTCAAAATATCATGAATTTAAAAATAATATACCATATTTTTTAGATCTATAATATCATACAATTGCATAAAAGGTTCCGTTGGTGGAACACATATGGCCCCAGGCTGTGCAGGCCTGCGCTAGAAAACTGCATGAATATTTTAATGAAATTGAAGACAAATGATGTCAATGAACTTAAAATACCCTTATAGAATACATACATGAATTCTAAAAATTGCAATATACAATGATAATGTATATCAGAGGTCAAACATGGATAATCTAAGATACCATCTATTTGATGATGACTAAATTATTTCCCAAAATAAAAATAAGAAAAAAGTTTTAAGAGATTCTCTATGAAAGTAGTATGCATTGCCTAAAATATATAAAACCTGATTTTTCCCTCTGAGAAATTAATCTCTAAATTAAATGTGACAATGCACTGTGATATTAGGGTATTTTTAATATACTTGTATTAAATGTGTTTAATGTGTATTTTTTGGTTTTGTATTCTTAAAAAAATGTTTTTTTAAAAAAAGACATTCAATTATCACCATTTTGCCAAATCCTCTTAGTTCAAATTAGTTTGGATAATTGAAGTTCTTTGTTATTATCTTAGAATCATTAGCATTAGCATTAGGGACTATCAAAGGTATATCTAAAAGTCATGTGCTAAACAGAAAATTTGTCAAATTGCTTGTGCTATTAACAGTAAATTAATGACTTGGTAAATACTAATTTTAATTAAATACTTTTTCTTTTGTTATAAGTGCAGATAGCAGGTTTCTATAAGTGATGAATGCACAAACTGGCAGAGAAGAAAAATATATCTTAATGTGAATTTCAAATGTCATTTTCAAATTCTTTGATCATATAATTTCTTACTAAAAACAATTAAATTATAGGATAAATTTATTGCACATAAATATATAAAAGGCACTTTTACATTATTAACAAAAATAATTTATGGCACTTACAGTTCTATAAATGAAAATAACCTTTCAAACTAACTTATTTTGAGCAAATATATTGTACTTGGCATAAACTCATGTTCATATATTAAAATCAATTTTGCTCAGTAAATATTTAACATAAAGCAACCTAAATATAAACTCTTTCACATACTATAAATATCTAAGTCATCAGGAATAAGAGAATTGCAGTTTCCATGTAAAAGATGAATTGTACCATTACATGAATGGTACAAATCAAAAACATCTTTATATCCATGACGTTTCCACCATTGGCACAATTGACGATTCCAGGTACAAGGTAATGTATAAAATAAATTAGGATATTCAAAACTAATGAGTGTATAAAAGTCTTGATCTCCTAAGTGACCCTTAAATCTATATTTATTAATTAAATTAAATATAATTGTTGAATTGTTTAAAATATTGTTATATAATTGAGATTGTTTCATTTTTTCAAGATCTAATAAAAGAACACCACTATTAAAACCAGGTATTCCATCAGGAGGAGGGCCACCAACTTTTGAGTTTTGATTTAATCTTCTGTACTCATATAAAACATGACGATAAACAGGTTGTTGTTCTCTTGCTATGCCAATAATGGCATCTAATGAAAACTTTTCAAAGTGCTGATTTAGATCTTTGATATCATCTAAAAACTTCACATCTGCATCAATAACAATGACTTTCTTTAGTGACATTACTTTAAAAAGTCCAATAGAAATATAAAATAGACCATCACTGTAGTAGGCTCCTTGTTTAAAGCTGAAATATGGTCGCACCAAATCTACAAGATCTTTTAATGGCTTCAACAGAATATTCACATCATATAAGCTAATCTATAAATAAAAAAATAAATAAAATAACTATACACACAGTTAATACAAGATATAAAATACATGAAATTTTATTAATAACTCTAGAAATGGACAATTCTAAAAAAAGCCAACTTAATTTAGAACCAGCAAACTAAACAATATTTGACACAACTTAATTTGGTCTTTACCTAACTTAATTTTACCATATTATAAACATATACATCTCCTGCTAATGGTACAGCAACTAGTATTACTCTAAGTTTCCAAAAAGCAAAAAAGAAGTTAAAGATAAAATTATATTTATTCTTATGAGGTTAACAACAATAATATTTACTTTGCATAATTTCTTAAAAACAAATTTCTTTAAAAATATTGGTCAATTGTAAATCCTTTAGAATGTCATTTTCAATTGCTGAAAGAGCAAGTTTGTTAGGTCTCTCTTGTACCACTGTTGATTTGCATGTATTCTTCAAATGTTTCATCTTAGAGAAACTCCTCTTATCACATTAGTTATCACCAAGTGCATATAAATCAGTAGAGCTACTTCAACATTACAGAGTGAAGAAGTTGATTCATTTTTTGCTACAAGGGAGTAGATATCAAAAGCCTATAGAGATTCATGTTTTTGCTTGAATTAAATTTTTGCTTTTCCTCTATCGTCTTGAGATAGAGGAAAAGAGACATCTTTCCCTCAGATGGCCAAGGCCCCTGGGATGCAGTCCATAAAGCCCATTCCTTAAACCTATGTCTCACCATCCCAAGAGATAAACAAACTTCACAAAATACAACTTCATGTGGGGAATTATTCTAAATTTTTACACAAGAAGGAATTTTATTTCACCAATATAACTGAGAGTGCATTGAACAGAATTAAGGATTAAAAGATTAAAATTTATGAAAAAAGTTATAAAAAAAATAATGTAGCTTATAAGGGGTTGATAATTAAACAATCTTATCAATATATAGTACTCAACACTCTATTCATGATGCAGTCCATAAAAGAAAGAAACTACAAGAAAATTTTTAAAAAATACCTCTGAATAGAATTAAATAATTAATGCATTTAACTAGAAAGCTCTAACTCCTATGAACTTTCTGCCTTTTATATTTATACAAGAAAATACAGATTTATTCAAAAGGCTAAATAAATGTTTAAGCCCTTGGTGAGCACCATTAATACTTATTTATAATTAAGGCAAAAAAAGAAGCAAATTGCTCTTTAATTTTTAATATTCATTAATTACATGACAGTAATAATTTTTTGCCTATATTGTTGCTCTAATTATTCATAAAAAAGCATCTTTATAGGCCATTAATTTTTTAAATATTAATCTCAGGAAGGGGAGGGGGAAATTTATTTTGTTCAGCATTTTTGAACTCTCCCACTTCATCCTGATGTATAGCAACCCAATAAGTAAATTCAAAGCCATTAAGAATCAGTGAATTGCTAATCAAATTTTTTTCTCTTAAAATACACTATGCTGCAAAACAATAATAAACAAAAAGGGTTTCTATATGATTTAATCTATATCAGCTAAAAATGCTTTTTTTCCCTAAATATTTATGGTGAATACCAGATGTTCAATTGCCCTGTATTTTGATAACAATGGACGATATTACCAAAAATTAAAGCTCAATAAATAAAAATTTACTTAAGCAAATTAAAAGATTTATATTTGCAGTTTATTAAAAAATTAATACATTTAATAATTACCTCAATAGACGTATTTGCTAGAGGCACAGTCTTTTGTAGTATCTCCACAGTAGAGCTCAAACTTAAATCATCTGTTAAAATATGCAAATGAAGTGGAGGTGTGGCATACTTGAACAGCGATGAAAGGCATAATATAAATTTGCTTTTCAAACTTGGATTGCGATTGACATGAGAAAAAAACGCAATGACGTTAACTTTGTTCTTTAGGGATTGCTTTGAAGAATGCACATTAAAATTAATTATTTCACTTGAATTTCTAAAAGAAATATTTTCGTTTAAAGAGCATAAAATACAAGAAGTTGGAAGTCGACGTGCATGTATTTTGGCCACTATAGAATCACTAACAAATAGCAAAACAGTCAGTAATAAAAATATTATAGCTATTAACGATAATTTCAAAGTTCTAGAACGAGAAAAGAGACTCTGCAACATACTGTATTTAATTTGTAGGAAAACATCGGTAAAACGTGATTGTAAACTAATGATAACAGACGCATAATTTACATATAAAACACAATGAATTGTAATTAACTAAAAAATCTACGAACTAAAATCAGGTTCAACTTGACATTGCACACAGCCCTTACTTAAATGCTGTCGTGTTTATTAGTGTAATTTTGTAAACAATTTAGTGTCATAGTTGGCTGTGGCTAAGTAACCGGCCAACCGGTTGCCGAGTAATCCTGACTAAAGGACCGGCCGACGCAGAACGTCACTGCGCATCATGTTTGGAAATTCGACCAGCCGGTAACTTAGGATTCGCAATTAAATGTCCGGCTGGTTTGGCCTGTAGCCTTGGTTTAAACTAGTTGTATATTTTATTTTTGATTTTACTCAAGATTTTCAACTTTTTCTTCTTATGTTATGTATTTTTGTTTAAATAATTCTATAAAATATATTTATTATTTTTTACTCAAGAATTTCATCTTTTTCTTCTAATGTTGTGTTTTTTTGTTGTTTGGATTAAACATTTTTTCTATAATATATTATTTTTATTACTCAAGAAATTCAACTTATTACTTCATCTGTTATGTTTTTTGGTTTAAACCTTTATTCTATATTATATGATTGAGGTCAACTTAATAATCTTGTTGTGTAAATATATTATTTTACTCAAGAATTTCAACTTATTCAATTTTATCTTCTTATGTATTGTTTTTTGGTTTAAACATTTATTAAACAATAAATATTTGAGGTTAAATTTATAAACATGTAGTGTATTATTTAATTACTCAAGATATTCTAATTTCTTCTATTTGTTAGTATAATTGGTTCTTACATATAATATTGATTAATATTATATTCTCTTTGCTTTTTCCAATGCTACTCTTATTCTTGCTATTTGCATTGATTAATTATTAGTTAATACTATATTATTTTTACTCAAGAATTTCAACTTTTTCTTCTAATAT